>CM069411.1:13480741-13981792 GCA_035609135.1 Eleutherodactylus coqui | reverse complement strand
TTGTCTGCCTATTAGGATGGGCCTGTGGCATGTCTTAACGCTGTGCCTGCAGAAATACCAGAAGAAAGGATGGTAAAAGCTTATTTATTTATCCCATAATTGTAATAAAACAATTAAAATAAAAAATGTACCCGTTTCCCCCAAAATAAGCCTGGGTCTTGTATTAATGTTTGCCTCCAAATGCTTTTACTTATTTCCCATGTTCAGCCGCATGTAGCTGTAACCGGGGGGTGTTGTTGGGGTGGGCTTAGGCCTCATGTCCACGGGGAAAATCAGGCCCGCTGCGGATATGGAAGGCGGACTTCTGCTGCGGATGAGCTTCAATTCCTTTTTTTTTTTTTTTTTTTTTTCATGCAGGAGATCCATTGAGCCCGATGATCCGCACTTATATGGGGCACGGCGCGGTTTTTTTCATGCGCATGATATCTTTAAATCCCTTTAATATCCCATCTGCAGCCATTTATCTACCTGCAAGGGGCAATGCATTCCAATGGGAAGTTTTAGGTGCGGATCACGCAAGGCGGGTGATGCTGCGGATTTTACATTTATTTTTCCCGTGGACATGAGGTCTTATAGTCCAAGCATCCGGAGACCTCCTGCTGGGCTACTGTCCAGGGTGACGGGGGGGTTCGGTGCCGGCGCTTCTGTCCAGGGTGACGGGGGGGTTCGGTGCCGGCGCTTCTGTCCAAGGTGACGGGGGGGGGGGGGGGTTCGGTGCCGGCGCTTCTGTCTAGGGTGACGGGGGGGGGGGGGGGGGGGTTCGGTGCCGGCGCTTCTGTCTAGGGTGACGGGGGGGGGGGGGGGGTTCGGTGCCGGCGCTTCTGTCCAGGGTGACGGGTGGGGGGGGTTCGGTGCCGGCGCTTCTGTCCAGGGTGACGGGGGGGGGTTCGGTGCCGGCGCTTCTGTCCAGGGTGACGGGGGGGTTCGGTGCCCGGCGCCTTCCTGTCCAGGGGAGGGGGGGGGGGGGGGGGTTCCGGTGCCGGCGCTTCTGTCCAGGGTGACGGGGGGGTTCGGTGTCGGCGCTTCTGTCCAGGGGGGGGGGGGGTTCGGTGCCGGCGCTTCTGTCCGCGGGTGATGCTGCGCATTTTACATTTATTTTTTCCGTGGACATGAGGTCTTATAGTCCAAGCATCCGGAGACCTCCTGCTGGGCTACTGTCCAGGGTGACGGGGGGGTTCGGTGCCGGCGCTTCTGTCCAGGGTGACGGGGGGGTTCGGTGCCGGCGCTTCTGTCCAGGGTGACGGGGGGGGTTCGGTGCCGGCGCTTCTGTCCAGGGTGACGGGGGGGGTTCGGTGCCGGCGCTTCTGTCCAGGGTGACGGGGGGGTTCGGTGCCGGCGCTTCTGTCCAGGGTGACGGGGGGGTTCGGTGCCGGCGCTTCTGTCCAGGGTGACGGGGGGGGTTCGGTGCCGCCGCTTCTGTCCAGGGGTGACGGGGGGGGGGGGGGGGGGTTTGGTGCCGTCGCTTCTGTCCAGGGTGACGGGGGGGGGGGGGTTCGGGTGCCGTCGCTTCTGTCCAGGGTGACGGGGGGGGTCGGTGCCGTCGCTTCTGTCCAGGGTGACGGGAGGGGGGGGGGGGGAGTTCGGTGCTGGCGCTTCTGTCCAGGTGTGTCGGGGGGGGGGGGGTTCGGTGCCGTCGCTTCTGTCCAGGGTGACGGGAGGGTGGTTCGGTGCCGTCGCTTCTGTCCAGGGTGACGGGGGGGGGGGGGGTGTTCGGTGCTGGCGCTTCTGTCCAGGGTGCCGGGGGGGGGGGGGGTGTTCGGGTGCCGGCGCTTCTGTCCAGGGTGCCGGGGGGGGGGGGTTCGGTGCCGGCGCTTCTGTCCGGGGGGGGGGGGGGGGGGGGTTCGGTGCGGTCGCTTCTGTCCAGGGTGACGGGGGGGGTTCGGTGCCGGCGCTTCTGTCCAGGGGGGGGGGGGGGGTCCGGTGCCGTTGCTTCTGTCCAGGGTGACGGCTGGGGGGGGGGTTCGGTGCCGGCGCTTCTGTCCAGGGTGACGGGGGGGGGTTCGGTGCGGCCGCTTCTGTCCAGGGTGACGGGGGGGGGTTCGGGTGGTGCCGGCGCTTCTGTCCAGGGGGGGGGGGGGGTCCGGTGCCGTTGCTTCTGTCCAGGGTGACGGGGGGGGGGGGGGGGGGGTCCGGTGCCGTTGCTTCTGTCCAGGGTGACGGCGGGGGGGGGTTTGGTGCCGGCGCTTCTGTCCAGGGGGGGGGGGGGTTCGGTGCCGTCGCTTCTGTCCAGGGGGGGGGGTTCGGTGACCGTCGCTTCTGTCCAGGGTGACGGCGGGGGGGGGGGTTCGGTGCCGGCGCTTCTGTCCAGGGGGGGGGGGGGGGGTTTCGGTGCCGTCGCTTCTGTCCAGGGGTGACGGGGGGGGGGGGGGGGGGTTCGGTGCCGTCGCTTCTGTCCAGGGTGACGGCGGGGGGGGGGGGGGGGGGTTCGGTGCCGGCGCTTCTGTCCAGGGGGGGGGGGGGGGATGTTCGGTGCCGTCGTTTCTGTCCGGGGGGGGGGGGTTCGGTGCCAGTCGCTTCTGTCCAGGGTGACGGAGGGGGGGGGGGTTCGGTGCCGTCGTTTCTGTCCAGGGGGGGGGGTTCGGTGCCGTCGTTTCTGTCCAGGGGGGGGGGGGTGGGGGGGTTCGGTGCCGTCGCTTCTGTCCAGGGTGACGGGGGGGGTTCGGTGCCGGCGCTCCCAGAACACTCCATCTTCCCAAGGTTATTCATTACTTGTCCTGCGGGGCAATTGCTGGCAGTGAAACTCAATGCCTGAATGATGTTTTCTCTATCTTGGGTTAACCTCCCCCCAGCGGTTTGCATTGTCTCCCCTCCCCCCAGCGGGTTGCACTTGTCTCCCCTCCCCCCAGCGGGTTGCACTTGTCTCCCCTCTCCCCAGGCAGCGTAATAAGGGGTCTCTCCCTGACTATTCCCTGTCCCTCGCTGTTATTTAGGGCCGCAGGTCTGTTCGCCGCTCGGAGCATCCGGAAGGGAGATGTTATATTCCAGGAGAAGCCCGCTGGTTGTCCTCGCAGTTCCAGTGGAACGCACTGTACAGGTTCCGAGGTGAGGATGTGCCGCCGCCGCGCCCCCTGACTCTGCAGCGCCCCCATCCTGCTGGGGTTATGGATGGCCTCAACCACAATAAGGTTCTGATGGTTGGTCTTGTTCTCAGCCTGCGACCATTGCCTGCGGTCCCTGGAGACAGCGGAGGAGAACGCCCGGAGGCTTTCTGCGAATGTCCACGTCACTCTACCCTACCCAGAACTCTGCACGGTCCAGAATGGTCTCCACCAGCAGTGCCCGCAGTGCCAGGTGAGGAGCAGGAGGGGCACAGACCGGGCATGTGGGTGCCTGGTGAAGGATGTCAGACTCCTAACAGTACCGCTAAACCGGAGTTACTAATCATGGCTTCACCCTAAAGGAGCTGAGCTGTAGTGTAAAGCACAGAGAGTGGCAAAGCAGTGAAGTTCTCCCATATATAGAGAGCAGATGCAGTCTGTCTGTAATAAAGGTCTATCCTGCACATTAAAAAGAGCTGAGGTGGCCACGGCTTAAGCTGTCGATTGGGGGCGGGGCCACGGGGTTGAGCTGTCGTTGGGGCGGGGCCACGGGTTGAGCTGTCGTTGGGGCGGGGCCACGGGTTGAGCTGTCGTTGGGGCGGGGCCACGGGTTGAGCTGTCGTTGGGGCGGGGCCACGGGTTGAGCTGTCGTTGGGGCGGGGCCACGGGTTGAGCTGTCGTTGGGGCCGGGGCCACGGGTTGAGCTGTCGTTGGGGCGGGGCCACGGGTTGAGCTGTCGTTGGGGCGGGGCCACGGGTTGAGCTGTCGTTGGGGCGGGGCCACGGGTTGAGCTGTCGTTGGGGCGGGGCCACGGGTTGAGCTGTCGTTGGGGCCGGGCCACGGGTTGAGCTGTCGTTGGGGCCGGGCCACGGGTTGAGCTGTCGTTGGGGCCGGGCCAACGGGTTGAGCTGTCGTTGGGGCCGGGCCACGGGTTTGAGCTGTCGTTGGGGGCCGGGCCACGGGTTGAGCTGTCGTTGGGTCCCGGGCCACGGGTTGAGCTGTCGTTGGGGCCGGGCCAACGGGTTGAGCTGTCGTTGGGGCCGGGCCACGGGTTGAGCTGTCGGGGAAGGAGGTGCCCGCAGCATGAGCTGTCAGTAGGGCTGGTGGGCCACGGGATAAGTTCCCGTTCTGTACAGTGGGCAGCTGGCTTTGCCTTGTGACTTGACCAGGGTAGACTCACTGTGACAGCCAAGTCCTCTGCTGTGTGACAGTCCCCTTCTGTTTGCAGGTATCGTACTGCAGCGCAGAGTGTCTCCGAGCCGCCCGGAACAATACCACCAGGTCCTGTGTCTGGGGTCCTCCAGGACAACCCCTCGCACCGCTCAACAAGCTGGAGGAAGCGTTGGAGGTAAGAGCTGCGCCATCATGCGACCAAGTCCTGACCATACAGCGTTCTGCTAGGCTGCCTCTCACCTGTAGGTGGCACTGTCCATCTATATACATGATCCGTTAGTCACCGACTAGTGGCGCTCTGAGTATATTACACCCCTCAGCAGGCTCACAGTCTCCATGCTGGGAGTTGTAGTTTCTTATCAGCTGAAGAGCCGGACTGCAGACTTGTAGTATAAAGTAATGGCCGACATGGAAGCCTAGAACCCCTGGGAGTTGTATAATGCGGGGGATCCGCCTGCAGTAATGTTTCTTCTGTAATCCCTCCAGGAACATGCATTACCCCCCGGAGACGGCCAGCATCATGCTCATGGCCAGGATGGTGGCGTCTGTGAAGCAGGTAGGTACACATACTGTAAGCCCAGCCTCCTGGTGTGATTATGCTCCTCTGGGGTTGGAGGGGTCGCCCCACAACATTGTTACCCCTTTCCACGGGGGGTAGCTATTAGATTGGTGGGGTCTGACTACTGGGACCCGCACTGAGAGGGACTGTAATAGGGGTTACAAAGGTCCCATAAACGAAGCGCTTCACTGAGACCGCTGCAGATGGTCGGGTGCGTGAACCATTCCTTATAGGGGAACGTCTCCCCCTTTATCTTGGGGCCCGACCACACTGTCGTCTGCACCATTTCATGTACGAAGTTATGAAGGGTGGCCCGGCCCAACCAGCCGGTCTCCGGACCCGAACTCTGAGCTCTGTATTCCTGTATGATGACTCCGCGTTCAGGTACAGGGACCCACGATTAGGCCGGGACGCACTTCCGAACTTTGTACATGACAGTATGGTCGGGCCCTAACATTGCAGTGGAGAAGGGGGCCGACCTTACCTTCCCCAACACCTACCAATCTGAGAAGTGGCTATGGGCCTCTGGTGGTATATGTATGGTATGTAGGTGCCAGCCCTGACTGCACTTTAGGCTTATGGAACATGTGGGTTAGGGAGTAATCCCCCGATCCCTGTTTATCCTGGTCACTGACTAGTAGCCACTACTATAAAGCACGATAACCCGCTGTCCTCTCTATGGTGACTGCAGGCTAAGGACAAGGACTGGTGGATGCAGCTCTTCTCCCAGTTCTGTAGCAAAAACAGCCAATGAAGAAGAGAGAGATCGTTCCACAAGCTCCTCGGAGACAAGTTTAAGGTGAGCGAACAAACGCGTGGAGAGGGTAGCGGTACAAGACCGTAGTAATCTGCACTATGCACAGCTGGGGCTCCGTGCCAATGTCACTTCACACCTCACCCCATTTCTGTGATCCGGGGGCCTCCCATAATCTTCGCACCCCCACTTCCTTCAGTACCCCAGAGCACGCAGTAACCACCCCATCCTGTAGTCACATCACATCTTGTGCTCCAATCGCAACCAAAGCCGCATTCACAATTCCTTTAGCTATCACTTGGGATAGCTCAGCCCGGTTTGGCAAGATGCAGCCGTAAGGGCCTTAATGCACTGCCGCCTTGCATTGTGGGACGTGTAGCTTGTTCCTGACAGTCCTGCTGTATGACCTGCGGTCTGCTGTAGTGTCTACAAGAGCCTCCACCACACTACATCTCCCACAACGCAATGAAGCATGAGGTTCTACTCTAAAGATGAGCAGCCTAGCATTACTCGGGCCCTTGAGTCTGTCTCGCCCTGTGATGTACGCAGGCGCTCTGTCTTCGGTCCCTTGTGTCTGTCTCGCCCCGTGATGCATGCAGGCGCTCTGTCTTCGGGCCCTTGTGTCTGTCTCGCCCCGTGATGTACGCAGGCGCTCTGTCTTCGGTCCCTTGTGTCTGTCTCGCCCCGTGATGCATGCAGGCGCTCTGTCTTCGGGCCCTTGTGTCTGTCTCGCCCTGTGATGCATGCAAGCGCTCTGTCTTCGGGCCCTTGTGTGTCTCTCACCATGATGCATGCAGCCGTTCTGTCTTCAGGCCCTTGTGTGTCTCGCCCCATGATGCATGCAGGCGCTCTGTCTTCGGGCCCTTGTGTCTGTCTCGCCCCGTGATGCATGCAGGCGCTCTGTCTTCGGGCCCTTGTGTCTGTCTCGCCCCGTGATGTACGCAGGCGCTCTGTCTTCGGGCCCTTGTGTGTCTCTCCCCATGATGCATGCAGGCGCTCTGTCTTCGGGCCCTTGTGTCTGTCTCGCCCCGTGATGCATGCAGGCGTTCTGTCTTCGGGCCCTTGTGTCTGTCTCGTCCCGTGATGCATGCAGGCGCTCTGTCTTCGGGCCCTTGTGTCTGTCTCGCCCCGTGATGTACGCAGGCGCTCTGTCTTCGGGCCCTTGTGTCTGTCTCGCCCCGTGTTGCATGCAAGCGCTCTGTCTTCGGGCCCTTGTGTGTCTCTCCCCATGATGCATGCAGGCGCTCTGTCTTCGGGCCCTTGTGTGTCTCTCCCCATGATGCATGCAGGCGCTCTGTCTTCGGGCCCTTGTGTGTCTCTCCCCATGATGCATGCAGGCGCTCTGTCTTCGGGCCCTTGTGTCTGTCTCGTCCCGTGATGCATGCAGGCGCTCTGTCTTCGGGCCCTTGAGTCTGTCTCACCCCATGATGCATGCAGGCGCTCTGTCTTCGGGCCCTTGTGCCTGTCTCTCCCCGTGATGCATGCAGGCGCTCTGTCTTCGGGCCCTTGTGCCTGTCTCTCCCCGTGATGCATGCAGGCGCTCTGTCTTCGGGCCCTTGTGCCTGTCTCTCCCCGTGATGCATGCAGGCGCTCTGTCTTCGGGCCCTTGTGTCTGTCTCTCCCCGTGATGCATGCAGGCGCTCTGTCTTCGGGCCCTTGTGCCTGTCTCTCCCCGTGATGCATGCAGGCGCTCTGTCTTCGGGCCCTTGTGTGTCTCGCCCCGTGATGCATGCAGGCGTTCTGTCTTCGGGCCCTTGTGTCTGTCTCGTCCCGTGATGCATGCAGGCGCTCTGTCTTCGGGCCCTTGTGTCTGTCCCGCCCCGTGATGCATGCAGGCGCTCTGTCTTCGGGCCCTTGTGTCTGTCTCGCCCCGTGATGCATGCAGGCGTTCTGTCTTCGGGCCCTTGTGTCTGTCTCGCCCCGTGATGTACGCAGGCGCTCTGTCTTCGGGCCCTTGTGCCTGTCTCGCCCCGTGATGCATGCAGGCGCTCTGTCTTCGGGCCCTTGTGTCTGTCTCGTCCCGTGATGTACGCAGGCGCTCTGTCTTCGGGCCCTTGTGCCTGTCTCTCCCCGTGATGCATGCAGGCGCTCTGTCTTCCAGGGGCAGCTGGATCACCTGCGCCGCCTTTTCGTGGAGGCTTTGCATGAGGAGCGAGTCAGCCGGGTAAGATGTCTCCACTATAAAGGGAAGAATGAGACCTCTCCCCATCAGCCCAACAGGGGCCGCCACTAACACAGCTGTATTTCTCTGGCAGTGGTTTACCCCGGATGGCTTCCGCTCTCTCTTTGCACTCGTTGGGACCAACGGGCAAGGGATTGGCACCAGGTGAGTGCTGAGTTTGTGGTGAGGTCCCCACAGTGGGCATCAGAGTAGTAGCGCCGGTGTCGTGTCATTGCAGCTCGCTGAGTCAGTGGGTTCATGCATGTGATGCCCTGGAGCTGCCGGCTAAGGAGAGGGAGCAGCTGGATGCCGTGATAGACCAGCTGTATAAGGACATAGAGAAAGGTGAGGAGGGGCTATGCTGTTATACAATGGCTGCCGGCGGTATATATCTATATCATTGCTCACCTCTCTTCTCTGCAGAGACCGGGGAGTTCCTGAACTGTGAAGGCTCCGGGCTGTACATGCTGCAGAGCTGCTGTGAGTACCCACAGACACCGCTTATTACACACCACAACCTCTAATAACCCATTCTATCCCCCCGCAGGTAACCACAGCTGTGTGCCCAACGCCGAGGCTTCGTTCCCCGACAACAACTGTATGCTGCATCTGATTGCTGTGGAGGACATCCAGCCGGGGGAGGTAAGTACTTGGGACCTGGCCACTTCTAGTATGTACATTACTTGTCTCAAGTTACATCTTGTATTATACTCCAGAGCTGCACTCACTATTCTGCTGGTGGAGTCACTGTGTACATACATTACTTATCCTGTACTGTTCCTGAGTTACATCCTGTATTATACTCCAGAGCTGCACTCACTATTCTGCTGGTGGACTCACTGTGTACATACATTACTTATCCTGTACAGATCCTGAGTTACATCCTGTATTATACTCCAGAGCTGCACTCACTATTCTGCTGGTGGAGTCACTGTGTACATACATTACTTATCCTGTACTGATCCTGAGTTACATCCTGTATTATACTCCAGAGCTGCACTCACTATTCTGCTGCTGGAGTCACTGTGTACATACATTACTTATCCTGTACTGATCCTGAGTTACATCCTGTATTATACCCCAGAGCTGCACTCACTATTCTGCTGGTGGAGTCACTGTGTACATACATTACTTATCCTGTACTGATCCTGGGTTACATCCTGTATTATACTCCAGAGCTGCACTCACTATTCTGCTGGTGGAGTCACTGTGTACACACATTACTTATCCTGTACTGATCCTGAGTTACATCCTGTATTATACTCCAGAGCTGCACTCACTATTCTGCTGGTGGAGTCACTGTGTACATACATTACTTATCCTGTACTGCTCCTGAGTTACATCCTGTATTATACTCCAGAGCTGCACTCACTATTCTGCTGGTGGAGTCACTGTGTACACACATTACTTATCCTGTACTGATCCTGAGTTACATCCTGTATTATACTCCAGAGCTGCACTCACTATTCTGCTGGTGGAGTCACTGTGTACACACATTACTTATCCTGTACTGATCCTGAGTTACATCCTGTATTATACTCCAGAGCTGCACTCACTATTCTGCTGGTGGAGTCACTGTGTACACACATTACTTATCCTGTACTGATCCTGAGTTACATCCTGTATTATACTCCAGAGCTGCACTCACTATTCTGCTGGTGGAGTCACTGTGTACACACATTACTTATCCTGTACTGATCCTGAGTTACATCCTGTAGATCTTTTTATTATAAAAGTGAAAAACGTAACAATAAATAGAACATAAATATCGCTCACTTGGCATAAGACATAAACATAAAACAAAAAGATATTATCACGTGTGTTACTTCAGGACAAAGGGGACAAAAGCTAAAAGGTCCATCTGGTCCAAACAATACACACCGCACACTACACCAACCTGCACTCCAAACTACACTCACTCATCCTCACCAATACATATACACTACATACTACATATAACCATATACACACATGTGAGAAAACATCCCTAACTCACAGGATCCAGCCTGAACCAAAAAAGAAGAAAGAAAACCCGACTAATAACCGAAGCAATTATATAATAACAATAATGCAAACAACCATAACAAAAGTAACAATAAGAACAACCCAATGCCTTTTTTTTTTTTTTTTAAATTTATTTAATGCCCACCACCTAAAGAATAAAACCTTACATAATCCTAAACTAACCCTATACCCAGACCCCCCCCCCCCCCCAAAACAACCCCCTACGGTGCAGCCTGGGAGCCACGCCTGCATCCCAAGTCCGTGCTCAATGTCTATGTCCAGGACGAGCCAAGCTGCACCGTATACACACACCCTGCCCGCCGCAGCCTGAGGGCCACGCCCGCACCAACAGTCCGTGCCCAGTGTTCATTGTCCGGGACGTGTCAAGCTACGGCTGAGGCATAAATCCCCCCCTCCCCCCAATAAACCCCCACCCAACCTATCTATAACCCCTAACCCTATATACAAAACAAAACATATAACATCTCATATTACATAACTACAAACCAACACTACATATTAATACCCGAAAGCCTAAGGTTCAGTTACCTGCAGCCGTACATACTTCATCTCTGACCGAAAACAAAAACTCTACTAGTGTCACACACAGCCCTCCACCAGGACTGGATATGATAAGCCGGGCACCGACCAAATAGAGAAAAACTGTCCCTACAATGTCCCTACTCCTTCCCTAAAAAATTTACCCTCAGAGAAAACTGTCCCTACCTCTCCCTATTCTGTCCCAACAAAGACCCTAACAATAAGAAAACTGTCCCTAACGAAAGACAAACCCTCTCCATAGGAGAGAGGCCTTAGTCGTGCCCAACCTCTCATAATCCAGAGAACGCACCTTCACCAGGTCACCAAGGATGTTCCTATTCACCTCATCCACGGGGAGGATTTTCTCTTCCGTCGAAACTAGACACCGTGCATTCCAAATGTGAAACCTGACCACTAGGCTGACTAAGAATAAAGTGCAGCGGTCCCTGCCACCAAGGTCCCCGAATGCCCCATAGACCCATTCCACATATGAGAGGCGTGCCAACCTCGGCCAACCAATGGAGGCTCCCACCCGATTGTATACCTCTGTATTAAAGGGACACTGAAGCAGGAAATGCTCCATGCTTTCCAGTACATCGCTGCACTCCTGGCGGGGACAACCCCTATCCACCAGAGGCCTGCTCTTCAAGTTGCCCCTTACATACAGTCTCCCGTGGAAACAGCGCCAAGTCAAGTCCCAAAACTTCAAGGGGATCCTGTCAGAATTCAATAAACGTAACCCTCCCTCCAGGTCCCAACTTGGGCAGTCCTTGAGCGCCAGGGGCTTCTGGAAATGGGTCAACAGAACCCTCTTATCGAGGAGTTTCCTCTACAGAGTTCTGATCTCCAACATCCCCAGACCCCACTGACGTATCATCTTCAGAACCACGGTAGCGTAAGCCGGAAGATGCCCGTGCTGCGTGCGAAGATCCTTCACTCGCCCTCCTGTCTCCCATTCCTGGATGAAAGGCCGAAGCCATCCCCAACAGGAGAGTACCCACGGAGGAGCCCTCTCTTGCCAGAGGTTGCCTATGTTGATCTTAACAAAGGTGTTTACAAGAAACACCACGGGGTTGACCATAGACAACCCCCCTAGTCTCCTCCTGCGATATGTGACATCTCTCCTAATTAGGTTCAACCTGTTCCCCCACAACATTAGGAAGAACAGGTTGTAGACCCGGGTCCAGAGAGGCTCTGGCAAAATGCATACGCTGCCCAGGTAGATGAATAAAGGGAGCAGGTATGTTTTGATCAGGTTAACCCTTTCCCGAAGGGTCAAAGACCACCCCTTCCACTGGGCCACCTTCTGAGTGGCACCATCAAGCCTGACCACCCAATTTTGCATGGGGTAATCTCCCTGGCCAAATTTGATGCCGAGAACTTTAGCCGAGTCCTGGAGCACTGGAAGGGTGTTCGGGAGACCAAATGTAGGATCTCCCCTTCCTAACCAGAGACTTTCCCACTTATCCCAGTTGATGCCGGACCCGGATGCTTCCGAGTAGCGATCCATCTCTGCCATCACGTACTCTGCCTCCCCCTTCAAGGACACAAAGACGGTGACATCATCAGCGTATGCTGCCACCCTGAGGGTGGCTTCCGGCACCGCCCAATCCATCCCGACCCCCGCCATAGGCCCACCATCAATCCTCCTAAGGAAGGGATCAATGGCAAACACGTACAGCAAGGGGCTCAGAGGACAACCCTGACGGACGCCAGACCCAACCTCAAATGGGTGGCCAACCCAACCGTTCACTAGCGGGAAAGTCTCAGTCCCCGCATACAATGTCCTGAGCCAATTGACAAACCCCACTGGCAGGCCATATCTCAGAAGAACAGACCAGAGGTACTCGTGATTAACCCGATCAAACGCTTTGGCCTGATCCAAGGATAGCAGGTACCCCTCCCAGTGACCAGCCCTACCCTGCTCCACTGCCTCCCGGACACCTAGAACAGCACTAAAGGTGCTACGGCCTGGAACAGAGCAATGCTGGGCGTCCGAGAGGAGTCGGGGTGCAAACTTGACCAGCCGATTAAACAGCACTTTTGCCAGAACCTTCCTGTCCGTATTGAGAAGCGCTATGGGACGCCAGTTCTCAATATGGCTCGAGTCTTTACCCTTTGACAGAAGGATCAAAGCCGACCTCCTCATTGCCCTAGGCAGAGTGCCCGAGGAAAGACACTCATTGAAAACCTCAGTTAAGAGGGGACTCAAGAGGTCCTTAAAGGTCTTATAGTACTCAGATGTTAAGCCATCCGGTCCTGGCGATTTTTTTATTTTTTTTTATTTTTTTTTTTTGAGTGCAAGCCCATCAATCGCCAGTTTAACTTCCTCTATGTTGATCTCCTCTGTCAAAACATTAAGGGAGATGTCATCCCCTGGCTCAGGAACAGCTTCAGCCAGGAAAGCCAACATCACATCTCGATCTAGATCCCTCTTTCTCAAAAGGTGCGAGTAGAAGGATCTGATGACTTCCAGAATCCCTGATCTGGACCTGTTCAGAGATCCCGTACCGTCGATCAGTCCAGTGACAACTTTACGATTCACTGACATCTTGCAGTTTCTGTAGGGGTCAGGCGAGTGGTTCTTCCCGAAGTCCCTCTCAAAAACCAAAGATGTGTGCCTATTATACTGGCACCCCTTGAGCAAAGACTTCACTCTGGAGATATCCTCTCGGCTACCTCCAGTCAAGACGAGATGTTCGAGTTTCCTCCTCAGGCCCTGATAAAGACGGTACTTACTCAGGCTCCTGAGCCTAGAGAGCTGGTGGAAGAACCTCGCCGCCCTGATCTTGAGCATCTCCCACCACTCTGACTTACTGCTACAAAGATCCAGTAATGCTACCTGGCTCTGCAGAAAATCCTCAAAGGACTGTCTTATCTCTGCTTCCTCCAGGAGTGATGAATTCAGCCTCCATAAGCCTCTACCCATCCGGGGGGTCTCTGCAACATTCAAGGAAAACAAAATCAGACAATGGTTGGAGAATTCCACCTCAACAACAGAAACTGGTGAAGAGATGGCTTCCTCCTTCAAATAAAACCTATCTATTCTAGACCTGCACTCGCCTCTATAATAGGTGAAACCCGCATGGCCTGGAGTGTGCCGGATGTGGACATCCACCAGGCAAGCTTCGCTAGCTATGCTATTAAGCGTGACGCTATCATAAGTCAGCTTGCCTCGGGAGCCTCCCCGGTCACGGGTCCTCGTGACTGCGTTAAAGTCACCCCCAAAGATCACCTGCCGACTGGTAAAAAGGTACGGCTTGATGCTCATAAAAAGATCCTTGCGGTCCCGCTTGGTTTGGGGACCATAGATGTTGATTAGCCGAAGCTCTTGTCCCTTCATGAGAACATCCAGGATCAGGCACCTCCCTATTTCTAACTCAATAACCCGTCGGCATTCAACCGCTGCGGTAAAAAGTACCGCCACTCCGCTATATGGCTCGGCCGCAAGAGACCAGTAAGATGGACCAGACCTCCATTCCCTCCTTGCCTTATGCACAGCTGCCAAATTTGGCAGCCTGGTCTCTTGCAAAAACAAAATGTCGGCTTCAACGCGGCCGAGAAAATCAAAGGCCTCGAATCTAGCCATATCAGATTTAATGCTGGCAACATTAATGGATGCCAGCGTCAACGGAGCGGGTGCCGCCATAATTGGTGATTGAGTTAGATGGCTTTCTTCTTCCCACCCCCCTTCTCATCAGGGTCTGAGGATGACCCCTTGCCACGTTTCTTGGACACTGAAAGGTCCATGGCAAGGGGCTCCTCGTCCTCCTTGCCACTGGGCTCTGGGCCAGCCCTCCCCCTGGAGGTCACCAAACCCCCACAAGAGGAAAGCTCAGCACCCCCTGTTGGCCCCACGCTTGTCCTAGGCACCTCTCCCTCTGCCTCCTCCGAGGACGGGAGAGCTTGGTACCTGTTGGAGAGCCCAACAAGAGGAGAGTTTGGATTGCCTTCCTGCACCTGGCCCCTTGCAGGGGAAGATTTCCCTTCCCTTTTTTTCATTTTCTTGGAGCCCTGCTTGCGCTTTTTCTTTTGCCACTCATCCTTGCCCTCACCCACACTTTCATAGTGGGAAGAATCTGAATAAGTGGCATCCTCTTCCCTTTGGATCCCCCTGACCTCTTCATCCAGCTCCCTGTCCCCTGGAGCCTCAGCCACATGATTTGCGTCCGGAGCAGGGGCCAGCATTGACCCACCTGCCACCTGGGTTTCCACCAGCTCCCTGCCCCTTCCGCGCTTCTCTTGGCGCCTTAGCTTGGCTGCCCCAGCATGTTTATTCTTCCTTGGCTCCTGGGCTCGATCGCCTCTGCTGGTCCCCTCCCCTGCAGAAGCAACCTCATGGCTCTCCTCCGCTGGGGCCCTGACTGCATTGACGAAAGAGCGCAGACAGCGACTGAATGGGTGACCGAGGTCACCACACAGGTGACACCTAATCTCTGTACAAGATGCCGCAAGATGACCTACCTCGCCACACAGAGCGCACTTGATGACATTACAGGCTGCACTCAAATGTGTGGGGTCGCCGCACTTGTGACAGAGCTTCGGCTGCCCCTGGTAGAAGGCCAAGATACGATCCCTGCCAAGGAAGGCCGCGGATGGTATGTGGGCCACCGAATTCCCTGAACGCAGAAGTTTCACCATAAACGTCCAGGCTCCGGACCAGATGCCGTGTTCGTCCCGGTTCTTATTGGGCATATCCACCACCTCACCATAACGACTTATCCAAGTCATGATATCGTAACAAGAGAGGGACTCGTTACAAGTCAAAACGGTCACTCTCTTGACTCCAGTCTGGCGGGTTACCACTTGTGCAGCGAAACCACGCCAGCCGGGCTCGTCCTTCATCAACTCGTAGTTCCCCTAAAAGAGCTCGAGACCCTCTGGGCGAACAAAGCTGATGTCGAACTCAGACGTGCCATAAGGATGAATCAGGGCATAGATGTCATTTGCCCTGAAACCCATCTTCAGCAGAAGCTCCACCACCTTACTCCTGGATGGGCACGCGTCATTGCCTCTCCACTGAAGACGAGCCACATTCCTACGGCCAATGTCCTGCCCGGTTGTCGGCAGGGACCAGACGGTCTCCCCCCTTTGTTCTCGGAAGGCACCAAGACCATGTCTCTCCACCCAGAGAGACAAATCCACAACTCTGCCCCCTACATTCATTGAGCTCTCCCCCCTCCTCAAGGCCTCCAGGAGGCGCCGTTGCAAAACACCGTCCCCAGAGCCCAAAGACAAGGAGGACGCATCCCCCCTCCAGCGGTGACAACAGCTGGTAGAAGTTATGCCAGTGTCGCCGCTGGAGGGGTGACTGGATCCTGGCCCATCCCCTGACTATTACCCGAATCCCCACCCTCCTGTACAGCTGATGGCATACCTCCCACGGGGTTGGGGGCATCCCGAGCCTCCACGGGAGCAGGGGCAGCGGTAGTACTAGCAGTTACATTCATTACACCACTCAAACCTTCCTTTTTTTTCACTGGATCGGGACCTGCTTTACATTTGTTTTTAATATTGCACTTGCTAGATGGTTTGTCCAGCTGGAGACCAACACCAACAGAATCCGTCCTGAGTCCTGCATTATTCTTGGTAGGAGCTGTCTCTGCAGCCCCAGCTCCACCTATTTTCCCAGCCATTCTGGGACTTGTGGTACTTTTCACTTGCTTTGATGTAACCGCATTACTGTCATGATGGGTGGGAGGATTGGCAGGCTTGGCTACCACCCACTGCGCCCCCTCTACACCTGACAGGCGTTTTAGGGACACAGGAGGGACAGCCAAGCCGCCACTGGTGGAACCTGATGCCGGACTGCCCCCCCCCCCCCTCCCAGTGGGGGGCAGCCATCAGCACCAGCACCTCCGGATTGGCCGCGACCCCCTCATTCCATCTTTCCCACGGACCTTCTCTGCCTCCTTATCGCCTCTATTCCCACTACTGGCACAAGCAGAAATGGAGTTTTGGGCCGCATTAACCCTCTCTTCCCCAGTCCCCTGCACCGGACCCACTGCAGAGCCCGGGACTAGGGGTATACCAGGGCTAGCACCCCGATCTGACTTTGCAGCCAGACCGAAGTGCTTGGTGACGTACACAAACCTCTCCTGCACGGTGGTCTTCATCTTTTTTTTCAGTTTCTTTTTGCCCGCAGATGTTCCTTCAGGCATGTCGTCACCAAAATACATGTTCTGCATCCTTTCTGGGGACTCCTGCAGCATGATTTGCTGCATTATGAGGGCCCCCTCATCGCTGCTGCTGTCGCTGTCGTCGTCCGCGTCCTCAGCACTGGACTCCTCCGATGTGGGGGGCAGGCTAACCTGCTCAGCAGGAATGCTGCTCCCTGAGGTTCCCCTCTGCTGTAGGGACGGCTGCTCCCCAGAGCATCCCGTCCTGTGCATCCTCCGATTCATCCGAGCTGCTGACGGTGCTCACATGCGCCCTTCCGGAGAATCGCTCGTCGTTTAAGAGCTTCTCTTTAAACGGGCCGCTGGCTTGAAGTATTCTATACCTCTCCTCTTTGTAAAAATCAACAGCCTCCTTGCAGGCTTTAACTCTTTCTGCTGCAGCGATCTTTTTTCTTCCCTGTGGGGCTTTATCAAGATCGCTTAGGGCAGTCTGCAGTTCCCTGCGGTGTTTCTGCAGCTGCCTACCAACCTCCTTATAGTCTCTTATATTGGCAGCTATCCGAGACGCCATGGCAGTAACGGATTCACCTTTGCTGCGCTCTCCCCAGCTGGCACATGTAGGTGCCTTTGCAGCACTGACCTTGCTCTTGGTTTGGCTTCGGGTTTTCCTATAATCCACGTCCTCCCGGGGAGTCTGGGTGACGCTGCGTGGACCCCGACTGGATCCTCTCCCCTTCTGGGGTTCATTCCTCCCCCCTCCGGACCGAAGCCGGTGGGGGGGGGGGGAAGCACGGGACTCCATGGCAAATGTAGCCCAGAAACGTGCACTTGTTCCTGGGCTCTCAGCAAGGTCTCCACCCAAGAAGCAGACCACACCCTGGAACCAGCAGAGCTCTCCAACACACAGCCTTACTCCAGAGATGCACTCACTATTCTGCTGGTGGAGTCACTGTGTACATACATTACTTATCCTGTACCGATCCTGAGTTACATCCTGTGTTATACTCCAGAGCTGCACTCACTATTCTTTCTGGTGGAGTCACTGTGTACATACATTACTTATCCTGAGTTACATCCTGTATTATACTCCAGATCTGCACTCACTATTCTGCTGGTGGAGTCACTGTATACTAACATTACTTATCCTGTAATGATCCTGAGTTACACCCTGTATTATACTCCAGAGCTGCACTCACTATTCTGCTGGTGGAGTCACTGTGTACATACATTACTTATCCTGTACTGCCCCTGAGTTACATCCTGTATTATACTCCAGAGCTGCACTCACTATTCTGCTGGTGGAGTCACTGTGTACATACATTACTTATCCTATATTGCTCCTGAGTTACATCCTGTATTATACTGCAGAGCTGCACTCACTATTCTGCTGGTGGAGTCACTGTATACATACATTACTTATCCTGTACTGATCCTGAGTTACATCCTGTATTATACTCCAGAGCTGCACTCACTATTCTTTATGGTGGAGTCACTGTGCACATACATTACTTATCCTGTACTGCTCCTGAGTTACATCCTGTATTATACTCCAGAGCTGCACTCACTATTCTGCTGGTGGAGTAACTGTGTACATACATTACTTATCCTGTACTGCTCCTGAGTTACATCCTGTATTATACTCCAGAGCTGCACTCACTATTCTGCAGCACCATGTGATCTCTCCTTACCTCTTCTGCTTCCTCAGGAGATCTGCATTAGCTATCTGGACTGCTGCCAGCGTGAGCGGAGCCGCCACAGCCGGCACAAGACCCTCAGGTGGGTGACAGGAGCTTCTGCATTTCCCTTCGACCCCTTCAGCCCCCGAGATTTGCAGAGCACCTCCAATCCAGCTTCTCCTTGTGGTCAGCCATATTATCTCTTATGGGGCATCTTGGCTTATCACCTACAAGTCTCGTTCCTACAACGAGGGAGACACTACAAGTCTCAGATTGCTGTAACTCAACCCAGTAAACTGCTACCTATCTACAGAGCACGTTCTTCATACATGTGACTATTTCAAGAACACCTGTGATAGGTGGATAATGACCCCTCAGCATGCTGGGCGATGTAGTTCAGCGATGACCTCATGGTGGGAGGAGCATGCATATATTATAAACTTTGCTTCCTAACGGCATCCGCTCTTCTTCCAGGGAGAACTATCTTTTTGTCTGCACCTGTCCTAAGTGCCTATCGCAGTCTGAGGACCCCGACTTGACTTCCGATGAGGAGGAAGAGGATGATGCCGAGCTGGAGGATGAGATGACAGACGTGTGATTCCAGCGGCGTCCACCAGGAGAAGCCCCGCCCACCCTCAGCCCGCCACAGTCCAGCACTTGAATTGGCTTTGCCTGTTGCCCCCGTTCACATTTTGCCACTAAACTTTTATACATGAACTCCTCCCCAGTACAGCCCCTGGTTGTACGGCCCAGCCCCCGAGGGGCTGCATGGACTCCTCCCAGTATCTCTTCTCATTCCTACTGGTCACTTGTGATAACCATTTTATAGGATTGGCATATGAGACATAAATTATTTATATACAGCTCTCCGGCAATGGCGGCCTCCATGGTTCTTTTGTCCGAGCTCAGACCACGGCATGGCTCCTCGCTGCAACTACAGTGGGGGAGGGGAGTTTTCAGGGACTGTATGAGAACAGATCTCACATAAACGGAAGAACTCGCATATGTATTTATCACTGAGGTCAATGGGATCTTTATAAATGTGTAAATAGTGAGCTCCCCCTAGTGGTGGCAGTATAAATCTGGATGCAAGGAGCAACATATTCTAGTAGTGTCTGTATAAACCCCTATGTGATGAGCTCCTCCTACTGGTTGCTATACAAATCTATGTACAGTGAGCTCCGCCTAGTGGTGACTGTGTAAATTTGTATTTAGTGAACTCCTCCTCCTGGTGGTGGCTGTATAAATCACTACTTAGTGAGCTCCCCCGAAGGGTGGCCGTATATATTTGTAGGAAAAAGCACCCTCTAGCAGAGACTTATAATACCATTTAGTGAGCTCCCCGTAATGGTAATTCTATAGATCCCTACAAGATGAGCTCCTACCTCGTGGTGGGTGTATAAATCCCTATGTAGGGAGCGCCTACTGGTGGCTGTATAGATCGCTATGTGGGGAGCTCCACCTCCAACTGGTGGCTGTATAGATCGCTATGTGGAGATCTCCTCTTACAGGTGGCTGTATAGATTTGTATATGGGGATCTCCTCCCAGTGGTGGCTGTATAGATCCCTATGTGGGGAGCTCCTTTTACTGGTGACTGTAGAGATCCCTATGTGGGGAGCTCCTCCTCCTAGTAGTGGCAGAATAGTGGCTGTAAAGATCCCTATGTGGAGAGCTCCTCGTCCTAGTAGTGGCAGAATAGATCCCTATGTGGAGAGCTCCTTTTACTGGTGGCTATATAGATCCGTATGTGCGGAGCTCCTCCGCCTAGTAGTGGCAGTATAAATCCCTTTGTGGGGAGCTCTTCCTCCTATTGGTGGCTGTAGAGATCCCTATGCGGGGAGCTCCTCCAAGTGGCGGCTGTAGAGATCCCTATGCGGGGAGCTCCTCCTCCAAGTGGCGGCTGTAGAGATCCCTATGCGGGGAGCTCCTCCTCCAAGTGGCGGCTGTAGAGATCCCTATGCGGGGAGCTCCTCCTCCAAGTGGCGGCTGTAGAGATCCCTATGCGGGGAGCTCCTCCAAGTGGCAGCTGTAGAGATCCCTATGCGGGGAGCTCCTCCAAGTGGCAGCTGTAGAGATCCCTATGCGGGGAGCTCCTCCTCCAAGTGGCGGCTGTAGAGATCCCTATGCGGGGAGCTCCTCCTCCTAGTGGCGGCTGTAGAGATCCCTATGCGGGGAGCTCCTCCTCTTAGGGATCTCTACAGCCGCCACTATGGGGGAAGCTCCTCTTACTGGTGGCTGTAGAGATCCCTATGTGGGGAGTTCCTTTTACTGGTGGCTGTGGGGGACTCCTCTTACTGGTGGCTGTGTAGATCCCTATGTGGGGGACTCCTCTTACTGGTGGCTGTATAGATCCGTATGTGAGGAGCTCCCCCCTTCTAGTAGTGGCAGTATAAATCCCTATGTTGGGATCTGCTCCTCCTATTGGCGGCTATAGAGATCCCTATGTTGGAGCCCTTCCTTCTATTAGCTGCTATATAAATCCCCATGGGGGAGCTCTTCCTCCTAGTGGCGGCTGTAGAGATTCCTATGGGGGGGGGCTTCTTCTCCTAGTGGCGGCTGTAGAGATCCCTATGGGGGGGGAACTTCTCCTCCTAGTGGCGGCTGTAGAGATCCCTATGGGGGGGGAGCTTCTAGTGGCGGCTGTAGAGATCCCTATGGGGGGAGCTTCTAGTGGCGGCTGTAGAAATCCCTATGGGGGTAGCTCTTCCTCCTAGTGGCGGCTGTGGAGATCCCTATGGGGGGGAGGGGATAGCTCTTCCTCCTAGTGGCGGCTGTAGAGATCCCTATGGGGGGGGGGTAGCTCTTCCTGCTAGTGGCGGCTGTAGAAATCCCTATTGGGGGCGGTAGCGCTTCCTCCTAGTGGCAGCTGTAGAGATCCCTATGGGGGGAGGTAGCTGTTCCTCCTAGTGGCGGCTGTAGAGATCCCTATGGGGTGGGGGTGGGGAGTAGCTCTTCTTCCTAGTGGCGGCTGTAGAGATCCCTATGGGGTGGGGGGTAGCTCTTCCTCCTAGTGGCGGCTGTAGAGATCCCTATGGGGTGGGGGTGGGGGGTAGCTCTTCCCCCTAGTGGCGGCTGTAGAGATCCCTATGGAGTGGGGGTGGGGGGAAGCTCTTCCTCCTAGTGGCGGCTGTAGAAATCTATGGGGGGGAGCTCTTCCTCCTAGTGACGGCTGTAGAGATCCCTATGGGGGGGGTAGCTCTACGTCCTAGTGGTGGCTGTAAGGATCCCTATGGGGAGGTAGCTCTTCCTCTCTTGCTCCTAGTGGCGGATGTAGGGATCCCTATGGGGTGGGGGGGGTAGCTCTTCATTCTAGTGGCGGCTGTAAAGATCCCTATGGGGTGGGGGGTAGCTCTTCCTCCTAGTGGCGGCTGTAGAGATCCCTGTGGGGTGGGGGTGGGGGGTACCTCTTTCTCCTAGTGGCGGCTGTAGAGATCCCTATGGGGTGGGGGTGGGGTAGCCCTTCCTCCTAGTGGCGGCTGTAGAGATCCCTATGGGGTGGGGGTGGGGTAGCCCTTCCTCCTAGTGGCGGCTGTAGAGATCCCTATGGGGTGGGGGTGGGGTAGCTCTTCCTCCTAGTGGCGGCTGTAGAGATCCCTATGGGATGGGGGGGTAGCTCTTGCTCCTAGTGGTGGCTGTAGTGATCCCTATGGAGGGGTGGGGGTAGATCTTCCTCCTAGTGGCGGCTGTAGAGATCCCTATGGGGCGGTAGCTCTTCCTCCTAGTGGCGGCTGTAGAGATCCCTATGGGGCGGTAGCTCTTCCTCCTAGTGGCGGCTGTAGAGATCCCTATGGGGGGGTAGCTCTTCCTTCTAGTGGCGGCTGTAAAGATCCCTATGGGGGGTAGCTCTTCCTTCTAGTGGCGGCTGTAAAGATCCCTATGGGGGGGTAGCTCTTCCTTCTAGTGGCTGCTGTAAAGATCCCTAAGGGGGGGTAGCTCTTCCTCCTAGTGGCGGCTGTAGAGAACCCTATGGGGTGGGGGTGGGGAGTAGCTCTTCCTCCTAGTGGCGGCTGTAGAGATCCCTATGGGGTGAGGGGTATCTCTTCCTCCTAGTGGCGACTGTAGAGATCCCTTTGGGGTGGGGGTGGGGGGGGTAGCTCTTCCTCCTAGTGGCAGCTGTAGAGATCCCTATGGGGTGGGGGGTAGCTCTTCCTCCTAGTGGCGGCTGTAAAGATCCCTAAGGGGGGGTAGCTCTTCCTCCTAGTGGCGGCTGTAGAGATCCCTATGGGGTGGGGGTGGGGAGTAGCTCTTCCTCCTAGTGGCGGCTGTAGAGATCCCTATGGGGTGGGGGTGGAGGGTACCTTTTCCTCCTAGTGGCGGCTGTAGAGATCCCTATGGGGTGGGGGGTATCTCTTCCTCCTAGTGGCGGCTGTAGAGATCCCTATGGGGTGGGGGGTATCTCTTCCTCCTAGTGGCGGCTGTAGAGATCCCTATGGGGTGGGGGGTAGCTCTTCCTCCTAGTGGCGACTGTAGAGATCCCTATGGGGTGGGGGGTATCTCTTCCTCCTAGTGGCGGCTGTAGAGATCCCTATGGGGTGGGGGGTAGCTCTTCCTCCTAGTGGCGGCTGTAGAGACCCCTATGGGGGGGTGGTAGCTTTTCCTCCTAGTGACGGCTGTAGAGATCCCTATGGGGGGGTAGCTCTTCCTCCTAGTGGCGGCTGTAGAGATCCCTATGGGGGGGGTAGCGCTTCCTCCTAGTGGCGGCTGTAGAGATCCCTATGGGGGGGTAGCTCTCCCTCCTAGTGGCGGCTGTAGAGATTCCTATGGGGGGTAGCTCTCCCTCCTAGTGGCGGCTGTAGAAATCCCTATTGGGGGGGTAGCGCTTCCTCCTAGTGGCGGCTGTAGAGATCCCTATGGGGTGGGGGGTAGCTCTTCCTCCTAGTGGAGGCTGTAGAGATCCCTATGGGGTGAGGGTGGGGGGTAGCTCTTCCTAGTGGCGGCTGTAGAGATCCCTATGGGGTGGGGGTGGGGGGTAGCTCTCCTAGTGGTGGCTGTAGAGATCCATATGGGGTGGGGTAGCTCTTCCTCCTAGTGGCGGCTGTAGAGATCCCTATGGGGTGGGGTGGGGTAGCTCTTCCTCCTAGTGGCGGCTGTAAAGATCCCTATGGGGTGGGGTAGCTCTTCCTCCTAGTGGCGGCTGTAGAGATCCCTATGGGGTGGGGGTGGGGTAGCTCTTCCACCTAGTGGCGGCTGTAGAGATCCCTATGGGATGGGGGGGTAGCTCTTCCTCCTAGTGGCGGCTGTAGAGATCCCTATGGGGTGGGGGTGGGGTAGCTCTTCCTCCTAGTGGCGGCTGTAGAGATCCCTATGGGATGGGGGGGTAGCTCTTCCTCCTAGTGGCGGCTGTAGAAATTCCTATGGGGGGGGTAGCTCTTCCTCCTAGTGGCGGCTGTAGAGATCCCTATGGGGTGGTAGCTCTTCCTCCTAGTGGCGGCTGTAGAGATCCCTATGGGGGGGTAGCTCTTCCTCCTAGTGGTGGCTGTAGAGATCCCTATGGGGTGGTAGCTCTTCCTCTTGGTGGCGGCTCTAGAGATCCCTATGGGGGGGGTGTAGCTCTTCCTCCTAGTGACGGCTGTAGAGATCCCTATGGGGGTTTAGGTCTACCTCCTAGTGGCGGCTGTAGAAATCCCTACGGGGGGGGGGTAGCTTTTCCTCCTAGTGACGGCTGTAGAGATCCCTATTGGGGGGGGTAGCTCTTCCTCCTAGTGGCGGCTGTAGAGATCCCTAAGGGGGTGGTAGCTCTACCTCCTAGTGGCGGCTGTAGAGATCCCTATGGGGGGGTAGCTCTCCCTCCTAGTGGCGGCTGTAGATATTCCTATGGGGGGGGTAGCGCTTCCTCCTAGTGGCTGCTGTAGAGATCCCTATGGGGGCGTAGCTCTCCCTCCTAGTGGCGGCTGTAGATATTCCTATGGGGGGGTAGCGCTTCCTCCTAGTGGCTGCTGTAGAGATCCCTATGGGGGGGTAGCTCTCCCTCCTAGTGGCGGCTGTAGAAATCCCTTTTGTGGGGGATAGCGCTTCCTCCTAGTGGCGGCTGTAGAGATCCCTATGGGGGGGGGCTACCTCTTCCTCCTAGTGGCGGCTGTAGAGATCCCTATGGGGGGGGAGCTCGTAGCTCTTCCTCCTAGTGGCGGCTGTAAAGATCCCTATGGGGGGGTACCTCTTCCTTCTAGTGGCGGCTTTAGAGATCCCTATGGGGGGATAGCTCTTCCTCCTAGTGGCGGCTGTAGAGATCCCTATGGGGGGCGTAGCTCTTCCTCCTAGTGGCGGCTGTAGAGATCCCTATGGAGGGGGTAGCTCTTCCTCCTAGTGGCGGCTGTAGAGATCCCTATGGAGGGGGTAGCTCTTCCTCCTAGTGGCGGCTGTAGAGATCCCTATGGGGGGGTAGCTCTTCCTCCTAGTGGCGGCTGTAGAGATCCCTATGGGGGGGTAGCTCTTCCTCCAAGTGGCGGCTGTAGAGATCTCTATAGGGGGGGGTAGCTCTTCCTCCTAGTGGCGGCTGTAGAGATCTCTATAGGGGGGGGTAGCTCTTCCTCCTAGTGGCGGCTGTAGAGATCTCTATGGGGGGGGTAGCTCTTCCTCCTAGTGGTGGCTGTAGAGATCTCTATGGGGGGGGTAGCTCTTCCTCCTAGTGGTGGCTGTAGAGATCTCTATGGGGGGGTAGCTCTTCCTCCTAGTGGCGGCTGTAGAGATCTCTATGGGGGGGTAGCTCTTCCTCCTAGTGGCGGCTGTAGATTTCCCTATGGCGGGGGGGGTAGCTCTTCCTCCTAGTGGCGGCTGTAGAGATCCCTATGGGGGGGGAGCTCTACCTCCTAGTGGCGGCTGTAGAGATCCCTATGGGGTGGTCGCTTTTCCTCCTAGTGGCGGCTGTAGAGATTCCTATGGGGGGGTAGCTCTTCCTCCTAGTCGCGGCCGTAGAGATCCCTATGGGGGGGGGGTAGCTCTTCCTCCTTGTGGCGGCTGTAGAGATCCCCATAGGGGGGGGGGGTAGCTCTTCGTCTTAGTGGCGGCTGTAGAGATCCCTATGGGGGGGTAGCTCTTCCTCCTTGTGGCGGCTGTAGAGATCCCTATGGGGGGGGTAGCTCTTCCTCCTAGTGGCGGCTGTTGAGATCCCCTTGCGGGGGTAGCTTTTCCTCCTAGTGGCGGCTGTAGAGATTCCTATGGGGGGGGTAGCTCTTCCTCCTAGTGGCGGCTGTAGAGATCCCTATGGGGGGTAGCTCTCCCTCCTAGTGGAGGCTGTAGAGATCCCTATGGGGGGGTAGCTCTCCCTCCTAGTGGCGGCTGTAGAAATCCCTATTGGGGGGGTAGCTCGTAGCTCTTCCTCCTAGTGGCGGCTGTAAAGATCCCTATGGGGGGGGGGTGCCTCTTCCTTCTAGTGGCGGCTGTAGAGATCTCTATAGGGGGGGGTAGCTCTTCCTCCTAGTGGCGGCTGTAGAGATCTCTATGGGGGGGTAGCTCTTCCTCCTAGTGGCGGCTGTAGAGATCTCTATGGGGGGGTAGCTCTTCCTCCTAGTGGCGGCTGTAGAGATCTCTATGGGGGGGGGTAGCTCTTCCTCCTAGTGGCGGCTGTAGAGATCTCTATGGGGGGGTAGCTCTTCCTCCTAGTGGCGGCTGTAGATTTCCCTATGGCGGGGGGGTAGCTCTTCCTCCTAGTGGCGGCTGTAGAGATCCCTATGGGGGGGGAGCTCTTCCTCCTAGTGGCGGCTGTAGAGATCCCTATGGGGTGGTCGCTTTTCCTCCTTGTGGCGGCTGTAGAGATTCCTATGGGGGGGTAGCTCTTCCTCCTAGTCGCGGCTGTAGAGATCTCTATGGGGGGGGGGGTAGCTCTTCCTCCTTGTGGCGGCTGTAGAGATCCCCATAGGGGGGGGGGGTAGCTCTTCGTCTTAGTGGCGGCTGTAGAGATCCCTATGGGGGGGTAGCTCTTCCTCCTTGTGGCGGCTGTAGAGATCCCTATGGGGGGGGTAGCTCTTCCTCCTAGTGGCGGCTGTTGAGATCCCCTTGCGGGGGTAGCTCTTCCTCCTAGTGGCGGCTGTAGAGATCCCTATGGGGTGTGGGGTAGCTCTTCCTCCTAGTGGCGGCTGTAGAGATCCCTATGGGGGGGTAGCTCTTCCTCCTAGTGGCAGCTGTAGAGATCCCTATGGGGGGGTAGCTCTTCCTCCTAGTAGCGGCTGTACAGATCCCTATGGGGGGGGTAGCTCTTCCTCCTAGTGGCGGCTGTAGAGATCCCTATGGGGGGGTAGCTCTCCCTCCTAGTGGCAGCTGTAGAAATCCCTATTGGGGGGGTAGCTCTTCCTCCAAGTGGCGGCTGTAGAGATCCCTATGGGGGGGTAGCTCTTCCTCCTAGTGGCGGCTGTAGAGATCTCTATAGGGGGGGGTAGCTCTTCCTCCTAGTGGCGGCTGTAGAGATCTCTATAGGGGGGGGGGGTAGCTCTTCCTCCTAGTGGCGGCTGTAGAGATCTCAATGGGGGGGTAGCTTTTCCTCCTAGTGGCGGCTGTAGAGATCTCTATGGGGGGGGTAGCTCTTCCTCCTAGTGGCGGCTGTAGAGATCTCTATGGGGGGGGGTAGCTCTTCCTCCTAGTGGCGGCTGTAGAGATCTCTATGGGGGGTAGCTCTTCCTCCTAGTGGCGGCTGTAGAGATCTCTATGGGGGGGTAGCTCTTCCTCCTAGTGGCGGCTGTAGAGATCTCTATGGGGGGGGGGTAGCTCTTCCTCCTAGTGGCGGCTGTAGAGATCTCTATGGGGGGGTAGCTCTTCCTCCTAGTGGCGGCTGTAGAGATCTCTATGGGGGGTTAGCTCCTCCTCCTAGTGGCGGGTGTAGAGATCCCTATGGGAGGGTAGCTCTTCCTCCTAGTGGCGGCTGTAAAGATCCCTATGGGGGGGTTGCTCTTCCTCCTAGTGGCGGACGTAGAGATCCCTATGGGAGAAGCTTCTCCTCCTAGTGGCGGAGAATTGCTATGTGGGAACTGCTCCGCCTAGTGGTGGTGATGTGTTGGAGACTGAACAGCTGCATGTTCTGTTCTTGTGCTATACTTTCATGTTAATAGAAGATGTGGGGAGTAATCCGTGTAACTAGACCCGCTGCAAGTAACTGGTTGCATTTTCATCTGAGTCCTGTACATCTTGTAATGCACACAGTTTTCGCCCATGTGAGGGCACCCTAACCCTCTACATTAATCTCATATACTTACTTATTTGTGACCCTCTCCGTTGTAGGAAGTGACCTGATGCCCTCGAGAGAAGAGTCTCACTTGTCATGTAGAGTGCAGGGAGGGATGCTCTGCCAGAAACCACCCAGATGGAAATGTAGGGATTGCGGCAGAACTAGGCTGGCAGTTACGTCTCGGACGGCTATGTGTGATATTACCATTGTGGTTGGGTTAGACATAAGGTCTTACCACCAGAGGCCATAGAAGTCCTCCCTTGTTGCCCTATCAGACTCCTTGTGTGTAGGGACCTCTTGGTGAGAGATCGTTGACCACTAGACGCCTCTAGGATGCACTGGAATTCGTTTTGCTCAGTCAGAGGTGGCGCGTCATTGGCATGAGAGAAGCGGGATGGTTGTTTTGACGAATTACCGCCATCTAAGCCGTTCTGACTAGACTGTTAGCTGTTTGTGCTGTTTGGTCCCAATACCCCGTAACAGTCTGGACAGACACTCCTCTCTACTGGTGGTCTGTAGGGGGCTTCCTGAGCCCGGTCACCTTGTGTGCCCCCATTCACTGGTCCCATCACCCCCAACAGTCTGGTCAGATGCTCCTCTCTACTGGTGGTCTGTAGGGGGGTCCTGAGCCCGGTCACCTTGTGTGCCCCCATTCACTGGTCCCATCACCCCCAACAGTCTGGTCAGATGCTCCTCTCTACTGGTGGTCTGTAGGGGGGTCCTAAGGCTGGTCACCTTGTGTGCCCCCATCCACTGGTCCCAACACCTCCTAACAGACAAGCAGCAGCGATGAGCTGATCACCTGATCAGCAACAGCAGCTCCGAGTGTTTTGTTGTCCTCCATCCAAAGCCAGGGGGCACCATCGTTACACCGCTGTCTGCCCGGAGCATTTCCCGGAGCTCGTCAGAAGAACATTTTATGTCCCGAAACCCAATATGTGTCCTGCCCTTGCCACGCAACACCATGCAGTGCTTTGTAAATGATGAAACTGGACACTATGGAGGGGAACTGGGTGTCTTCAGCGATGAATCCAGGTTTAGTTTGGGTGCTGGGGACGGCTGTGTTTGGAGACCTCTGGAGAGAGCGATTCAATCCTGCCTTAGCTGTGGAGCTCCACCCTGCCCCCTGCAGGTGTGATGGTCTGCGGCGGCATTGCATATGACAGTCATCCCTGGTAGTGGTACAAAGAGACCATGACAGCTCAGCGATATGTTCAGGACATCCTGCAGCCACATGTGTTCCTCCAGCAGGATAATGCCCCGCCGCACACACAGGGGGCCCAGGAGCCCCCACAACATTGTTACCAGTGCCAGCCTGGGGCACCTAGAGTACTAGTAGAATGTAGTTTTGTAGCCCACCATACAGTTACATGCACATATGCTGCTTATCTCTAGGCCTCGGGCCCAGTATGTCATACTGCATGTACGATGCCAGAGTCCGGGTTCTTCACCTCACTCACTTTTGTCACAGATTTTGATATGGAAAATCTGCATTAAATCGTCTGCATGTGACCGCGGCCCGTTAACGGGGGGCTCTGATAATACAAGTAAGCGTTTCCCACAGAGATGATACCAGGAGCGCTTACAGCAGAAAACGGGCGCTACTTCTCTTTGGTCCCTGTACAGTACTAAGCTTACCACCCTGATATAACAGGACTGAGGCTACTATAGAGAGATGGAATCAAAAGTGAACCCGGGGAGCGGCTCCTCTGCTGCCACCAAACAGCGGGGAGCAGAGACGGCTGAACAAAAATAGCAAAACCTAAAACTGTATAAACTGGGTATCTCCGGCCTCGCGCTGATCCACAGAGTGATGTCATTGGGGTATTGATCCCACCCAATGAACGCCATAAAAATTACATTAAAAAAAGGCGGCATTTTTCCCCCAATTCATAAAAAAAATGAATAAAAGTTATACAATCCACAGTACATTACACCCCAAAATGTTATTAAACAACAAGCCCCGAAACGGCCAACGGGATGGAAAAATGAAAACGTGGCTCTGGGAGTGCGATAACGAAAAATGATGTGGGTATTAAGGTGCGACCAGGCCTTCGTCACTAAGGGGTTAAAGCCAATGGCAGACACATCAAAAAGTTTGTAGAGTGAAAGTTTCCCTTTGTCAGAATAAAGTTTATTCAGCTCTAATGTAAGAAAAACCCACCAGCTGAGCGGTGTATACGGCGGAGGAGCAGGAGAACAGTATATTAGAAAATGGGGTGCAAGTTCCAACTCTTACTGACACGCTGTGATATACTTATAGGCATTGCAGACGAGTGTGTGAGTTGTAATCCCTTATACCAACGTTACAAACACACAGAGAGGGTCATCCCATCCAGCAGCTCCTACTTGTCCTCTTCATGTGTCGCAGCGGGTGGCCATGACTTGTGAATACAGGACTGCATTGTCTGTGACCACTCATCCAAAACTACTGCCATCATTCATCTGCTGGAGCCTGCAATACTCCCACTACCCACACAGTGGCAGCAACGCTCCTCCTGTTGATGAACACTTTCTAGACCACTTGCCTGCACTGATACAATGTAACAAACTCTCAGAGCAGGCGCTGCCGCTGTCTTCTCCGCACACACAGGTTTTGGATTGTAACCAGCAGTAAGATGGATCGGGCCTCTTCAGACTCCGGATATGAATAAGAATGTTTCCATTCACTGACAACAAGCAGAGATTTTGAAAAGCTGAAACACAAAAGTACAAAAGAAAAAAAAAAGCAGTAGCTCTGCTCTCAGTCATGTGAGGGCTTCTCTGTGGCCCCTCGCCGTGCAGGGATCGGATGGGAGATATAGGATCGGGTGCCCTTTATATATTCACGCAGGACAGCCCATGCTGGAGAGGTCCCCGCTGGCTCCGCTACGAGGCTCGGGGGTCCCGGTTTCTCCGTTCTCATCGCTGTAGACTTTTTCCTTTGACTTCTGCTGCAGATTTTTTGTACATTTTCTCCACTATAAATTCACAATGAAGTCGGCGCGGGACGTCCGGGAGCGGCGCGGGACGTCGGGGAGCGGCGCGGGACGTCGGGGAGCGGCGCGGGACGTCCGGGAGCGGCGCGGGACGTCGGGGAGCGGCGCGGGACGTCGGGGAGCGGCGCGGGACGTCGGGGAGCGGCGCGGGACGTCCGGGAGCGGCGCGGGACGTCGGGGAGCGGCGCCGGCGGATAAAACAACCGCAGCGACAAGTCTGCACAAAGTCCGCGGGATCCTCTGCAGATAGGACTTCAGGAGGAAGGGGGCGCTGTCAAATTACCAGTGTTACCTACTTGTGTACCCCATGAGTGGCTCAAGGATGGGTGTGCCCCAACTAGCAGCTTAGCACTCCGGCTGGAGCGCCGTACATGAGGGGGCACTCTGGCTGCAGCGCTGTATATAAGGGGCACTCCGGCTGCAGCGCTGTATATAAGGGGGCACTCCGGCTGGAGCGCTGTATATAAGGGGCACTCTGGCTGCAGCGCTGTATATAAGGGGACACTCTGGCTGCAGCGCTGTATATAAGGGGCACTCTGGCTGCAGCGCTGTATATAAGGGGCACTCTGGCTGCAGCGCTGTATATAGGGGGTCACTCTTGCTGCAGCACTGTATATAAGGGGACACTCCGTCTGGAGCGCTGTATATAAGGGGACACTCTGGCTGGAGCGCTGTATATAGGGGGACACTCTGGCTGCAGCGCTGTATATAAGGGGACACTCTGGCTGCAGCGCTGTATATAAGGGGGCACTCTGGCTGGAGCGCTGTATATAGGGGGACACTCTGGCTGCAGCGCTGTATATAAGGGGACACTCGGCTGGAGCGCTGTATATAAGGGGACACTCTGGCTGCAGCGCTGTATATAAGGGGACACTCCGGCTGGAGCGCTGTATATAAGGGGGCACTCTGGCTGGAGCGCTGTATATAAGGGGACACTCTGGCTGGAGCGCTGTATATAGGGGGACACTCTGGCTGCAGCGCTGTATATAAGGGGACACTCGGCTGGAGCGCTGTATATAAGGGGACACTCCGGCTGGAGCGCTGTATATAAGGGGACACTCTGGCTGCAGCGCTGTATATAAGGGGACACTCTGGCTGCAGCGCTGTATATAAGGGGTCACTCTGGCTGCAGCGCTGTATATAAGGGGCACTCTGGCTGAAGCGCTGTATATAAGGGGTCACTCTGGCTGCAGCCCTGTATATAAGGGGACACTCTTGCTGCAGCGCTGTATATAAGGGGACACTCTTGCTGCAGCACTGTATATAAGGGGGCACTCTGGCTGCAGCGCTGTATATAAGGGGCACTCTGGCTGCAGCGCTGTATATAAGGGGGCACTCTTGCTGCAGCACTGCATATAAGGGGGCACTCTGGCTGCAGCGCTGTATATAGGGGGTCACTCTTGCTGCAGCACTGTATATAAGGGGGCACTCTGGCTGCAGCGCTGTATATAAGGGGGCACTCTGGCTGCAGCGCTGTATATAAGGGGGCACTCTGGCTGCAGCGCTGTATATAAGGGGGCACTCTGGCTGCAGCGCTGTATATAAGGGGACACTCCGGCTGGAGCGCTGTATATGAGGGGACACTCTGGCTGCAGCGCTGTATATAAGGGGACACTCTGGCTGCAGCGCTGTATATAAGGGGGCACTCTTGCTGCAGCACTGTATATAAGGGGGCACTCTGGCTGCAGCGCTGTATATAAGGGGGCACTCTGGCTGCAGCGCTGTATATAAGGGGGCACTCTGGCTGCAGCGCTGTATATAAGGGGGCACTCTGGCTGCAGCGCTGTATATAAGGGGACACTCCGGCTGGAGCGCTGTATATGAGGGGACACTCTGGCTGCAGCGCTGTATATAAGGGGTCACACTGGCTGCAGCGCTGTATATAAGGGGGCACTCTGGCTACAGCGCTGTATATAAGGGGGCACTCTGGCTGGAGCGCTGTATATAAGGGGACACTCCGGCTGGAGCGCTGTATATAAGGGGGCACTCTGGCTGCAGTGCTGTATATAAGGGGACACTCTTGCTGCAGCGCTGTATATAAGGGGACACTCTGGCTGCAGTGCTGTATATAAGGGGCACTCTATCTGCAGCACTGTATATAAGGGGTCAGTCTGGCTGCAGTGCTGTATATATAAGGGGGCACTCTGGCTGCAGAGCTGTATATAAGGGGGCACTCTAGCTGCAGCGCTGTATATAAGGGGCACTCTAGCTGCAGCACTGTATATAAGGGGTCACTCTGGCTGCAGCGCTGTATATAAGGGGGCACTCTGGCTGCAGCGCTGTATATAAGGGGACACTCCGGCTGGAGCGCTGTATATATAAGGGGGCACTCTGGCTGGAGCGCTGTATATAAGGGGACACTCTGGCTGCAGTGCTGTATATAAGGGGTCACTCAGGCTGCAGCGCTGTATATAAGGGGTCACTCTGGCTGCAGCGCTGTATATAAGGGGTCACTCTGGCTGCAGCGCTGTATATAAGGGGACACTCTGGCTGCAGCGCTGTATATAAGGAGGCACTCCGGCTGCAGTGCTGTATATAAGGGGTCACTCTGGCTGCAGCGCTGTATATAAGGGGGCACTCTGGCTGCAGCGCTGTATATAAGGGGCACTCTGGCTGCAGCGCTGTATATAAGGGGTCACTCTGGCTGCAGCGCTGTATATAAGGGGGCACTCTAGCTGCAGCGCTGTATATGAGGGGACACTCTGGCTGCAGCGCTGTATATAAGGGGACACTCTGGCTGCAGCGCTGTATATAAGGGGGCACTCTGGCTGGAGCGCTGTATATAAGGGGACACTCTGGCTGCAGCGCTGTATATAAGGGGGCACTCTAGCTGCAGCGCTGTATATAAGGGGACACTCTGGCTGCAGCGCTGTATATAAGGGGACACTCCGGCTGCAGCGCTGTATATAAGGGGACACTCTGGCTGCAGCGCTGTATATAAGGGGACACTCTGGCTGCAGCGCTGTATATATAAGGGGACACTCTGGCTGCAGCGCTGTATATAAGGGGGCACTCTGGCTGCAGTGCTGTATATAAGGGGTCACTCTGGCTGCAGTGCTGTATATAAGGGGTCACTCTGGCTGCAGCGCAGTATATAAGGGGTCACTCAGGCTGCAGCGCTGTATATAAGGGGTCACTCTGGCTGCAGCGCTGTATATAAGGGGACACTCTGGCTGCAGCGCTGTATATAAGGAGGCACTCCGGCTGCAGTGCTGTATATAAGGGGTCACTCTGGCTGCAGCGCTGTATATAAGGGGGCACTCTGGCTGCAGTGCTGTATATAAGGGGACACTCTGGCTGCAGCGCTGTATATAAGGGGTCACTCTGGCTGCAGCGCTGTATATAAGGGGGCACTCTAGCTGCAGCGCTGTATATGAGGGGGCACTCTGGCTGCAGCGCTGTACATAAGGGGACACTCTGGCTGCAGCGCTGTATATAAGGGGACACTCTGGCTGCAGCGCTGTATATATAAGGGGACACTCTGGCTGCAGCGCTGTATATAAGGGGACACTCTGGCTGCAGCGCTGTATATATAAGGGGTCACTCTGGCTGCAGCGCTGTATATAAGGGGACACTCTGGCTGCAGCGCTGTATATAAGGGGCACTCTGGCTGCAGCGCTGTATATATAAGGGGACACTCTGGCTGCAGTGCTGTATATAAGGGGACACTCTGGCTGCAGCGCTGTATATAAGGGGCACTCTGGCAGGAGCGCTGTATATATAAGGGGACACTCTGGCTGCAGTGCTATATATAAGGGGGCACTCTGGCTGCAGCGCTGTATATAAGGGGGCACTCTGGCTGCAGCGCTGTATATAAGGGGTCACTCTGGCTGCAGCGCTGTATATATAAGGGGACACTCTGGCTGCAGCGCTGTATATATAAGGGGTCACTCTGGCTGCAGCGCTGTATATAAGGGGACACTCTGGCTGCAGCGCTGTATATATAAGGGGACACTCTGGCTGCAGTGCTGTATATAAGGGGACACTCTGGCTGCAGCGCTGTATATAAGGGGCACTCTGGCAGGAGCGCTGTATATATAAGGGGTCACTCTGGCTGCAGCGCTGTATATATAAGGGGACACTCTGGCTGCAGCGCTGTATATAAGGGGGCACTCTGGCTGCAGCGCTGTATATAAGGGGGCACTCTGGCTGCAGCGCTGTATATAAGGGGTCACTCTGGCTGCAGCGCTGTATATATAAGGGGGCACTCTGGCTGCAGCGCTGTATATAAGGGGTCACTCTGGCTGCAGCGCTGTATATATAAGGGGACACTCTGGCTGCAGCGCTGTATATATAAGGGGGCACTCTGGCTGGAGCGCTGTATATAAGGGGGCACTCTGGCTGGAGCGCTGTATATAAGGGGGCACTCTGGCTGGAGCGCTGTATATAAGGGGGCACTCTGGCTGCAGCCCTGTATATAAGGGGTCACTCTGGCTGCAGCGCTGTATATAAGGGGTCACTCTGGCTGCAGCGCTGTATATAAGGGGTCACTCTGGCTGCAGCGCTGTATATATAAGGGGACACTCTGGCTGCAGCGCTGTATATATAAGGGGGCACTCTGGCTGGAGCGCTGTATATAAGGGGGCACTCTGGCTGGAGCGCTGTATATAAGGGGGCACTCTGGCTGAAGCGCTGTATATAAGGGGGCACTCTGGCTGCAGCCCTGTATATAAGGGGTCACTCTGGCTGCAGCGCTGTATATATAAGGGGTCACTCTGGCTGCAGTGCTGTATATAAGGGGGCACTCTGGCTGCAGCGCTGTATATAAGGGGTCACTCTGGCTGCAGCGCTGTATATATAAGGGGTCACTCTGGCTGCAGCGCTGTATATAAGGGGGCACTCTGGCTGCAGCGCTGTATATAAGGGGGCACTCTGGCTGCAGCGCTGTATATATAAGGGGACACTCTGGCTGCAGTGCTATATATAAGGGGGCACTCTGGCTGCAGCGCTGTATATAAGGGGGCACTCTGGCTGCAGCGCTGTATATAAGGGGTCACTCTGGCTGCAGCGCTGTATATATAAGGGGACACTCTGGCTGCAGCGCTGTTTATATAAGGGGGCACTCTGGCTGGAGCGCTGTATATAAGGGGACACTCTGGCTGCAGTGCTGTATATAAGGGGTCACTCTGGCTGCAGCACAGTATATAAGGGGTCACTCAGGCTGCAGCGCTGTATATAAGGGGTCACTCTGGCTGCAGCGCTGTATATAAGGGGACACTCTGGCTGCAGCGCTGTATATAAGGAGGCACTCCGGCTGCAGTGCTGTATATAAGGGGTCACTCTGGCTGCAGCGCTGTATATAAGGGGGCACTCTGGCTGCAGCGCTGTATATAAGGGGGCACTCTGGCTGCAGCGCTGTATATGAGGGGACACTCTGGCTGCAGTGCTGTATATAAGGGGACACTCTGGCTGCAGCGCTGTATATAAGGGGTCACTCTGGCTGCAGCGCTGTATATAAGGGGGCACTCTAGCTGCAGCGCTGTATATGAGGGGGCACTCTGGCTGCAGCGCTGTACATAAGGGGACACTCTGGCTGCAGCGCTGTATATAAGGGGACACTCTGGCTGCAGCGCTGTATATATAAGGGGACACTCTGGCTGCAGCGCTGTATATAAGGGGACACTCTGGCTGCAGCGCTGTATATATAAGGGGTCACTCTGGCTGCAGCGCTGTATATAAGGGGACACTCTGGCTGCAGCGCTGTATATAAGGGGCACTCTGGCTGCAGCGCTGTATATATAAGGGGACACTCTGGCTGCAGTGCTGTATATAAGGGGACACTCTGGCTGCAGCGCTGTATATAAGGGGCACTCTGGCAGGAGCGCTGTATATATAAGGGGACACTCTGGCTGCAGTGCTATATATAAGGGGGCACTCTGGCTGCAGCGCTGTATATAAGGGGGCACTCTGGCTGCAGCGCTGTATATAAGGGGTCACTCTGGCTGCAGCGCTGTATATATAAGGGGACACTCTGGCTGCAGCGCTGTATATATAAGGGGTCACTCTGGCTGCAGCGCTGTATATAAGGGGACACTCTGGCTGCAGCGCTGTATATATAAGGGGACACTCTGGCTGCAGCGCTGTATATAAGGGGACACTCTGGCTGCAGCGCTGTATATAAGGGGACACTCTGGCTGCAGCGCTGTATATAAGGGGCACTCTGGCAGGAGCGCTGTATATATAAGGGGTCACTCTGGCTGCAGCGCTGTATATATAAGGGGACACTCTGGCTGCAGCGCTGTATATAAGGGGGCACTCTGGCTGCAGCGCTGTATATAAGGGGGCACTCTGGCTGCAGCGCTGTATATAAGGGGTCACTCTGGCTGCAGCGCTGTATATATAAGGGGGCACTCTGGCTGCAGCGCTGTATATAAGGGGTCACTCTGGCTGCAGCGCTGTATATATAAGGGGACACTCTGGCTGCAGCGCTGTATATATAAGGGGGCACTCTGGCTGGAGCGCTGTATATAAGGGGGCACTCTGGCTGGAGCGCTGTATATAAGGGGGCACTCTGGCTGAAGCGCTGTATATAAGGGGGCACTCTGGCTGCAGCCCTGTATATAAGGGGTCACTCTGGCTGCAGCGCTGTATATAAGGGGTCACTCTGGCTGCAGCGCTGTATATAAGGGGTCACTCTGGCTGCAGCGCTGTATATATAAGGGGACACTCTGGCTGCAGCGCTGTATATATAAGGGGGCACTCTGGCTGGAGCGCTGTATATAAGGGGGCACTCTGGCTGAAGCGCTGTATATAAGGGGGCACTCTGGCTGCAGCGCTGTATATAAGGGGTCACTCTGGCTGCAGCGCTGTATATAAGGGGTCACTCTGGCTGCAGCGCTGTATATAAGGGGGCACTCTGGCTGCAGCGCTGTATATAAGGGGTCACTCTGGCTGCAGCGCTGTATATATAAGGGGTCAGTCTGGCTGCAGCGCTGTATATATAAGGGGTCAGTCTGGCTGCAGTGCTGTATATAAGGGGTCAGTCTGGCTGCAGCGCTATAGATCAGGGGCTCTCTCTGTGTATATAGTTCTTCTCCGTGAGCCCCTCCTGTATACAGTGGTTGGAGGACTGAGGTGATTTCTCCTCCTCCAGGAAGTGCAAACTCTGGAATAAAGAAGGAGGATCCACAAGATATCAGTCACCTTCCTGCACCAGACCTCACACACCATGCTGCCCCTGTGCCGCCTGCTAGTACCCAGAGCCCAGGTAATACCACCCATATATACACCATGCTGCCCCTGTGCCGCCTGCTAGTACCCAGAGCCCAGGTAATACCACCCATATATACAACATGCTGCCCCTGTGCCGCCTGCTAGTACCAAGAGCCCAGGTAATACAACCCATATATACACCATGCTGCCCCTGTGCCGCCTGCTAGTACCCAGAGCCCAGGTAATACCACCCATATGTACACCATGCTGCCCCTGTGCCGCCTGCTAGTTCCCAGAGCCCAGGTAATACAACCCATATATACAACATGCCACCCCTGTGCCGCCTGCTAGTACCCAGAGCCCAGGTAATACCACCACATGTATACACCATGCTGCCCCTGTGCCGCCTGCTAGTACCCAGAGCCCAGGTAATACCACCCATATATACACCATGCTGCCCCTGTGCCGCCTGCTAGTACCCAGAGCCCAGGTAATACCACCCATATGTACACCATGCTGCCCCTGTGCCGCCTGCTAGTTCCCAGAGCCCAGGTAATACAACCCATATATACAACATGCCACCCCTGTGCCGCCTGCTAGTACCCAGAGCCCAGGTAATACCACCACATGTATACACCATGCTGCCCCTGTGCCGCCTGCTAGTACCCAGAGCCCAGGTAATACCACCCATATACACACCATGCTGCCCGTGTGCCGCCTGCTAGTACCCAGAGCCCAGGTAATACCACCCATATATACACCATGCCACCCCTGTGCCGCCTGCTAGTACCCAGAGCCCAGGTAATACCACCACATGTATACACCATGCTGCCCCTGTGCCGCCTGCTAGTACCCAGAGCCCAGGTAATACCACCCATATACACACCATGCTGCCCGTGTGCCACCTGCTAGTGCCAAGAGCCCAGGTAATACAACCCATATATACACCATGCTGCCCCTGTGCCGCCTGCTAGTACCCAGAGCCCAGGTAATACCACCACATGTATACACCATGCTGCCCCTTTGGTGCTTCCTCATACCCTGGTTATACCACCCTATATACTGTGTTTTCCCTCTGCCATATGTTAGTACCCAAAGCACAGGTAATGCTACCCATATATACAACATGCTGCCCCTGTGCCACCTGCTAGTATCAAGAGGCCCTGGTAATACCACCACATATATACACCATGCTGCCCCTTTGGTGCCTCCTCATACCCAGGTTATACCACCCTATATACCGTGCTTCCCCTCTGGTGCCTGCTAGTACCCAAAGCACAGGTAAGACCACCCCTATATACTGCCTGTGTGCCGCCTGCTAGTAACCAGAGCCCAGGTGATACCACACCATATATACACTATGCTGCCCTTGTGCCGCCTTCAGTGCCCAGGTAATACCACCTCATAGATACACCATTCTAGCAGTTCGCTAGTCGTTGGCCAGTCAGACGTAGAACAGATTTGAATTGGGGAATCCGTGATCGCCATGTGTGGAAGATCCGCAGTAAAATGCGGGCATTGAAAGCCACGTATCTTCAAACGTCCCTTCACCCCCGCGGGCACCAATCGCTGCATTTCAGCAGAGCTCACGCGGACGGCCTCGTGTATGAGCGGCAGAATCGCAGGGAGAAGAACGAGAGGTTCTAAAGCTTTCTGGTGTTCCTTCGCTGTCTGCGCCATTTTTCTGCGCGGACCATACGCTGCGCATACGAATGCATCCGCACGGAAAACCCTTGAATACGCGATCTGCAGCCATTGGCGATTACCTTCCATGATGTATCGCATCGGAATCCGAGCGGTTCGTGTGAGCGCGGCTGAGGGTTACACGGGGAAGCAGCAGGACAGATTACTTCACAATGATGGCTGATCTTACGCGCTTGCGCTTTCAGGTCGGCGCTCGGATCATCCGCTACATTTCGGACGGTCAGGCTGCGTTTCGTATAAAACACCTGGATCACCTGGTGCTGACGGTGCGGAGTATAGAGAAGACCATCGACTTCTACACGCGGGTGTTGGGGATGGACATCGTCACCTTCAAGGTACGGACACTAAACCAATCACCCCACGTCCTGATGCCAGGCTGGTGGCACCTCGCCCACTCCCCCCAGCAGTCCAGGCTCTGACCCTCAGCGCCCCCTGCTGCTGTACCGCTGGTAACAACCCTCCTGCTCACACTCCAGCTCTCCAGAGTCCTGAATGCCAGGTCTGGTTCTGTAGGAGGTGGAGGTTAGAGTGTTGGTGATGGGTGAGAGACTCTTACTGACAGATTGTCTTACCAATGGAAGGTACTACTGCTACAAAACAGACAGTTATACTGACCAGTAGCAGGTATTACTAACTAGTGGCCAGTATCACTAGCAGAGAGAAGGTCTTACCGACTAGTGGCCGGTATCACTAGCAGAGAGAAGGTCTTACCGACTAGTGGCCGGTATCACAGGCAGAGAGAAGATCTTACCGAATAGTGGCCGGTATCACTGGCAGAGAGAAGGTCTTACCGAATAGTGGCCGGTATCACTAGCAGAGAGAAGGTCTTACCGACTAGTGGCCGGTATCACTAGCATAGAGAAGGTCTTACCGACTAGTGGCCGGTATCACTAGCAGAGAGAAGGTCTTACCGACTAGTGGCCGGTATCACTAGCAGAGAGAAGGTCTTACCGACTAGTGGCCGGTATCACTAGCAGAGAGAAGGTCTTACCGACTAGTGGCCGGTATCACTAGCAGAGAGATGGTCTTACCGACTAGTGGCCGGTATCACTAGCAGAGAGAAGGTCTTACCGACTAGTGGCCGGTATGACTAGCAGAGAGAAGGTCTTACCGACTAGTGGCCGGTATGACTAGCAGAGAGAAGGTCTTACCGACTAGTGGCCGGTATGACTAGCAGAGAGAAGGTCTTACCGACTAGTGGCCGGTATGACTAGCAGAGAGAAGGTCTTACCGACTAGTGGCCGGTATGACTAGCAGAGAGAAGGTCTTACCGACTAGTGGCCGGTATGACTAGCAGAGAGAAGGTCTTACCGACTAGTGGCCGGTATGACTAGCAGAGAGAAGGTCTTACCGACTAGTGGCCGGTATGACTAGCAGAGAGAAGGTCTTACCGACTAGTGGCCGGTATGACTAGCAGAGAGAAGGTCTTACCGACTAGTGGCCGGTATGACTAGCAGAGAGAAGGTCTTACCGACTAGTGGCCGGTATGACTAGCAGAGAGAAGGTCTTACCGACTAGTGGCCGGTATGACTAGCAGAGAGAAGGTCTTACCGACTAGTGGCCGGTATGACTAGCAGAGAGAAGGTCTTACCGACTAGTGGCCGGTATGACTAGCAGAGAGAAGGTCTTACCGACTAGTGGCCGGTATCACTAGCAGAGAGAAGGTCTTACCGAATAGTGGCCGGTATCACTAGCAGAGAGAAGGTCTTACCGACTAGTGGCCGGTATGACTAGCAGAGAGAAGGTCTTACCGACTAGTGGCCGGTATGACTAGCAGAGAGAAGGTCTTACCGACTAGTGGCCGGTATCACTAGCAGAGAGAAGGTCTTACCGAATAGTGGCCGGTATCACTAGCAGAGAGAAGGTCTTACTGACTAGTGGCAGGTATTACTAACAGGGAGAAGGTATTACTAACAAGTGGCCAGTATCACTAGCATAGAGAAGGTCTTACAGACTAGTGGCCAGTATCACTAGCATAGAGAAGGTCTTACTGACTAGTGGCTGGTATCACTAGCAGAGAGAAGGTCTTACTGACTAGTGGCCGGTATCACTAGCATAGAGAAGGTCTTACTGACTAGTGGCCGGTATCACCAGCAGAGAGAAGGTCTTACTGACTAGTGGCCGGTATCACCAGCAGAGAGAAGGTCTTACTGACTAGTGGCCGGTATCACCAGCAGAGAGAAGGTCTTACTGACTAGTGGCCGGTATCACCAGCAGAGAGAAGGTCTTACTGACTAGTGGCCGGTATCACTAGCAGAGAGAAGGTCTTACGGACTAGTGGCCAGTATCACTAGTAGAGAGAAGGTCTTACAGACTAGTGGCCAGTATCACTAGTAGAGAGAAGGTCTTACCGACTAGTGGCCAGTATCACTAGCAGAGAGAAGGTCTTACCGACTAGTGGCCGATATCACTAGCAGAGAGAAGGTCTTACCGACTAGTGGCCAGTATCACTAGTAGAGAGAAGGTCTTACAGACTAGTGGCCGGTATCACTAGTAGAGAGAAGGTCTTACAGACTAGTGGCCGGTATCACTAGTAGAGAGAAGGTCTTACAGACTAGTGGCCAGTATCACTAGCAGAGAGAAGGTCTTAAAGACTAGTGGCCAGTATCACTAGCAGAGAGAAGGTCTTTCTGACTAGTGGCCGGTATCACTAGCAGAGAGAAGGTCTTTCTGACTAGTGGCCGGTATCACTAGCAGAGAGAAGGTCTTTCAGACTAGTGGCCGGTATCACTAGCAGAGAGAAGGTCTTTCTGACTAGTGGCCGGTATCACTAGCAGAGAGAAGGTCTTTCTGACTAGTGGCCGGTATCACTAGCAGAGAGAAGGTCTTTCTGACTAGTGGCCGGTATCACTAGCAGAGAGAAGGTCTTTCTGACTAGTGGCCGGTATCACTAGCAGAGAGAAGGTCTTACTGACTAGTGGCAGGTATCACTAGCAGAGAGAAGGTCTTACTGACTAGCGGCCAGTATCACTAGTAGAGAGAAGGTCTTACAGACTAGTGGCCAGTATCACTAGCAGAGAGAAGGTCTTACCGACTAGTGGCCAGTATCACTAGCAGAGAGAAGGTCTTACCGACTAGTGGCCGATATCACTAGCAGAGAGAAGGTCTTACAGACTAGTGGCCGGTATCACTAGTGGAGAGAAAGTCTTACAGACTAGTGGCCGGTATCACTAGTGGAGAGAAGGTCTTACAGACTAGTGGCCGGTATCACTAGTAGAGAGAAGGTCTTTCTGACTAGTGGCCGGTATCACTAGCAGAGAGAAGGTCTTTCTGACTAGTGGCCGGTATCACTAGCAGAGAGAAGGTCTTTCTGACTAGTGGCCGGTATCACTAGCAGAGAGAAGGTCTTTCTGACTAGTGGCCGGTATCACTAGCAGAGAGAAGGTCTTTCTGACTAGTGGCCGGTATCACTAGCAGAGAGAAGGTCTTTCTGACTAGTGGCCGGTATCACTAGCAGAGAGAAGGTCTTTCTGACTAGTGGCCGGTATCACTAGCAGAGAGAAGGTCTTTCTGACTAGTGGCCGGTATCACTAGCAGAGAGAAGGTCTTTCTGACTAGTGGCCGGTATCACTAGCAGAGAGAAGGTCTTACCGACTAGTGGCCGATATCACTAGCAGAGAGAAGGTCTTACTGACTAGTGGCCGGTATCACTAGCAGAAAGAAGGTCTTACTGACTAGTGGCCGGTATCACTAGCAGAAAGAAGGTCCTACTGACTAGTGGCCGGTATCACTAGCAGAGAGAATGTCTTACAGACTAGTGGCCGGTATCACTAGTGGGAGAAGGTCCTACTGACTAGTGGCCGGTATCACTAGCAGAGAGAAGGTCTTACAGACTAGTGGCCGGTATCACTAGCAGAGAGAAGGTCTTACTGACTAGTGGCCGGTATCACTAGCAGAGAGAAGGTCTTACTGACTAGTGGCTGGTATCACTAGCAGAAAGAAGGTCTTACTGACTAGCGGCCAGTATCACTAGCAGAGAGAAGGTCCTACTGACTAGTGGCCGGTATCACTAGCATAGAGAAGGTCTTACTGACTAGTGGCCGGTATCACTAGCAGAGAGAAGGTCTTACCGACTAGTGGCCGATATCACTAGCAGAGAGAAGGTCTTACTGACTAGTAGCAGGTATCACTAACAGAGAGAAGGTCTTACTGACTAGTGGCCGGTATCACTAGCAGAGAGAAGGTCTTACTGACTAGTAGCAGGTATCACTAGTAGAGAGAAGGTCTTACTGGCAGGTGGGAGAAGGTCTTACTGGCAGGTGGAGGGTCTTACAGACAGTCCCGTTAGGACCATGAGGCTGATTATGTTTCTCTCACAGGGGGACAGGAAGGCGCTGACATTCGGGATACAGAAGATTAACCTCCATGAAGTTGGGAAAGAATTTGAACCCAAGGCAAAACACCCCAAACCGGGCTCCGCAGACCTGTGCCTGATCACCGAGACCCCCCTCAGCACCGTCCTACAACATCTGCAGGTTCGTCACCTGGTGAACTAATGAGGGTCCGACCTCAGCTACTTGCCCCCACACACACGTACAGTATGTGCAGGAACGCAGACGCTGGGGGGAATCAAGGATCAGCAGGTGCTGCAGCAGCGTCCCGACCGGAGGTTCAGCGGGCGAGTCAGGCCATATTTACATGGGCGATATTCTCATGCGAGTTTTGTGCGTTGTGAGATGTACGACACCAGATCCCATTGTCTGCAGCGGGTCTGTTCACAGGAGCGAGCATTCTCTCACAGCGTTACTGCATGGAAATGTGTGGTGTCCCACCCATTACACAGCGTGTGGGGGGTCCGTGTGCTGCGAGTCACGGCTGAGAATCTCTGGTGCAACTTGCTATCGGCAGTGCAAATACGGCCTTATAGCGCCTGATGATGTGGGGAGGGCACGGAGAGAGGGAGCTATTACTATTAAAGAGGTGCTATTATAGTAGGGGCCACTGAGGGCTCTATTACCACTGGGGCCACTAAAGGGGACCACTTACTACTGGGGCCACTGAGTGGAAGCACTATCACTACTGGGGCCCCGGGGCTTAAAAACATACATTGTAATAAGCCACACCCCTATTACCATATTGAGTATTTTTTGGTACAAAAGTGGCACCGCCCTGTGTGACAGCCTGCAGTTCTGCAGAGCATCGCCCCTGTGTAGTTGCAGCTCTCCCATTTTGTCTCTTCCAGCTCTGCGGTGTGCCGGTAGAGGAAGGACCGGTGTCTCGGACCGGCGCCGTGGGGGAGATCCAGTCTGTATATATCCGGGATCCTGATCACAATCTAATAGAAGTCTCAAACTATGCGGCCGACCTCAAGAAACCCTGAGCAACAGCTGATGCCTTAGAGGTGGTCTCCTCCCCGGTGGCCCCCCCCCCCCCCAAGACAGATACAGGGTAGCCTGTACCGCTGCTGCTGGGCAGGGCTTTCTCTCCCTCCCACAACAACCAATCAGCTGATCTCATCAGTAAACTAATTATATAATAGAGTGACCGGTCGGTACTAGAAGGGTTAATAGGGAGCGCATCCTCTATGGGCTGTGTCAGGTGACCCGCTTCGGTAATCCCGCGCCGCCCGCTAGTGAAGATCGCAGGCTGCACAAGAATCGGACTCTTCTCAGATTGCTCCTATAGAAGTCTATGGCAGAGCGGGCGGCAGCTGCAGAGTCACATGGTCCTGCGCCGCCCGACCTTCAGCGGGTGAACCAGGTCAGTATAAAAAGAAATCTGCCCGCTCCACGTCCCTCCGCTAACAGCACCAGGACTTAATTATAGTGCTGGAGGGCGGCGGCCGCGTCCCTTTAATGACTCCTCCTATTCTCTGTGCACAAAGCTCAATCTTTTCAATGTCGATGCAGCGCAGAAATTCCCAACCGGGCCGCTGCGGCATTTGGGTGGCCCACCGGGAGGCGCCAGGGCTGCTGCAGCATCCGGGTGGCCCATGGCGAGGCGCCAAGGCCGCAGCTGCATCCCGGTTAGAATGAAACATGCAATCAGCCTACCGGCACATTCTTCTCCTCCTCCCTACTGATCCCTGACAGGTGAATGTGAGCAGCGCCCAAGACCGGCTTGACCGCTAGCTTGCAGCCAGGAGCCTCGCCATCTTCCTCAGGGCCGGAGGGAAGCGGGAGGAAGGGAATTGATTTTCCTTATATCAAAAGAAATTTGCTGCCTGCTGGGGGCGCTCTAGGAGGCGGCAGGGGCAGCTGGTTGAGAATTGATGACGACAGCGCATGGCGCCTGCTGAGTACACCGGTCTACAAAATAAACTTTTTTTCTTTCACAAGACCCAAATTCCCTGAATCTGAGAGTATTCTTCACCCTGCGCTCACATATGGCTGCCGAGTTTTTCCATCATGAAGGGTTTTTTGTGACACGTTTTATAGGATTATTCCTTTCCTCACACTCGGGTTTCTTTAGTCCCAGTTTATGCGGAGGGGCGGTAACATTACTGACTGAGGATCCACTAACGGGGTATCGGCCATGTGTCTGCCCAGGAATACGAGGGTCACGTTTAGGCCGGTGGGTCCTTAGGGCCCCGCACACCGGCGGTTTATTAACGTGAATGTCAAAAATCACGAAGCGCCGACAACCTGCGAGGAGGTCTTAACATTAGAAAGTCCCATTGACAATCACGTTAAAAAACTGCGAGTGGCTGTGAGCCCTAATGGAGTGAGACTTCCTATCCCAGCGGTCCCAATCACACACGAAGCAGCAGAATTCAGTGTATCCCAGCAGTAAAGCCGATCCCATCTTGTCTCCACCGACAGAACAGTTATAGTTTGTAGACTGGATTTCTCAGTAGTTTCCGATCTCTCGCAGATCAGTTGCCCCTCGGGTGTTGATGGCACGTCATTGCCACGATGCTGCAGTACCGCCTTCAGACTGACTTATGATGGGGCAATGAACAATCTGCACTCATCTGGCTGCTGTTGGTGTCCAAGGGCCTCCATTACAAACAACTACAGCATTCTCTTTATAGAAGTAGTCCTTGAATTCCCCATGGCGACTATGATAAGCGTATAGCCTTCTATCTTTGTGGAGTAGATCCCAATCTTTGAACCTGGAACTTAAAGGTTCAGCTTGTTGTTTAGACAAGTTTAAATCCCCATAAGATCTTCTGGAGGTAATAAGTGAGGATCTGATGACTGGAGGATCACGTCTCCTGCGGCTTCAGTCGGAGCGATCCCTTACAGTCATACAATGAGGACCCTTGGTGCAGAACCCTCTTCACTAATCCTGGCCTGGGGGCAGACGGCAGACCGGGACCGTCGGGGCAGACGGCAGACCGGGACCGTCGGGGCAGACTCTGTATGAGATGCGCTCCCTGTAATGTTACACACCAGCATCAGAGGGTCCTTCTGTTCCTTCCACATGACGGATGGTCTGAACCATTGTTCCATCCAGTGAGAAGCCTAACACCTGATACACGGCATAGAGTTGGGGCGCAGAGTTCATCAAAATCACCCCCTTTACACCCAAAATAAAGTTCACAACACTTTTGTAGAAGTGGTGTAGAATTCGCTTCTGAGCCCTGCAGGTTGGTTCCCCGCCCCGTAGCCGCCCTTATCTGGATGATTAACACTGTCTTGGAACTTACTAAAACTAATAAAATAAAAAAGACCAATATCCAGCATAAACCGCTGCGGCCCGGGGCTCCTGTCCACGGACGATAGTGCACTGCGTTACATGCAGCGCGAATCTGGCCGCAAGTAACACGTTACTATGGAAACCGCAGCCCCTGTTCATATGCGAAGAGCCATAGCGATTCTCCGCTCACGAGACTAAAAATCACAGCATGCCGCAGTGAGCCCATCGGTCAGCTGCCAGACGTGACAGCGGTCAGTGGATGCCACCATATGCAGTGATCGCCGCAGGCGGTGTAATGTCTATGAGGGAGCCTCTATAATGTGGTGGTCCGGGGGGCCGCCCTCACACGATAGCACTCGGTCGGACGCCTCTAATGTGGTGGTCCGGGGGGGCCGCCCTCACACGATAGCACTCGGTCGGACGCCTCTATAATGTGGTGGCCCGGGGGGCCGCCCTCACACGATAGCACTCGGTCGGACGCCTCTATAATGTGGTGGTCCGGGGGGCCGCCCTCACACGATAGCACTCGGTCGGACGCCTCTAATGTGGTGGTCCGGGGGGCCGCCCTCACACGATAGCACTCGGTCGGACGCCTCTAATGTGGTGGTCCGGGGTTGCCGCCCTCACACGATAGCACTCGGTCGGACGCCTCTATAATGTGGTGGTCCGGGGGGCCACCCTCACACGATAGCACTCGGTCGGACGCCTCTATAATGTGGTGGCCCAGGGGGGCCGCCCTCACACGATAGCACTCGGTCAGACGCCTCTATAATGTGGTGGTCCGGGGGTTGGAGGGGGGCCGCCCTCACACTATAGCACTCGGCCGGCTGCCTCTATAATGTGGTGGTCCGGAGGTTGGAGGGGGGCCGCCCTCACACTATAGCACTCGGTCGCTCTGGACTTGTTCAGCCAGCAGCAATGAGGTTATAAAGCTGGAACTATCGCTGCTCCAAATAAACTGGTATTGGTGCCATGTGTGCGCTCCGTATATCCGCGGAGCGGCCGCCGCTGTACACCGTGACCCAGTCACCCCTCATCCCCAGCACACAGGTCATTAGAATGACTTTCCTTGGGATGACGGGGCGGAGGGTTGTCATCCTGTCTTACCGAGCGCCCCCTCACTGACACGTCTGATGCACGCCCAATGACATGCGTAAGACAGACTGAAGACACAGTACAGAAGACGACATTGGAGGAGACGTCTGGGAAACCATCAGCATTTATGTGCTACAGGACGCGGTCCTGGGAATCAGGAGGAAGATAAGGAATCGAGAAATACAAAAATCAGCTTCACAAAAGCGAAAAACCTTCATGTATAGAAATACACTAATCAGCGCCCTCTGCTGGCCAACGGGTAGAAAAGCACCAGGGGGCGCTGCAGCTGCCGGGCTACCAGAACGTCCAGGGCGGCTGCCGAAGCTCAAACGTGGGGATGCTGCTGACGTTGACCGGGATGGAGATGATCGCCCAGGGAAGACCGTGCTGCTCCAGGGAGCGCTGGATCATGTACCTGCGGAGAGGTGGAAACATGAGCTGCAGGGGGCGCCGCAGGCACTTAAAGGGGCTGTCTCACAACCCAAAACTGCTTCACAGCTGCTCTCTCCTTCCTGGTAACTGCTGACCAGGACATGTGACTGCAGCAGCCAATCACTGACCACAGCAGGCACCTTCCATAGCCTGTGATTGGCTGCTGCAGTCACATGTCCTGGTCAGCAGCTACCAGGAAGGACAGAGGGGCTGTGGAGCCATGAGTAGTTGGAAAACCCCTTCAAATTTACAGAATGCTGAAGAAAGCCATCATTTTGCTTATTTTGTGATTCCAGGTCTTCTACTCCAGTCACATCTAAAGCTGCACCAGCAATCCAGCTGTCTGGAATTCCCAACCCTCATGGCTTAGCTGAACTCCCATAAAGCACTGCGCTCAAGCACGGGCGGCTGTGATGGGCGAGGATTAAAGGGGTTATCCAGACAGCGCCTACTGGGGGTCAGATTAAAAGAGGCGCCGCCTACTACACGGGTCGGGGCGCTCGCATTCACAGACAGGGGTCCCACTGATTTCAATGAGAGCGGCGCCTGCAATTGCAAGCACTGGCCGATACCCATGGAGAGGCTTGCGGGTGAGGAGTTTAAAGTTAGCTCTGCAATGGACGGGCAGCCAATGCAGCGACTGGCATAATGCAGCGGCATCAGAGTAATGACTGGGTATGACGAGGAGCCTAGCTGCCGCATGTAGTATGGACTGGAGAGGAGCGAGCCTGGTGTGGGGGCCGATGAACAGCGAGTTACAGTTGAGGGAGCAAAGACCAGGTCAGTTTTTGAGAGGTTTACTTTGAGACAGATGGAAGACGTGGTGCAAGACAGCGGACGGGCGGGGATATTCTGGAGGAATGGTTCAGAGATCTCATGGGGGGAGGTGTATAGTTGGGGGTCATCAGCGTAGAGATGGTATTGGAGGCAGAGTTTGTGGATGGTTTGTCCTATTGGGGCTGTGTAGAGAAAAGAGGACCGAGCCCTGGGAGACTCCGGCAGTGAGAGGGAGCAGAGGAGGTGTCCGAAAACAGAGCCCTGGGGGATCCCGACAGTGAAAGGGAGCAGAGAGGAGGGGGCCGAAAACAGAGCCCTGGGGGATCCCGACAGTGAAAGGGAGCAGAGAGGAGGGGGCCGAGGACCGAGCCCTGGGGGATCCCGACAGTGAAAGGGAGCAGAGAGGAGGGGGCCGAGGACCGAGCCCTGGGGGATCCCGACAGTGAAAGGGAGCAGAGAGGAGGGGGCCGAGGACCGAGCCCTGGGGGATCCCGACAGTGAAAGGGAGCAGAGAGGAGGGGGCCGAGGACCGAGCCCTGGGAGACTCCGGCAGTGAGAGGGAGCAGAGAGGAGGTGTCCGAAAACCGAGCCCTGGGGGATCCCGACAGTGAAAGGGAGCAGAGAGGAGGGGGCCGAAAACAGAGCCCTGGGGGATCCAGACAGTGAAAGGAAGCAGAGAGGAGGGGGCCGAAAACAGAGCCCTGGGGGATCCCGACAGTGAAAGGGAGCAGAGAGGAGGGGGCCGAGGACCGAGCCCTGTGGGATCCCGACAGTGAAAGGGAGCAGAGAGGAGGGGGCCGAGGACCAAGCCCTGGGGGATCTCGACAGTGAAAGAGAGCGGAGAGGAGGGGTCCGGGGACCGAGCCCTGAGCCCTGGGGGATCCCAACAGCGAGAGGAAGCGGAGAGGACATAGAGCCAGCAAATGTGATGATGAAAGAGTGGTCAGAGAGGTAGGAGGAGAATCAGGAGAGGGCCGTGTCCTGTAGGCCGATGGAGCGAAGCATAGTGAGGAGGCGGCCATGGGCGACAGTGCGAAATGCAAACGGGTCAAGGAGAATTAGTAGGGAGAAGTCGCCTCTAGACTTCAGTCATCAGTTTTGTGGGGGCAGTTTCTGTCGAGCGTAGAGGGCCGTAACCAGACTGCAAGGGGTCTAAGAGTTACCAGAGAGAAAGCGTGCGAGGCGGAGTAGACCGGGCGTTCTAGTAATTTGGAGATGAAGTGGAGGTTTAAGACGGGTCGGGAGTTGGAAGCGTCTGTTGGGTCAAGGGTTGGTTTATTTAGCAGTGGGGATATATTGGAGTGTTTCAATGAGGAGGGGAATGCAGCTCTGGAGGTGACTGGAGTATAAACTAATCATCTGCAGGGAAGTTTACATCTTATCCTGCAATGCTTTTCCACCTAATGTCCTGCCAGCAGCACAACGATGGGGTAATTCTGCTCCTGTATACTGCTACAACAGATTGCATTTTTAATGAAATATTTAACTAGTTAGCCCCCTATATAAGGCTATGCACCCCCCTCACGGACTGACCAACTGACCAGCCAGACCCCCCCCTTCCTCTAGTCTGTCTAGAGTCACCCTCCATTTCCTCCCACCCAGTCTAAATTGGACCCCCTGCCCCAACCTCCAGCCCCAGTACTCACCCATCTCTACCCAGCAAGAAGAGTGCTGGGATCTCGGCCGTCTGGCCGGAGTTATCCTGGATCATCTCCACGTAGACGCTGTCATTGTCGGATGCGTTGTCCGCGATGATGACCGCCCTCCCGCCGTGCTCCTGGATCACCCGCGTCTTGGACAGGAAGGAGCAGCCTCTGCCAATCAACAGAAGAGGAGACCGTGAGGCGCCATTCACAGAACTCGCTGTCCCATCCGACCAACCAGACGTTCTGCAGCCTGATCACTTAACTCATCGGTGACTCACCGCTGTCACATCCACTGCTTGCTCTCAGGGAATGGAAGCAGTCAGGATATGGTTTGCTTTCAGATGCTGGAAACCTAACCTCGTGCTTCTCACAGCTGAGGGCTCGTTGCAGTTGTATCCAGTCTGAGGGAAACATGATGGACTCCAGGATGGGAGGGACTGGTGCTGCTGAGGTCAGAGGACTGTGTAGACTGATACACTGCAACAAACCCTCAGCTGTGCGAGCAGAATGAGACGTGGATGGGTTCATCCTCTGAAGCAAGCAGAGATCTTGAAATGGTGAGGAGCCACAACTCAAGGGCTATTAGAAAGTTGTAGAGCTTTATATAACGGGACCGGCCCTTTAATTAGTAGGGAGTGCTGAGAGAAAGATGGCTGCCGGGGTCCAAAGTAGCTGATTGGGGGTCCATCAAGATGTCCCTCCACCAGTGATCCGCCTGATGTAATGGGGGATGGCAGCGCTAGCACTTCCCTGACATCTATCATGTGACTCATGGACGGCGGGGCAGCCGGCACCTCGAGCAGCTCCTCCCCCGCCCCAGGGAAGCAAGTGGTGATGTAGCGATGGACACAAGTTAGGGAAGTGTCCCCTATGCAGCCCCCCCCCCCTCCACAGCGGCACATCCGGAGTTAAACTGCTCCTTTTGCAGAATCTAATTATAGCATCAGATGTTACAATATTGTGTCCAACATTCCGTCGCCATGGAGATGGGCAAGTGCCGGATAACAAGTAGCAAGGAGTCCTGTGCGGTAAGTGCTGCTGCTCCAGCTTACCTGGAGGGGGCGCTATTGAATCTCTGGGGGACTTCAGTAGGAGACTACCACCCATGCTGGGGGCCCCTATGACATATTGGCCACTTACCCGCGATCCACCAGTGCGATCTGCCCCTGGATGAAGGCGCCATTGTTGAGTTCTCCGCAGGCCTCGGGGGGATCCGCAGGGACCAGGTGGATTTGGTCGTATCGCTGGCTCTAGCAGAAAACCAGAGACATGATCAGTCAGCGTTAACTAAAAAGGCGGAAACCCCATTAACCAATCAGATGCTGCCTTAAAGGGGTCGTTCAGGGTTAGAAAAACCATGGCTGCTTTCCTCTAAACAGCGCCATCGTTGTCCGTGGGTTGTGTGTGGTATTGCAGTTTAACTCCATTGAAGTGAATGGCAGCCGAGCCGCAATCCAAGACAAACCTACAAGGGCGGCGCTGAGTTTGGAGAAAGTAGCCATGTTTTCCCTAACTTGGACAAACCCTTTAAAAGGGACAGGGATATTGCACTAATTCCAGGTGCTGCTGTAATAATGGCTTACTGGCCCTTTAAGACAAGTCTGTGACTAATAAAACTATAACTTGTGCAGCGCGGCTCGGGTCACATGATGTCATCGCCGCACTAATCAAACTCATTTAATTCTTTACCAAGTTTTTATTGGTGCTGAAGACAAAGTTGTTGGGGGGCGCTCTCCAGCTCCCACAATGCCGTGTCCGGAGTATTCAGTCTGCTAGGACAATGCTAAACATGGTGTGAAGCCCGGCGGCAGCGCCTCATTCCCTGCCGTGACCCCGCCCCCATCAATACTCACAAACGCTCCACCAAAGTCCTTAGCCGGGGTGGCGGTGAAGATGTAGCGGATGTCGCCCGGACTCAGAACCTGGAAGTACAAGTAGTCCTGGATCCGGAGCCCTGAGGACGAGACAAGGGCGATCATTAACCCCGAACACACCAGGAAACAGCCTGGCCTACCCGCTGCCGCAGCCAGGGGGCACCAGCCCTGGAAATGGAGCTTTGGGAGGAGTCTGGTGTGAGGCTCCACCCAGTAAGTGACCCCCACAGAGCTCTGCCAGAGGACCCTGAAAAAGACAATGTCAAACAAGAGGCAGCGACCTCCGAGCAGAGCGAACCCGCAAAATAAGACTAAACGGACAGAAGTCAGTCCTCTGCAGTATGGGCCGAGCGCAGCATGCTGGGAGTTGTAGTTCACTCAGCGTCATTTTCTCACTTTACAGTTCAAAGAAAACACAAACATCCCAAAATACAAGAAGCCAAAGTACAGCGAGGCAACTCAAGACAATGTAATGCCTACAGTGCACCAACAGGGGGAGCACAGCACCTCTACACTGCACCCCAGAGCTGTACCAGATGTTATACCTACAGGACACCAGCAGGGGGAGCACCACTATATTACTCCTCCGATGCACAACATTCGCGACCTGATTGGTTGTTTGGATTTACTCATTCCTGGTGATTGGTTGTTTAGATTGGCTCGTGTAGAAGTGGGAAGCAATAGGCCAATATGCCTACAGAACACCAACAGGGGGAGCACTAGCACCTCTACACTGCACCCCAGAGCTGTACCAGATGTTATATCTCTACAGTGCACCAGCAGAGGGAGCTCCTCCACACTGCACCCCAGAGCAGGACCTGATGTTATACCTACAGGACACCAGCAGGGGGAGCACCAACACCTCCACACTGCACCCCAGAGCAGGACCTGATGTTATACCTACAGGACACCAGCAGGGGGAGCACCAGCACCTCCACACTGCACCCCAGAGCAGGACCTGATGTTATACCTACAGGACACCAGCAGGGGGGAGCACCAGCACCTCCACACTGCACCCCAGACATATATTGTATTTCAGCCACACTTCAGTAGCGATGAGCGATTCCAGCAACCTCATTGGTTGTTGGGTACACCCCCCCACCCCCACCCTTTGGAGATCTGCACAAGTGCTAGTTACGAGAGGCACGGGCCGTGCACGAGTGCCACCTCACGAAGCCCCGCGGCCCGTTGAATAAGCAGTAGCAGGCCCGTAGGAGGGACGGCAACTTGTACTCTGTTGGCCGATGTTATTAACCCCTTGCAGGCTGCTGTTCCCTGTTGTGAGATCAGCACAGCGACTCCGGGTCACTTGATGTACTCAGCCGTGGTGGGACCCCCGACCGTCCGCACCCATCCACCCATCAATAATAAGCATATCCTGACCGGCAGATCCGCTACATCCCGGGTGTCTTATTATAGAAGGCTGATCGGTGCGGACAGTCGGGGGTCAGACCCGGGCTGAGTACATGAAGTGACCGGGAGTGCTGATGTCACAAGAGGGAGCGCCAGCCTGCAGGATGAGAGAACGCTGGGAGGTGCGGCAGGGTGCCGCCGACCCTCCTACGGGGCTGCTGGCGGTTATGTCACGGGCCGCGTTAGGTAGCACTCGTGCACATCTCCAAAGGGGGTGTGTACCCAACAACTGGAATCGCTCACCGCTACTGAAGTGCGGCTGAAATACAATATATGCGCACCCCAGAGCTGTACCAGCTGTTATACCTACAGGACACCAGCAGGGGGAGCACCTCCATACTGCACTCCAGAACTGTATGAGATGTTATACCTACAATGCACCAGCAGGGGGGAGCACCTCCACACTGCACCCCAAAACCCAGAGCTGCACCAGACCAGCAGGAGAAGCACCAGCACCTTCACACTACACCCTAGAGCTGTACCAGCTGTTATACCTGCAGGACACCAGCAGAGGGAGCTCCTCCACACGGCACCCTAGAGCTGTACCTGATGTTATACCTACAGGACGCCAGCAGGGGGAGCACCAGCACCTCTACACTGCACCAGCAGGGGGAGCTCCTCCACTCTGCACCCTAGAGCTGTATCTGAGGTTATACCTACAGGACACCAGCAGGGGGAGCACCTCCATACTGCACTCCAGAGCCCAGAGCTGTACCTGCTGTTATACGTACACCAGACCACCAGGGGGAGCACCAGCACCTCCACAGGACACCCTAGAGCTGTACCAGCTGTTATACTTACAGGACGCCAGCAGGGGGAGCACCTCCATACTGCACTCCAGAACCCAGAGCTGTATTTGCCGTTATACGTACACCAGACCACCAGGGGGAGCGCCAGCACCTCCACAGGACACCCTAGCTATACCAGCTGTTATACCTACAGGGCGCCAGCAGGGGGTATCAGCACCTCAACATTGTATCCGCTTAGCTGTATCTGACAGCAGTTGTTACACCCACTCCCCATCCGCAGAGCGGCGCCGGCACGCAGCACATCGACCCTCTGCTGTCATACCTACCCCAAGCCAGCAGGGGGTGCAGGAGCAGCAGGGTCAGCAGGCAGCGCCTCCACATTCTGCCCCCACGTCTCCCTCGATTGTGCGACCATAAGGAGTCTTCTCGCAGCTAGCAGCGCCCAGCTCCGCCCACAATTCCATTGGTGGAGAGAAGAGAGACACTGATTGGCTCTCTGATCTATTAAGCAATGTTGCTGAACGTAGTGCACCTAATAGAAGCGCATTGAGCAGATTACTTCCATTTACAGAAATGAATGAAGAGCAGCCAATACGGCGGCTTTAGTTCTGGCCTTTTATGTGACCGACCAATAAGCATTGAGCTGAAAAAAACGAGCAACCAATCAGACATTCTCTTTAGCTGTAACGAGGCGTGAAACGCAGGCCCCCTGGTAGCCATAGCAACTGCAATATCCGCTCGGGATCTGAAGGAGGACCAATAGGACTTACAAGGGAAAATCACTGACCAATCAGTGATTCTCTCATATAACGTGGAGGCGGGTCCTCTCGTCAGCGTCCATGGTAATGCGTAGCCGCGCCCAGTGACGGTTGGAAGGTTCCGGAAGGTTCTTCCCGGTGCATTGTGGGTGCGTTGAGGCTGCCGGCGCGGAGACATCTGACAAGATGATGGTGAGTGAGACAATCCGCCGCCATCCTGAGCCGGGAGTTGTCTGTCCGCCGTGTCTGCGGGCCAGGAGGTGTGAGGGGGACACGTGGGCGGGGGGATGGGGGGCTGCGGCCGAAGCAGGACACAAGGCGCGGCAGTAACGCTGCTGGCTGTCACTGAATGACAACATTGCAGGCCGGAAACCCCTCACAGCCGCGGGTTCGTTACAGTGTATTAATTTAGAGGTTCGCAGGGTGTGAGGGGGCGCCTAGCAGCTGGGGGGATGGGAGCAGGAGAGGAGTGGGCGCCCCCGCAGCCGGTGGAAGGGGGGCAGCATCCGGGGGGTTAGCAGGAGAGGAGTGGGGGTCCCCGCAGGAGGGGGGTACTCGGGGCAGGAGGGGAGTCCCCACAGCTGGGGGTACATGGGGGTGGGAGCAGCAGGAGAGGAGTGGGGGTCCCCGCAGGAGGGGGATCCCCTTAGGCCGCCTGCAGACGGGCGGGTCGGATCCGGTGGCGAGAATTCTCGCCGCGGGACCCGACCCGAGCGCCTGCAGGGAGGAGTGCGTACTCCCCCGCGCCCGGCGGCCCCGACTCTTATATGCCGGCGCAGAGCGGAGCCGGCGGCCGGGTGAGTGACGTTTCTGTGCGGGGCTCGCGTTCGTGCGGCCAAACCGCGGCCGTCTGCATAGGTGTGCGTATTGTAATGCACTCCTATGCAGGCTTTCAGTGGCGGAAATGCCGCGGATAATCCTGCCGCGGGATTTCCGCCCGTGTGCAGGCGGCCATAGCTGGGGGGTACCTGGTGGCGGGAGCAGCAGGAGAGGAGGGGGGTCCCCACAGCGGCTCGGTCCGCCCGGCTTGTGGAAGAAGCTGACGCTGCGGCTCCTCCGGTATTCTGGGACGGCCGTAAGTGAGGCCGCTCTCACAGCAGAGCTGGTAGTGCGTTACTGCCGGCGACTGGAGGCGCTGCTGACACTGCTGTATCGTACTGTGTGATACCGCCTGCTGTTCCCTACTGGTGCGTAATAAACACTGTATATTCCCTGCGTGCGCCATTTATACGCAGCGATGCTAAGCAACAGGGCGGAAAATTAAAAAAAAAGGTCGGACTGCGTGACGGCGGCGGGAGATGCTGCGTGTGGTGACAATCCCTGCATACGCAGCGATGCGCCGGCTCACAGCGGTAACACTGCGCTCTGCAGCGGCGGCAGCGAATGACCCCCACTGTTAACCCCTTACATGCTGCAGTATAGGTTGGTCACCACACGGACATCTTACCTGTCCGCGGCGCCCCCTCTTGCTACGCAGGGTGCGCTGACATCGCTCCGTGTACGCAGTGGCCATGGGCATCACACCCCGCTCGCCCTGCAGGGGGCGCTGAGCTCTTGGCTGCTGTATGACATGTGGTCCCCGTGGGGGCGGTCCTCTCTGTCGGCTTCCTGCAGGCCCAATGATGGGCATTGATCTGCAGGGTACTTGTGCCCTGGCATCATGTGACATGTCTACAAGTAACCCCCTCATGGCAGTGGGATTTTCTAATAGCAGCGCCCCCAATCAGCGCCCGGCTGCACTGCTGGGGCATGACAAAGGGATGAAGGGGGTGACTTCTTCTCCCAGGGCTTACCGTAACACGCACAGAGAACGCACCCCCTCCATGCCAGTGGGCACCAATGTGCACGCCCAACGGCACCCGTAGCTTCCAAAGATGGCGGTGTGCTGCGCAGATAAAAGGCCCCCGGTATGGTAAGGCTTTCAGTACGGTGCACACGGCTGCCCACATTTTGTTTACTTCTGTACCCGTGGGCGCAGGGGGCATCGTCATGCGGGCACAATGAGCCCGCATGTGATATGGTATGTGTGTTGAGCCGGCGGACGGCCCTGTGAGGCATCCGCCAACATCTTCATCTCCTTATTATTGGACCGCCTGGGTTACGCCACCTGTCAGAGCGCTCACTCCTCGACCCCCTACAGTCCGGCATCCTACCCCAACACCCGACAGACACTGCCCTTACGAGGGTATCCAACGACCTCCTGACAGCCAAATCAAGGGGCGATTACTCCCTACTGATCACAAACTCCTCCTCAGTATGCTTCGCTCCATCGGCCTACAGGTCACGGCGCTCCTGGTCCTCCTACCTCTCTGACCGCTCATTCAGAGTTTCCTTTGTTGACTCTACCTCCCCTTGCTGTCGGGGTCCCCCAGGGCTCGGTCCTCGGCCCCCTTCTCTTTGCTCCCTCTCACTGTCGGGGTCCCCCAGGGCTCGGTCCTCGGCCCCCTCCTCTTCGCTCCCTCTCACTGTCGGGGCCCCCAGGGCTCGGTCCTCAGCCCCCTCCTCTTTGCTCCCTCTCACTGTCGGGGTCCCCCAGGGCTCGGTCCTCGGCCCTCTCCTCTTCGCTCCCTCTCACTGTCGGGGTCCCCCAGGGCTCGGTCCTCGGGCCCCTTCTCTTTGCTCCCTCTCACTGTCAGGGTCCCCCAGGGCTCGGTCCTCAGCCCCCTCCTCTTCGCTGGCTCTCACTGTCGGGGTCCCCCAGGGCCCCCTCCTCTTCGCTCCCTCTCACTGTCGGGGTCCCCCAGGGCTCGGTCCTCGGGCCCCTCCTCTTCGCTCCCTGTCGGGTCCCCCAGGGCTCGGTCCTCGGCCCCCTCCTCTTCGCTGGCTCTCACTGTCGGGGTCCCCCAGGGCCCCCTCCTCTTCGCTCCCTCTCACTGTCGGGGTCCCCCAGGGCTCGGTCCTCGGGCCCCTCCTCTTCGCTCCCTGTCGGGTCCCCCAGGGCTCGGTCCTCGGCCCCCTCCTCTTCGCTGGCTCTCACTGTCGGGGTCCCCCAGGGCCCCCTCCTCTTCGCTCCCTCTCACTGTCGGGGTCCCCCAGGGCTCGGTCCTCGGGCCCCTCCTCTTCGCTCCCTGACGGGTCCCCCAGGGCTCGGTCCTCAGCCCCCTCCTCTTTGCTCCCTCTCACTGTCGGGGTCCCCCAGGGCTCGGTCCTCGGCCCTCTCCTCTTCACTCACTGTCGGGGTCCCCCAGGGCTCGGTCCTCGGCCCTCTCCTCTTCGCTCCCTCTCACTGTCGGGGTCCTCCAGGGCTCGGTCCTCGGCCCTCTCCTCTTCGCTCCCTCTCACTGTCGGGGTCCCCCAGGGCTCGGTCCTCGGGCCCCTTCTCTTTGCTCCCTCTCACTGTCAGGGTCCCCCAGGGCTTGGTCCTCCGGCCCCTTCTCTTTGCTCCCTCTCACGGTCGGGTCCCCCAGGGCTCGGTCCTCGGGCCCCTCCTCTTCGCTCCCTCTCACTGTCGGGTCCCCCAGGGCTTGGTTCTCGGGCCCCTCCTCTTTGCTCCCTCTCACTGTCGGGGTCCCCCAGGGCTCGGTCCTCGGCCCCCTGCTCTTCGCTCCCTGTCACTGTCGGGTCCCCCAGGGCTCGGTCCTCGGCCCCCTCCTCTTTGCTCCCTCTCACTGTCGGGTCCCCCAGGGCCCCCTCCTCTTCGCTCCCTCTCACTGTCGGGGTCCCCCAGGGCTCGGTCCTCGGCCCTCTCCTCTTCTCTCACTGTCGGGTCCCCCAGGGCTCGGTCCTCGGCCCCCCAATACCACCTGTATGCTGACGACACCCAGCTATACACCTCTGCCCGTGACATCTCTGCACCTTTACTCCAAAACATCACTAACTGTCTGTCTGCTGTCTCTAACACCATGTCCTCTCTCTACCTAAAACTAAACCTCTCTAAAACTGACCTGCTGGTATTTCCACCCTCCACTAACCGACCTCCTCCTGACATCTCCATCTCAGTGTGTGGCGCCACCATAACTCCTAGACAACACGCCCGCTGCCTTGGGGTCATATTCGACTCCGATCTCTCCTTTACCCCCTACATCCAATCTCTGGCCTGAACATGTCAGCTGCACCTCAAGAACATCGCAAGAATCGGCTCTTTTCTCACTGTGGACACGCTAAAAACGCTTACTGTTGCCCTCATCCACTCCCGGCTCGATTATTGCAGCTCGTTGCTGATCGGCCTCCCCTGCACCAGACTCTACCCCCTCCAATCCATCCTGAATGCGGCAGCCAGGCTCATCTTCCTGTCCAGCCGCTACTCGGACGCCTCTGCCCTGTGCCAGTCACTGCACTGGCTGCCCGTTATACAGAATTCAATTTAAACTCACTACCTTCATCCACAAAGCCCTCCACAGTGCAGCGCCCCCCCTATATCGCCTCCCTCATCTCAATCCATCACCCAGCCCGGGCTCTCCGCTCTGCTAATGAAACCAGACTGAGCGCCCCTTTAATTTGAACTTCTCATTCCCGCCTCCAAGACTTCTCCAGAGCAGCACCGATCCTCTGGAACGCACTTCCAAAGGCTACCCGAGCAATCCAGGACTCGCAGAACTTCAGGCGTGCTCTAAAAACGTACCTCTTCAGGGAGGCATACCGCATTCCCTAAACAAACCCCTCTGTACTCCGCCTGATAACATGCTCCCCGACCTACTGACTGCAATCCCTGCTAGCCATCATAAACCACTCCTGCAGTCATACTGTTTCTGCCGTCACACGGCTAAATGTCTGACCATTGTCTATGTGTATAGCGTCCCTCACTCTCCAGCCCGCCATACCGCGCCCATCTCCAGCCCGCCATACCGTGCCCATCTCCAGCCCTTTACCTCCTGTACCCCCCATTACTAGTAGTATGTAAGCTCGTTGGAGCAGGACCCGCACCCCATTACTAGTAGTATGTAAGCTCGTTGGAGCAGGACCCGCACCCCATTACTAGTAGTATGTAAGCTCGTTGGAGCAGGACCTGCACCCCATTACTAGTAGTATGTAAGCCCGTTGGAGCAGGACCCGCCCCCCCATTACTAGTAGTATGTAAGCTCGTTGGAGCAGGACCCTCACCCCATTACTAGTAGTATGTAAGCTCGTTGGAGCAGGACCCGCCCCCCCATTACTAGTAGTATGTAAGCTCGTTGGAGCAGGACCCGCACCCCATTACTAGTGGTATGTAAGCTCGTTGGAGCAGGACCCGCACCCCATTACTTGTAGTATGTAAGCTCGTTGGAGCAGGACCCGCACCCCATTACTTGTAGTATGTAAGCTCGTTGGAGCAGGACCCGCACCCCATTACTTGTAGTATGTAAGCTCGTTGGAGCAGGACCCGCACCCCATTACAAGTAGTATGTAAGCTCGTTGGAGCAGGACCCGCACCCCATTACTTGTAGTATGTAAGCTCGTTGGAGCAGGACCCTCACCCCTACTGTTTCCATCAGTTGATTACTATGTAGCCGCGGTTCTGTAATGTTTGTACTTTTGTCTTTCTGTATTTCACTGTCTATGTAAGCGCTGCGGAATATGTTGGCGCTATAAAAATTAAAGATCATTATTATTTTGTGCCGCAGGACCCTGGTACAAGGCCACTGGTTTTATAAGGTTTTCTCCGCCCACAGCGCTGTGCTGCCCCTGAGTGTCTGGCATTCTGTCCGCACTTGCCCTGTAGATGCCATGTATGGAGTGACATGTTACTGTGTCCCACCATTGCTGGATTTATACACCATGGGTTAGTGGGCATGGTCTGCTCCATGTCACATGACTGGCGGTGACCCGCTGCTCTCGGCTCCTCTTCCCACAGCCTACACCAGTCATCCTGCTGAAAGAGGGCACCGACACGTCTCAGGGAGTCCCGCAGCTCGTCAGCAACATCAATGCCTGCCAGGTGATCGCCGAGGCCGTGCGGACCACCCTGGGCCCCCGGGGCATGGATAAACTCATTGTGGATGACAGAGGTGAGTCGCTAGCTCCGCCCCCAGGTAAGCGTGAAGTTAAGCCCCGCCTCACCATGTGCCTTCCTCGCAGGTAAAGCTACGATTTCCAATGATGGTGCCACAATCCTGAAGCTCCTGGACGTCGTCCATCCTGCAGCCAAGACCCTGGTGGACATCGCCAAGTCTCAGGACGCCGAGGTAACGGCAGGCCGGGTCGTCTTCTTGCATGACATTACCAGTGTCCTGCCAGGAGATTTTGGGCAGTGACATGCATGTTTCGTGCAACAGACACATTTGTGTGCCTTGGTGCCAGCGCTGCAATCTGACAGGTTGTGGGCAACTTGCATCCAAATTCCAACTGCTTTGGGTTTTTTGCCACAGTCAAGTTAGGTTGCATCGTGCCACCATTGTCTGTCCTCAGATACAATGTAGCAGTACAGAGCTGTGGTCTCCATGTTGTGCGGCCCTCACCTTTCTGTACCCTCACAGGTCGGAGACGGCACCACCTCTGTAACACTGCTGGCTGCCGAGTTCTTGAAGCAGGTGAAGCCGTACGTGGAGGAGGGGCTGCACCCGCAGGTCATCATCAGAGCCTTCCGCACCGCCACCCAGCTGGTGAGTAGCTCATGCTGGGGGGACATCTTATCCCATTTTATTTTCGGCTTCTGTTCTCCCTTTATCTCTCCCGGCGGCTTTCTGAGGGCTCCTTGTTTGCAGAGCAAGTTATTTATGGTCTTAACGTGGAGTGAAATGGGAAGAAAATGCAATTCCGTCATCTGGGGAGGGGGGCGCTGTGTGGCTTCTAGTAGCACCATTTTTCAGTGTAAACGACTTTATCGCTTTTTTTTTTTTTTTATTGGTGTCCAAAAAAGTGCAACCGTGGAGTGTTGGTTGGTTGGTTAGTTATTTTTCTGTTAACATTCCCCGAGTGGGGGAGGTAATCTCTTATTTTTTTAATTATGAATGTGGGAAAAGCGGTTTAGTTTGAACTTTTTTAGTTTTTTTTTTTTTTTTTTACAATAATAAAAAAACAAAACCTCCACTTTATTTTTATACTTCTTTATCGTCCCCGTAGGAGACCTGAGCTCGGCTCATTTAATACCATATACTGCAATACTTCAGTATTACAGTATATGGCATTCTGTTAAGACAGGCACATCCTAATAGAGGGAAGTACATGGCAGCCATCTGGGCTGCCATGACAATCACACAGCACCTCCATGCGTCACCTGCAGAACACTGACCCACCCCCAGCCCCCTCATCGGCCCCATGTAGCCTTGCGGAGTTGTTCTGCCCTTTTAACATTCCTGTTTCCCTGCAGGCGGTCAGTAAGATCAAGGAGCTGGCGGTCACGGTGAAAAAGGAGGACAAGGAGTAAGTGTCTGATCGCCTCTACAGATCCCAGAACTGAGGCCTGCCGTGTTTTAAATCTGGCCTGTCTTACAGAGAACAGCGGCGCCTGCTGGAGAAGTGTGCCGCCACCGCCCTCAGCTCCAAGCTCATCGCTATGCAGAAGGACTTCTTTGCGAAGATGGTGGTGGACGCAGTGACCTTGTTAGACGACCTGCTGCAGCTCAAGATGATTGGTATCAAGAAGGTCCAGGGGGGCGCTCTAGAGGTGGGTGCCGTCCTGGTCTGGTTGTGCCCGTCCAGCAGGTACTGCGGCTACTAACACTCTGTGCCCACAGGATTCTCGCCTCGTGGCTGGCGTCGCGTTCAAGAAGACCTTCTCCTACGCCGGTTTTGAGATGCAGCCCAAGAAGTACGAGTCGCCCCGGATCGCCTTGCTGAATGTGGAGCTGGAGCTCAAGGCCGAGAAGGATAATGCCGAAGTCCGGGTGAACAATGTGGAGGTAAGCGCTCCATTCACAGTGCGGGCAGGGAGGAGCAGAGGGATGCCAGTGCCAACGTAGAGTCTGTATCGCAGGAGTACCAGGCCATCGTGGACGCCGAGTGGAACATCCTTTACGACAAGCTGGAGAAGATCTGCAAGTCTGGAGCCAAAGTGGTCCTGTCCAAGCTGCCCATCGGGGACGTGGCCACGCAGTACTTCGCGGACCGCGATCTCTTCTGCGCTGGCAGAGTGCCTGAGGAGGACCTCCGGAGGACCATGATGGTAGGGGACTTACTGCTGCAGGCGGTGATGGAGTGTGTGTGTGGGGGGGGGGGGCTGCTCTCTTGCATTCCTTGTGAATGACGCCCCCTGATGATTCTCCCCCAGGCCTGCGGTGGCTCAATTCAGACCAGTGTGAACGCCTTGAACGATGATGTGCTGGGACTATGCTCGCTGTTTGAAGAAGTCCAGGTGGGCGGAGAAAGGTGAGCACCATGATGTAACAGGGACTTGTTTAATGGTGGTCCAGTGTGAAGCCGCAGGTGGGAGGGGCACAGGAAGTCACATGTAGCCCTTATACATCCTGTACAATAGTGAGTGCAGCTCTGGAGTACAACATAGGATGTAACTCAGGAGCCGTACAGGATAAGTAATGTATGTACACAGTGACTCCACCAGCAGTATAGTGAGTGCAGCTCTGGAGTATAATACAGGATGTAACTCAGGATCAGTACAGGATAAGTAATGTATATACACAGTGACTCCACCAGCAGAATAGTGAGTGCAGCTCTGGAGTATAATACAGGATGTAACTCAGGATCGGTACAGGATCAGTAATGTATGTACACAGTGACTCCACCACCAGCAGAATAGTGAGTGCAGCTCTGGAGTATAATACAGGATGTAGCTCAGGAGCAGTACAGGATAAGTAATGTATGTACACAGTGACCCCACCAGCAGAATAGTGAGTGCAGCTCTGGAGTATAATACAGGATGTAACTCAGGAGCAGTACAGGATAAGTAATGTATGTACACAGTGACTCCACCAGCAGAATAGTGAGTGCAGCTCTGGAGTATAATACAGGATGTAACTCAGGAGCAGTACAGGATAAGTGATGTATGTGCACAGTGACTCCACCAGCAGAATAGTGAGTGCAGCTCTGGAGTATAATACAGGATGTAACTCAGGATCAGTACAGGATAAGTAATGCAGTGACTCCACCATCAGAATAGTGAGTGCAGCTCTGGAGTATAATACAGGATGTAACTCAGGAGCAGTACAGGATAAGTAATGTATGTACACAGTGACTCCACCAGCAGAATAGTGAGTGCAGCTCTGGAGTATAATACAGGATGTAACTCAGGATTAGTACAGGATAAGTAATGTACATACACAGTGACTCCGCCAGCAGAATAGTGAGTGCAGCTCTGCAGTATAATACAGGATGTAACTCAGGAGCAGTACAGGATAAGTAATGTATGTACACAGTGACTCCACCAGCAGAATAGTGAGTGCAGCTCTGGAGTATAATACAGGATGTAACTCAGGATTAGTACAGGATAAGTAATGTATGTACACAGTGACTCCGCCAGCAGAATAGTGAGTGCAGCTCTGCAGTATAATACAGGATGTAACTCAGGAGCAGTACAGGATAAGTAATGTATGTACAGAGTGACTCCACCAGCAGAATAGTGAGTGCAGCTCTGGAGTATAATACAGGATGTAACTCAGGATAAATGTTACTTACAAAGCTGCTGCATTGGGATCTTCATTCTGGATGTGTAAAGCAGCTTTTGGATGACCTTACAGTCCGAGGCCCTCCATAGTTCTTGTAGATTGCGCTGTCCTTGCTGTCCCTTCCTGATGTTCGATGTGTTTGTGTGATGAATATTTTTCCCTGCAGGTATAACGTCTTTACTGGCTGCCCAAAGGCCAAGACCTGCACCATCATTCTCCGAGGTGGAGCCGAGCAATTCATGGAGGAGACCGAGCGGTCTCTACATGACGCCATCATGATTGTTCGGAGAGCCATCAAGGTAAGTGTCCATACAAATGTATGCAGCCTTCATCCCCCCCCCCCCGCGGTCCCTCGCTGTCTGTTCATTTACAGCTTCTCTCCCCATAGAATGACTCTGTGGTCGCTGGTGGTGGCGCTATTGAGATGGAACTATCCAAGTACCTGAGGGATTACTCCAGAACCATTCCTGGCAAACAGCAGCTCCTCATCGGTGCTTATGCTAAAGCACTGGAGATCATCCCGCGGCAGCTCTGTGACAACGCTGGGTTCGATGCTACCAACATCCTGAACAAGCTGAGAGCAAAGCACGCCCAGGTGAGCGCTGGTTCTATATGCCCCTCTCTGTGTGCCGCACCCTGCCGTGGGGTGCCCCTCTCTGTGCCGCACCCTGCCGTGGGGTGCCCCTCTCTGTGTGCCGCACCCTGCCGTGGGGTGCCCCTCTCTGTGTGCCGCACCCTGCCGTGGGGTGCCCCTCTCTGTGTGCCGCACCCTGCCTTAGAGACAGGCAGGGTGGGACACATAGAGAGGGGCACCACATGTGCAGCTCCTGCCTTATGGTGCCCCTCTCTATGTGCAGCTCCTCCGCTGTATGTAGCCCTCCCTGCCTTGTGGTCCTCCTCTGTATGTAGCCCTCCTCCTCCTGTATTTAGCCCTCCTCCTCTGTATGTAGCCCTCCCTGCCTTGTGGTCCTCCTCTGTATGTAGCCCTCCTCCTCTGTATGTAGCTCTCCCTGCCTTGTGGTCCTGCTCTGTATGTAGCTCTCCCTGCCTTGTGGTCCTGCTCTGTATGTAGCTCTCTCTGCCTTGTGGTCCTGCTCTGTATGTAGCTCTCCCTGCCTTGTGGTCCTCCTCTGTATGTAGCTCTCCCTGCCTTGTGGTCCTCCTCTGTATGTAGCTCTCCCTGCCTTGTGGTCCTGCTCTGTATGTAGCTCTCCCTGCCTTGTGGTCCTGCTCTGTATGTAGCTCTCCCTGCCTTGTGGTCCTGCTCTGTATGTAGCTCTCTCTGCCTTGTGGTCCTGCTCTGTATGTAGCTCTCTCTGCCTTGTGGTCCTGCTCTGTATGTAGCTCTCTCTGCCTTGTGGTCCTGCTCTGTATGTAGCCCTCCCTGCTTTGTGGTCCTGCTCTGTATGTAGCCCTCCCTGCTTTGTGGTCCTGCTCTGTATGTAGCTCTCCCTGCCTTGTGGTCCTGCTCTGTATGTAGCTCTCTCTGCCTTGTGGTCCTGCTCTGTATGTAGCTCTCCCTGCCTTGTGGTCCTGCTCTGTATGTAGCTCTCCCTGCCTTGTGGTCCTGCTCTGTATGTAGCTCTCTCTGCCTTGTGGTCCTGCTCTGTATGTAGCCCTCCCTGCTTTGTGGTCCTCCTCTGTATGTAGCCCTCCCTGCCTTGTGGTCCTCCTCTGTATGTAGCCCTCCCTGCCTGTGGCTCCTCTCCTATAGAATCTATGCTTCTTCTCACACTGTATGTGGTGGAGATCAGCGTCACAGTGCAGATAGCGGCTGTCTCGCCCGTCACCGTGCTCTTTGTGGGGCGTCTGATGTGGTGATAAATGGCGCAGTAATATCAGGGCTCTCTGTGACATGTCAGATGCCGTATGTCCTGATACCGCTGACTCTGCTGGCGTGTTTTCAGGGCGGCGTGTGGTTCGGCGTGGACGTGAACAATGAAGACATTGCTGATAACTTTGACGCCTGTGTCTGGGAGCCGGCCGTCGTGAGGATCAACGCACTGACCGCAGCCTCAGAAGCCGCCTGCCTCATCCTGTCTGTGGACGAGACCATCAAAAACCCGCGCTCTTCAATGGATGCGCCTGGTGGTGGGCGGGGCAGAGGGAGGCCGCACCAGCATTAACCCGCCTAGTATTAGCGGATATGTGGCTGGTGGCAGGCTGTAGAATCCTCAGCTCTCCTTCGGGTCCAGGTTGGAGAAGGCTGCTAGATCTTTTATGGGGATCCTCGCGCCCCTCCCTCAGCAGGACAAGATCACGACTCGTTATCCGCTTGCGTCTCTCTGAGGTTTCTGATATCTCCGTTTTTGTTACTGTATTTATTTTGTCTGAAGAAAAGCAAGTTGATAATAAACGCACTTCATTGAGTAACCGACACGGGTCTGACTCGCTGCGCGGCTGTCTGTCCTTCTCGCAACTATTCAGTAGGGGGCGACACTAAGCAAAAGTTGTACACTCCTTGTTAGGAAACTAGCTGATATACCCGGCCTCACCCGAGTTAATGTGATGCAGGTGTTTATGTGTTGTTCATACAGGAAATTTTAGGAAGTCATGGTTACTTTAGAGGAACCGAGGAATAAAATCTGTGTACATATAGAGGAGCGTTGGATTCTCCTCAGGCTGCATGTACCGATATCCTTCTGCAGAATGTGCCACCCCTCCCTCTCCTCATTTAGGACCTAAAGAATGCTCGTGCCAAATTTCATGCTTGTACAACACCGGGAATTACATAGGGGTGCACTTACTTTTCCAATTAGCATTGAATAATCGAGTTGTGACTCATTTGCTTTTCCCATTTAGGACCTAAACAATGGTCGTGCTAAATTTCATGTTTGTACGACACCGGGAAGTTCCATTGCATAGGGGTGCCAATACTTTTGCACTTAGCATTGAATAATCGAGTTGTGACCCCTTTACTTTTCTATTTAGGACCTAAAGAATGCTCCTCCCAAATTTCATGTTTGTACGACATTGGGAAGGTAGAGAATTAGATTTGGTACGTTACATAGGGGTACCAATACTTTTGCACTTAGCATTAAATAATCGAGTTGTGGCCCTTTTACTTTTTCTATTTGGGACCTACAGAATGGTTGTGCCAAATTTCACGCTTGTACAACACCGGGAAGTTACAGAATTAGATTAGCTATATGAATGTTTTATCTGGGAACTTCTCTTCCACCTGCCATGTGACTACACGGAGCGGCCCGCCGCTCTCATGGTGACGCGGTCTCTGGTTTCCGTTCATTCATCATCCACTGACTCCTCTAAGAAAGAGATGAACATAAAGGTATCAACTTTTATTAAATTCAAGAAAACTTTTTTTGTTCTCATGTATATCGGAGGGAGCAACAATCAATGGTTGAGTCATAGTTACAAGAACTCGAGCAATGGTCTCACATCTGGTTCTTCATTGGTCAGCCGCGATCACCGGCTTACAACCCATCATTTCATAATCAATGAGAAGACGATGGAGGAAACCACGTCAAAGAATAGTGCAAATGAATGATATGGTGCCTGCCCTGCAGTGGCCCCACTGACACAACGGAGGCGCTCCAGAATTAGGACAAGAGCCCGAAACCCTATAACTAGCATTTGCCTCTCCCTCCCATGATGCACGAGTCATAGGGTCCAGCTGTTTACTGGGCATCCAGAGCAGCAGTCTGCAATACTGATGAACCCATAGGCCTTCCTTGTATTGGGGAGCACAGTTCACCCATTATACAGTAGCCTGCCTCTCTGCTGCACAGACCTGTCTCTGATCCTTCCCATCCATTATATAGTATCCTGCCTCTCTGTGCTGCACAGACCTGTTTCTGATCCTTCCCATCCATTATACAGTATCCTGCCTCTCTGTGCTGCACAGGCCTGTCTCTGATCCTTCCCATCCATTATACAGTATCCTGCCTCTCTGTGCTGCACAGACCTGTCTCTGATCCTTCCCATCCATTATACAGTATCCTGCCTCTCTGTGCGGCACAGACCTGTCTCTGATCCTTCCCATCCATTATACAGTATCCTGCCTCTCTGTGCTGCACAGACCTGTCTCTGATCCTTCCCATCCATTATATAGTAGCCTGCCTCTCTATGCTGCACAGACCTGTCTCTGATCTTTCCCATCCATTATACAGTATCCTTCCTCTCTGTGCTGCACAGACCTGTCTCTGATCCTTCCCATCCATTATACAGTATCCTGCCTCTCTGTGCGGCACAGACCTGTCTCTGATCCTTCCCATCCATTATACAGTATCCTGCCTCTCTGTGCTGCACAGACCTGTCTCTGATCCTTCCCATCCATTATACAGTAGCCTGCCTCTCTGTGCTGCACAGACCTGTTTCTGATCCTTCCCAACCATTATACAGTATCCTGCCTCTCTGTGCTGCACAGACCTGTCTCTGATCCTTCCCATCCATTATACAGTAGCCTGCGCCTCTGCTGTACAGACCTGTCTCTGATCCTTCCCATCCATTATACAGTAGCCTGCCTCTCTGTGCTGCACAGACCTGTCTCTGATCCTTCCCAACCATTATACAGTATCCTGCCTCTCTGTGCTGCACAGACCTGTCTCTGATCCTTCCCATCCATTATACAGTATCCTGCCTCTCTGTGCTGTACAGACCTGTCTCTGATCCTTCCCATCCATTATATAGTATCCTGCCTCTCTGTGCGGCACAGACCTGTCTCTGATCCTTCCCATCCATTATACAGTATCCTGCCTCTCTGTGCGGCACAGACCTGTCTCTGATCCTTCCCATCCATTATATAGTATCCTGCCTCTCTGTGCTGCACAGACCTGTCTCTGATCCTTCCCATCCATTATACAGTATCCTGCCTCTCTGTGCTGCACAGACCTGTCTCTGATCCTTCCCATCCATTATACAGTATCCTGCCTCTCTGTGCTGCACAGACCTGTCTCTGATCCTTCCCATCCATTATACAGTATCCTGCCTCTCTGTGCTGCACAGACCTGTCTCTGATCTTTCCCATCCATTATACAGTATCCTGCCTCTCTGTGCTGCACAGACCTGTTTCTGATCCTTCCCATCCATTATACAGTATCCTGCCTCTCTGTGCGGCACAGACCTGTCTCTGATCCTTCCCATCCATTATACAGTATCCTGCCTCTCTGTGCTGCACAGACCTGTCTCTGATCCTTCCCATCCATTATATAGTATCCTGCCTCTCTGTGCTGCACAGACCTGTCTCTGATCCTTCCCATCCATTATATAGTATCCTGCCTCTCTGTGCGGCACAGACCTGTTTCTGATCCTTCCCATCCATTATACAGTATCCTGCCTCTCTGTGCGGCACAGACCTGTCTCTGATCCTTCCCATCCATTATACAGTATCCTGCCTCTCTGTGCTGCACAGACCTGTCTCTGATCCTTCCCATCCATTATATAGTAGCCTGCCTCTCTGTGCTGCACAGACCTGTCTCTGATCCTTCCCATCCATTATACAGTATCCTGCCTCTCTGTGCTGCACAGACCTGTCTCTGATCCTTCCCATCCATTATATAGTAGCCTGCCTCTCTGTGCTGCACAGACCTGTCTCTGATCCTTCTTACTCAGTCTACGAGGGAAAGCTGGCAGGAAATCATGCAATTTCAGAGTATCAAAACAAGGGGGTAAAGGCGAAGGAGCAAGGAGATATAGTATGTATCCTGAGCGAAAGGTCTTCTGCTCCACAACCACTGGCCTCCAGCTGCCACCTGTCATGGCTATGAGGATGATGATTAGTGATTGGCTTGTGCCTGGAGCTTCGGTCTAGTCTCCGGTGGACCCATGACTGTTTATGGAGGTTGAATGAAGCTATTACTGAAGTATAACGTGTGGCTGACCTGCATCGGACCGACCCTCGCAGCCCCCGGTCCGCACCCTCGCAGCCCCCGCACCCTTTACAGCCCGCCTCTTCTTTTCTTCCTACCGCCTCTTAAATATCGTAATCTAACATAGAAATCTCTATATAAAAATAAAGAATCTCTGCGACGAGCGTCTATCCTCTATATAACGGCTATCCTCTATAAAGAAAGGATTTGGCTACGGCACTAGGTAAACGGAGGGTCTCATTGACTGCACGGGCTGGTCATCCGTACCAGGAGATGTGAGCGCCGGCTGCTCCAGTCCTGGAGGGGTTAACAATATTTGGCCAGAGCTGAGTTCTCCTAATACTATAACAGCGGTGAGCTGCTACGCTGTAGACCCATACTGTTACTTCTCGCTGCCCAGAGTCTTCACCTCGTGGACTTCTATGAGAATTACAGTAATGGTACCCAGAAATGTGCCGCAGCCTCTGCTGATGCCTGGTATTCTCATAGATTCTGCTTTAAGGGAGGGGGAAGGATATGGCACAGCGGGTGTGACGCCGTATCAGTACTGTAGTGAACTTTTTCCCTTTTTAGAAGCTGAAAACCAGTTTCTGTGATTTATGGGATAGAGATGGAAAATGCCGCTGTAGCGCCACCTATTGGACGGTATGAGGGCTTGTCTAGTTGTAAACCATTGATGGACTTTCCTTAGCATAGATCAATAGTAGATTGGTGGGGTCGGTTACCCACGACCCCCGCCGAAGAGCTGTTCCCCCAAAGCTAGCGAGCTCGAATGAAGGAGACTGCTCCATTCTTACTGTAGTGGCCAGCCTTGGAGTTGCAGACCAAGTTCTCATTTATTTCCATGCCTGCAATAGCAAGCCTTGCCACTACAGTAAGAATGGAGCTGTCTGCTTACTGCAGAAATCAGCTTGTCCATGACTGCACTGGCTCGGCAAACAGCTGATCGGTGGCAGTCCAGTGCTACAGACCCCCGCCAATCTACTCTTGGTCTGTCCTCAGGGTAGGCCGTCAGTAGTTTACAACTGGCACCCCCTTAAGGGAAAATCCCTAAAAAGTGTCTGGTCCTTATGTGGTGGTTTAATGGCCCTATTTTTTTTCAGCTACCAGAATTATTTTTGTTGTGTTTTTCCCCCATGATCTCTGGGGCTATATTTTTAATATCTTTTTCACTGACTTTTCTTTTTTTTCTCCGTTTTTTTAGTTTTATTGGGGGTAAAAAGCTAAAAAATGGTTTTTTTTTAAATTAGTATATTTACGCTTAAATAAAGTATGGGAACGGGTTCCTCATTTTTGTGTCGGCCGTTTTGATTACAGGGCGCATACGGTGACGGTTTTGGGTTATTTTCTTTTTTATGTATATTCTTATTTTATTCTGTACATTTTTCTTACTGATGGATGTAATTAGGTGTTTCACCTTGTACGTCCGCCATGACGTCATGTAAGACCTCTGGTGTTTCACCTTGTACGTCCGCCATGACGTCATGTAAGACCTCTGGTGTTTCACCTTGTACGTCCGCCATGACGTCATGTAAGACCTCTGGGGGACATTCACACTTGTTTTTTAATTTGATACTTTCCTACTGCAGCAGCCATAGGGGCCCCAGTTACAGGGGAAACGTCCCCCTATAGTGACTAGTCACTGGCAGAACTGATCAGAGTCTGCTATGACCCTGCAGCTCTGCTGTAGCAGGGAATCCCGGCGGTCACGTGACTGTGGGGCTCATGGAGTTGAAGTTATACTTCCACTTTCACTTTAGTACATATTGCTCATTGAACGCTGTGTACTAAAGAAAGGAGGAGGCAGAAAAGGTTAAAAACCCCTCTTGCCTTCTCCTTCGGGTTATCAGCTGTGACTAACAGCTGACAACCAGACATGCTTCTGACTTCTTGCAGAAGCAGGGGCTTTAACTATCGGCTGGGTTTAAAGCCCAGGAACAAGCACCGTCCGTTTACATTGCTTGGTCCTAAATGGGTTAATGTCTAACCTCTGAACAGGCCTATGAATAGGTCAGTAGTTAACGTATAGGGAAGTTATGTTTTAATGGGTGGCGCTAGTGAGGCATTTTTTTTTCATCTACTATTTGCAAACCTTAAGCCCAATTTCGCACGGGCGACAAAATTGTGCAGTTTTCTCACGATGCGCCAGTGCTAGAAATCGCATGCCGGTGAAGCCTGTGCTTTCCTACGGGTTCCTTCACATTAGCGATGTTTTGGAGCCCGCGACATTGCAAGCCTACAAAATCGTGGCGAGCTCCATAGAGCCGCGACATGCAATGTTTCCCTATGGAGCCTTCCTTTGTGTTGCGTCGCCTCACGCGGTTTTCGTGCGATGCAGCTTTTACAGTAGGAAATCCTACTATTCGTCCATAAAATAAGCTCTAGCGGCATAAAATAAAAATACATTACCCATCCTAGCTGCGATTGTCTCACGGTAATATCGCTGTCGCCCGTGTGAAAAAGGCCTAATTCCCAGGGAGCATTGCATGGCCTAGAAGTGTTCCTACATCAGCTTGGCGCTCTCCATAATGAGAAGCAGTACCTCTCCAGTGCCATCTTGTGGTCTGTGCCAGTAGATACTCCTTTCGTGGGCCCGGCAAGTAAATATTGCCTCCTCTGTGGTGGCCCCCTTGTAGACTCATTCATGGCACCCACGTGTCAACCCACCCCAATCCTGTCGTCTGCAGCACCCCCTAGTGAGTACGTTTGTGCTTGGGATTCTAGTATATGCAAAATGCTTTCTTTTAAAGGGCTAGTCCTGGTTGCATATATCTATATTACTCCCCAAATCCACACTATTCGCAACCTGATTGGTTGTTTGGATTTACTCATTCCCGGTGATTGGTTGTTTGGGTTGCCTCGTGTAGAAGTGGGGAGTAAGAGGCTAATATGCACCCTGGTTTGGGTTGAGCCCTTCCCTTTAAGAGCGCTTCAGGGTTGTGGCGCTCACATCGTCATCTATATGATACGATTCATGGAGCTCACGGGCGGGAGCGTCCTCAGGGGTCGCCCTCAGCAACACTAGAACTAGGATTTGTGCCTTAGTGATTTCTGGAACGGTCCTGGGGTGCCAGATATTGGGGAGCCATGAAGAATAAGTGACAACGCTCCCAGGGGCGCAAATAAAACAATATATCTAGCAATGAATGTCACATGGAATGTAAGCACAACAACACGGCTGCACTATTGTATACGCCTGGCCAAACAAATGCAAACTGTAGGCATCAAAGTGTCACAAAGTAACAGGCACAACATGATGGCGCCACTGAGCAACCATGGCGCCGGCACAGCAGAATAATGTGCGTCTACTGAAAGCCCCTGCAGCATCAGACTGCCACAAGCCAACCATTCCCGATGGTTGTGGTCAGAGACATCTAATGAGCGCATGCAGTCTAAAGTAACGGACAAAGTTGCAGGATGACGCCAAGGATCCAATACTAGAACATGGTCACTAACACTCATGTAACATCTCATATAGATTTCCAGTGGAAGGGACGAATAACAATCTAAGAGCCTCTGGCGTCTCCTGTGGAGCTCGTTAGTAATCCTCTGGTCGCTGCAACGACATATCAACAACTAAATGTGCAACGTAGGCCAAAAGTGCTAAAGTTCCTGGAGTGCCGGACAATATCGAGTGTTTGCTGCACACTGTCCTCAGTATACGGCTCCTAACAGTCTAGATACCTTATCCTGAATACTTTATCTCCCAGCATCTCCTCTTCCTTTGTACGAACCCAAAGACATTTCCCAATCAGTTTGTTTTCAGGCATTCCAGTTCCTCGGGGGCGGGGAGTCCTGCATTGGTCGCAGCCATGTAGGAGAAAAGGGGGTGGAGCCAAATATCACTCGGGCCCCTCTCTACATGGAGCCTTATCGCAGCCGCATGGTTTGTCCCGTAGCACATACACCCCTGACTACATATAACAGATTTAACCCTTTCCAATCCAATTTGTATCCTGGTTTTCCTAGGGGGCTTTCTCTTTTTCTGCCGTTATACAATGGCGCTATATGCTGGCTAAAGCCAGTACTGCATGAGGTGACACGTTGGATAGGCACCAACAGCAGAGAGGCTGGCAATATACAGTAAGAGAACCCCGACGGACGTCTTCCAACATCGGAGCTGTACAGCCTTAAATCATGTCTTCAGACGTCAGACAGTGGATTGGAAAGGGTTAAGCCCCAATCACAGCTGCCTGTGTAGCTCCACTCTGACCTAATCCTGCTCTCACAGCTGATGATTTGTTACCATGTAAATAAGATCTCTAAACCTGGGAAAAAACCTAAAACTATCCATTTACTGACAGAAAGCAGAGATTTCGGGGTGGAATTGAAGTATATTAGTACTTTGCAGGATTTTTCATGGTACGGCGATTAACAATGTACAGTAGATTGCACTGGGCCTTTAAAGGGGTATTTTCATTTCGGTCAGTCATGCCTGAGCTGGGAATACCCCTCTGTCCATGGAGGTCGGGAGTATGGAAGAAGGCGACCTGACTGCGCTACACTGTTTCTGTAACTTCTATGGGAGTCGTGGAAATAGCCCAGAGCAGCCCACTCGGCCGTTTCTGTAATCCCACCACCAATTACAGCCGGGCAGATCAGACTTTGAGGCAGGTCTGGGACCCAGAGGTGGGAGGACCTCGTTAAAGGGGGTTGTACCACAATTACAAATCATCCCCTATCTCAATACTTCGACCCCCACCAATCTCGAAAATAGGACTCCTGTGTTTGTCTTCCTTACTGTGGGTTTACTGCAGCCCCCGCAACGAGGAGACTAAATGGATTGCTGGTCGCACAAGCACACTAGCACTCCACTCGCTTTCAATCGAAAAAGGTCTCCGCTCGGGTCTTTCCATCAGACCCATTGAAATGTTTTGAGTGCCAACCGCGCATGCTCGGCCAGTAGCCCATTAAATGAACGGAGTGCCGACCGCGCATGCTCGGCCAGTAGCCCATTAAATGAACGGAGTGCCAACCGCGCATGCTTGGCCAGTAGCCCATTAAATGAACAGAGTGCCAACCGCGCATGCTCGGCCAGTAGCCCATTAAATGAACGGAGTGCCGACCGCGCATGCTCGGCCAGTAGCCCATTAAATAAATAGAGTGCCGTCCCCACATTCTCGGCCAGTAGCCCATTAAATGAATGGAGTGTCGACCGCGCATGCTCGGCCAGTAGCCTATTCGTAGTGATGTCACAGTGGGGGTAGAAGCCACCCCTGCAGTGACAGGCAGAGTGGCTTACGGGACGTCTGTTATCGAGGTCAGCGGGTGTCTCAGAGGTCAGACCCCCACCAATCGGCAAGCTTATCCCTTATCGTGTGGATAGAGGAGAACTTTTAGTTGTGGTACAATCCCTTTAAGGAAATAAAAAGCCTGAAGGTTGGAATTAATGGAAATACCTTATTGAATACTCTACACCCCCACCACGTCATCCAACACTTCATTACCTGCTAATCATAAAGTGCTTATCATCCGGCGATGCTGCCCCCTACGTGCCTGGACCTGTATGAACCGATGGGATGAATGGAACGTATGAATGAAGAGGTCATCGGAGTCAGAGCCTCTTTTAGCACCTGGAATGAACGAGGCTGCAATAATCCACGGGCAACAAAAGGTCCACACATGGTTGAGTCTGTGAGATGGTGGCCCCCAAGCCGAGGCTGGTGGTGGCCCCCAAGCTGATGCTGGCACCTCTTCATCACTTCGTCAGCCTCTCGCTATGTTGTTACCCATTCACTGTAAATGCGTATTGCCTTCCCCAAGACAAATGCTGGGGAGGTGAGTGGGATCCAGTTATGTCAGAGTTCCTGATGGGGCGATGAGCGGCAGGCGTCCTCCGCTGCGTCATAAATAACAGGATAGATATATTTATCAATAAAATATGAATATATATAATATACAGATCTATATGGATATCTCACTGGACTCGAAAACACAAAGAAGAAGATCAACACAGACAGTGGGACGGCTCCCAGTTCTCCGCCGTCTCCCCCCGGGGGGTTTTCTTGGCTGTCGCAATGAACTCACACGGAACGAGGAGGAATACGAAGAACCCTGGAGATAGAACAGTTCTGCTATTTGGGACCTAATGGCTTCCTTACTCTGTGCTACCATCTTAAGGCGTTCCGGAAACACTCTTGGATACAGATATTTGGCAATAGGTCTTTGCGGCACTTCCCATGGCGAGACGGCACAGTTACATCAGATCACAAAGAGTCTGTTTCTTAGGGGTTAGCAGCCTTCCTCCACCTTAATGTGTAAAATCTTGGAGAATCCCGGCCTCTTCTTAAGAGCCTGGAAGACAAGAAAGGTCAAGTAGTCCCTGTCCATGTGAGGAGATCCGAATGATCAGATAAGAAGAATTCTAGGACAAGGGTAACTTGCTGAGATGGGCCAACCACTTTAATTTAAGAATTCCTGGTGGTCTAGGGTAGTCCGTAGTTAATTTTAAGACCCTTGGTGGTCTAGGGCAGTGGAAGGGTTAATGTCACTATCTCAGGTGGTTGAGAGCAGTAAGGAGATATTTAGGCTGGGTTCACACAGGGCGAATTTGCCGTAGAGACTCCGCGCGGAATTTCGCTGCGGCAAATCCGCCTGCGGCCACTAATCTCAGGGTTAGCCAGCCATGTGTCCACACGGGGCAGCCAATCTGCTGCGGTAAGTCAGGCTGAAACCACGGCTGCGGCGGCCGCAGCCGCGGTTTCAGAATATGCAGCATGTCCATTCTTTTTTTCTTTCCGCTGCGGCCGCACTCTCCTCTATGGGAGCGCTGGCCACAGCGGAAGAGCGAGCGGCCGGGCCGCTTCAAAGCCGCCGCGGGTTTCTCCGCGGCGGTTCTCCCCGCGGAAATCTCGCAGTTTTTGCTGCGGCCAAACCGCGGGATTTCCGGCGGGAATACGCCCCGTGTGAACCCAGACTTAATATTAATATCCTTGGTGGTCTAGGACAGTGGAAAAGTAAAGTTAGTATACCTTCTGGTCTAGGGCAGTAAATGGGTAAAATATCAATATTTCCAGTAGTCTGGGGCAGGAATTAAAGGGATTTTCCAAGCAGTGCCGGCTGTCAGTACCAGGATACACCAGGTTCGGAGTGGAAGCTGCCTGCAATTACAAGCGCAGCTCCATTGCTTTCAATGACAGATGCACCTGCAATTATAAGAATCGGCTACTACATAGGTTCGGAGGACCAGCTGCCTGGAAAACCCCTTTTATGTAGTTAATATCATTATTCCTGGTGGCCGAAGGTAGTGAATGGGTTAATGTAAGAATCTCTGGTGGTCTAGAGTAGTAGTCAGTGGTTAATTTTACATCCGTGGTGGTCTAGGGTAGTAGAAGGGTAATGTCAGTATCTCTAGTGGTCAAAGGCAGTGAAGGGATTTATGTAAGAATCCCTGGTGGTCTAGGATAGTCATATAGCTCATTTTGAGCTCCTTGGTAGTCTAGGGCAGTAGAAAGGTCAATGTCCATTTACCTACTAATCTAGGGCAATAAATGGGTAACATGTCAAAATTCCCAGTTTCCAGAGTAGTAGATTAATGTCAGTATTTCTGGGAGTTAAGGGCAGTGAATGGGTTAATGTAAGAATCCCTGGTGGTCTAGGATAGTCAATGGTTAATTATATGATCCCCATTAGTCTAGAGTAGAGGAAAGCTGAAAGTCAGTATCCCTGGTGGTCGAGGGCAGGGTCCGACTGCTGGGACTCCCGCCAATCTCGAGATGTCACCTTCGGTCGTGGCTGAGGTTCAGACCGTTATGGCAGCGCATGCGCACCACCACTATAGTCACTTCAATGGGAACACTAAAGGTAGCGGAGTGCAAGTGCTCTGCTATCTGGAGCAGTCCCAGTGAAGTAGGTTGGGTGAAGATGCACATGCACAGCCGCGGCTTTCCAAACTTCAGGATGCGTTGGGGGTTCCAGCAGTCTCACCAATCAGCAAGTTCTTCCCTGTAGATAGAATATAACATGCTGAGATGGGATAAATATATCCACTGTGATCTAAGGAAATCGGTGGTTAATTTTAAGATCCATGGTGGTCTAAGGCAGTGGAAGGGGATAATTTGCTGAGATGGGCGAACCCTTTTAATGCAAGAATCCTTGCTAGTCTAGGGTAGTCAATGGTTAATTCAAAAATCCCTGGTGGCCTAGGGCAGTAGAAGTTTGCAGTAGAAGTTTGCCTAGTGATCAAAAGCAGTGAAGGGATTAATGTAAACCTTCCCGGTGGCAGTCAATGGTTGATTTTAAGATCCCTGGTGGTCTAGGGCAGTGGAAGGGCTAATGCTACGTATCTGGTTTGCAGTTGTTCCTCACCTCTCCTAGTTCTAGCATTGTCCCGGCTGTAGCACAAGGATGAACGTTGATGTTTCAGCTCCATGTTATCCCCTGCACTCTTCATAGAGAGGAGGGCAGGGAGGGATAAGAAAGGACTGTGCTGCTTCTGTACAGCAGGAGCCATATTATAGAGGGGGGAGCTAAGGAGTCCGCACGAGAGCACGCTTTTACGGAGGAGTGGAGTTAGACAGCTTAGATATGGCAGCGATGGCTTCGCCGTCTACATATCCCATCACACAGAGCAGACGTGGACAATGTATCCCCCCGGGACACCATGTGTACATAACCTGCTGCTCCTAGCTATACGATGGCAGACGGCGCCCATTCGCACGTATCACGGATCGTAGGGCTGCCGTAGTTACCTGCAGCTTGTTGACCATCTCCTCGAATAGTTTCTGGGCTTCAGGGCTACTCGGGTCCTTAAAGTAATCAGCGATTCCGACCTGCACCACGATGGACTTCAGATTGCGACAAACACCTAGAGAAGAACACTGTCAGGGAAGCAACAGACGCCATGACTCCCGGCAGTCCGCATCACACAGGCGCCATGACGCCGGGCAGTCCGCATCACAGAGGCGCAATTGACGCCGGGCAGTCCGCATCACACAGACGCCATGACTCCCGGCAGTCCGCATCACACAGGCGCCATGACGCCGGGCAGTCCGCATCACACAGGCGCCATGACGCCGGGCAGTCCGCATCACACAGGCGCCATGACGCCGGGCAGTCCGCATCACACAGGCGCCATGACGCCGGGCAGTCCGCATGATGACGCCGGGCAGTCCGCACCACACAGGCGCCATGGCGCCGGGCAGTCCGCACCACACAGGCGCCATGACGCCGGGCAGTCCGCACCACACAGGCGCCATGACGCCAGGCAGTCCGCACCATACAGGCGCCATGGCGCCGGGCAGTCCGCACCACACAGGCGCCATGACGCCGGGCAGTCCGCATCACAGAGGCGCAATTGACGCCGGGCAGTCCGCATCACAGAGGCGCAATTGACGCCGGGCAGTCCGCATCACAGAGGCGCAATTGACGCCGGGCAGTCCGCATCACAGAGGCGCAATTGACGCCGGGCAGTCCGCATCACAGAGGCGCAATTGACGCCGGGCAGTCCGCATCACAGAGGCGCAATTGACGCCGGGCAGTCCGCACCACAGAGGCGCAATTGACGCCGGGCAGTCCGCACCACAGAGGCGCAATTGACGCCGGGCAGTCCGCACCACAGAGGCGCAATTGACGCCGGGCAGTCCGCACCACAGAGGCGCAATTGACGCCGGGCAGTCCGCACCACAGAGGCGCAATTGACGCCGGGCAGTCCGCACCACAGAGGCGCAATTGACGCCGGGCAGTCCGCATCACAGAGGCGCAATTGACGCCGGGCAGTCCGCACCACAGAGGCGCAATTGACGCCGGGCAGTCCGCATCACAGAGGCGCAATTGACGCCGGGCAGTCCGCACCACAGACGCGCAATTGACGCCGGGCAGTCCGCACCACAGAGGCGCAATTGACGCCGGGCAGTCCGCACCACACAGGCGCCATGATGCCGGGCAGTCCGCACCACACAGGCGCCATGACGCCAGCTAGTCCGCACCACACAGGCGCCATGACGCCGGGCAGTCCGCACCACAGAGGCGCAATTGATGCCGGGCAGTCCGCACCACACAGGCGCCATGACGCCGGGCAGTCCGCACCACACAGGTGCCATGACGCCGGGCAGTCCGCACCACATGACAGAGATACTCACTGTTGAAGTGTAGGAGAGCCTTAGGAGTGACCGGGGTGGACGTTAGCACCAGCATCTCCAGGCCCTTCAGACCCTCCCTGCAGACCTCTGCTGCCACCTCCTGGTTGATCTCAGTAACGTGGTCCAGCTCCAACACCTGCAGACGCATACAGTTCCGTGCTGCGGGGGAAAGAATAACAATCAGATGAGGTGGAACCTCAGACACGTGACTCTGCGGCATAAAACGTCACATTCAGGCCTGATGCTGCAGCACATTATACTGCGGCGTCACGTCAGCGTCATGGGAACGGATGGTAAACTGGCAAAAATATAAGGCAGCAAGTAGGAGTTGTCAGGATCGGTCTAGTACCATGATGTACCGCCTCCAGCTTGGATACAAGATGTGATATGGTCGGGCATGGAGGCTCTAGTACCCTGTTGTACCACCACTAGCTTGGATACAAGATGTGATACGGTGGGCATGGAGGCTCTAGTACCCTGTTGTACCACCTCCAGCTTGGATACAAGATATGATATGGGTGGGCATGGAGGCTCTAGTACCCCGTTGTACTACCTCTAGCTTGGATACAAGATGTGATACAGGCATGCATGGAGGCTCTAGTACCCCGTTGTACCACCTCTAGCTTGGATACAAGATGTGATACAGGTAGGCATGGAGGCTCTAGTACCCTGTTGTACCGTTTCTAGCTTGGATACAAGATGTGATACAGGCAGGGATGGAGGTTCTAGTATCCTGTTGTACTACCTCTAGCTTGGATACAAGATGTGATACAGGCAGGGATGGAGGCTCTAGTATCCTGTTGTACCGTTTCTAGCTTGGATACAAGATGTGATACAGGCAGGCATGGAGGCTCTAGTACCCTGTTGTACCACCACTAGCTTGGATACAAGATGTGATACGGGGGGCATGGAGGCTCCTGTAAATATTGCTGAGCTTTCACTACTGGGGGGGACTGACTGTCGCATGTGATGGCTCTCAAGATCATCGCACCAGCAGGGGGCAGTGTGCCGCTCCACAGCAAAGGTAGAATAGAAGCGCTCTACCCGAGGCCTCCATACTCAAAGACAACGGTCATTGGCTGCCCAACAAACCCTGGATTTGTCGCCAAGGTTTATATGGTTCCAGTCCGCAGCAGTCCAGGTTTTTTGGTTATGACACGACTGCAAAAGGAGGCGACGGTGTTGGGATGGTAACGGCCAGGCATGTGACGGGGGCCGGACACCAAGTTTCTTCCTGCTAAGTACCTGGAACTGGTTTGAGCAGAGACAGAGTTCTGTAATGAAGGCGCCACCTGTATCAATGATGGACAACAAGACTGATCGAGCTAGCGCTGCTTGGCAGCGGATCAAACGATCACACCACACACAGCTCTACTACATTCATCGTCACCCGCACACATGACACATACAGCTCTGCTACATGATACATCTGTTATGATCCCCACACATCACACACACAGTAGTACTACATCCATCTTGATTCTCACACATTACACACACAGCACATTATACACACAGCTCTGCTACATCAGGGATTAGGAAGGAAAGAGGAGATTCAGCGCTCACGGGATCAGGGGCAGACAATTTAGTAGTTCGATGTATTGAACTAACTTTTAATACTGTAATGCAACGCGTTTCGGCTTACACCTTTGTCAAGCAGTACAATTAAAACCTTACAGATCACACATATACCCACATGATCAGATCACTCAGTAGTGGAGGAATTAAACATACATTATAATCAACCTCAGCATAACTTTTGTGAATGGGTAGAGGTCTGTGCTGGTCGGACTATGATAGTAGAAATGGAGAGCAAAGATTGCATCCCAGGCTTTCTAATGCTGAGCGCACGCCGCGCTCCATGATGGCACGTAGGTTGTGACCTGGAGTCAATTGACTAACTCCTCCTCTTAGAACCCACATGGTAATGATGCCAGTGTTCGATTGAGTGAGTACATCTGATCATGTGGGTATATATGTGTGATCTGTAAGGTTTTAATTGTACTGCTTGACAAAGGCGTAAGCCGAAACGCGTTGCATTACAGTATTAAAAGTTAGTTCTTGCTTCAATACATCGGACTACTGAATTGTCTGCCCCGAATCCCGTCAGCGCTCTGCTACATGGTACATCCATTATGATACCCACACATCACACACACAGCAGTACCTCATCCATCTTGATTCCTACACATTACACACACAGCACATAGTACACACAGCTCTGCTACATCCTGATTCACACACAGCTTTGCTACCTGGTACATCCATTATGATCCCCACACATCACATACATAGCATATGACACACACAGCTTTGCTACATCTTGATTTACACACACAGCTCTGCTACACGGCACATCCATTATAATCCCCACACATCACACACACAGCTCTACTACATCCACCCTGACGCCACGCATCACATGACACACACAGCTCTACTACATTGTAATTCACACAAACACAGCTCTGCTACATAGTGCATCCATTATGATCCCCACATATCACACACAGCACACGACAAACACAGCTCTCCTACATCCTGATTCACACACAGCTCCGCTACATGGTACATCCATCCTGACCCCACACATCACACACACAGCTCTGCTACATCTATCCTGACTCCACACATCACATGTCGTCACCATGAGGCAGAGCGATGAGTACTACCTGGGGCCATTATTTTTTTTGTTCATGAGTGGATTAATACAATAGTCTTAGATGCTACTTGTATAATTTCTGCATACCCAGTGAAGAGAGCCCCTGCACCCCGCAGCCAGCTCCCCCGACGCCCAGCGCCCGGAGGTGAGGCCAGCATCGTCCAATCATCTGCAGGCACCGATTACTGAAACGTGTGGGTTGCTGGCTGTGGAGAAAAGAAAACAGCCAATCAGTAGATGCATCACAAATAACTTCACAGAATACGATCTGCATCATGAAACCCAAAGACTGGAACATTGCACCTGAACCCATCAATGAGGGCTGCAGTATAGCAGGAGGTCAGCTCACCGGGGGTATAACATGTGAGCACATTTCAGCCTCACACCATGGCCTGCATGTGACTGACTCACCATGGATGCAATGGCGCCACCTGCAGGGAAATGATGTCTCTACAACCAGCGCCCAGAGCCCAGATGACTTCATGTCCCACAGGATCAGTAGCACTTCTGGAAGTACAGAACACACAGGAGTCATATATACCGGCTCTCCCATATACCACTATAGACTAAACTAAGTACAGAATGTTTCAAAGCTTGAGTATAAGTGGCAAATAAACCCGCTTATCACCTGTATGTGACGGCTTGCAGTGCCCGACAGTAACAGCTTGCCAACCAGAGGGATCGGTCCGTCAGGATGTTCGGACAGTGGGATATCCGCAGTATTAACAAATTACCCCCTGTTGCTTTAAGCAAAGATTCCAGGCCGGCTTCAAGACAGCCCCTAATAATAATGTAGCATGTAGAGTAAGCCAATCAGAAGTCACATTCTTGTACATAGGGGGCAGTATTATAGCAGTTATATTCTTGTACATAGGGGGCAGTATTATAGTAGTTATATTCTTGTACATAGGAGGCAGTATTATAGTAGTAATATTCTTGTACATAGGGGGCAGTATTATAGTAGTTATATTATTGTGCAGAGGAGCAGTATTATAGTAGTTATATTCTTGTACATAGGGGGCAGTATTATAGTAGTTATATTCTTGTACATAGGAGGCAGTATTATAGTAGTAATATTCTTGTACATAGGGGGCAGTATTATAGTAGTTATATTCTTGTACATAGGGGCAGTATTATAGTAGTTATATTCTTGTACATAGGAGCAGTATTATAGTAGTTATATTCTTGTACATAGGAGCAGTATTATAGTAGCTATATTCTTGTACATAGGAGGCAGTATTATAGTAGTTATATTCTTGTACATAGGGGCAGTATTATAGTAGTTATATTCTTGTACATAGGGGGCAGTATTATAGTAGTTATATTCTTGTACATAGGGGGCAGTGTTATAGTAGTTATATTCTTGTACATAGGGGGCAGTATTATAGTAGTTATATTCTTGTACATAGGGGGCAGTATTATAGTAGTTATATTCTTGTACATAGATGGCAGTATTATAGTAGTTATATTCTTGTACATAGGAGGCAGTATTATAGTAGTTATATTCTTGTACATAGGGGGCAGTATTATAGTAGTTATATTTTTGTACATAGGGGGCAGTATTATAGTAGTTATATTCTTGTACATAGGGGGCAGTATTATAGTAGTTATATTCTTGTACATAGGGGGCAGTATTATAGCAGTTATATTCTTGTACATAGGGGCAGTATTATAGTAGTAATATTCTTGTACATAGTGGGCAGTATTATAGTAGTTATATTCTTGTACATAGGAGCAGTATTATAGTAGTTATATTCTTGTACATAGGGGGCAGTATTATAGTAGTTATATTCTTGTACATAGGGGTCAGTATTATAGTAGTTATATTCTTGTACATAGCGGACAGTATTATATTAGTTATATTCTTGTACATAGGGGGCAGTATTATAGTAGTTATATTCTTGTACATAGGGGGCAGTATTATAGTAGTTATAGTCTTATACATAGGGGGCAGTATTATAGAAGTTATATTCTTATACATAGGGGGCAGTATTATAGTAGTTATATTCTTGTACATAGGGGGCAGTATTATAGTAGTTATATTCTTGTACACAGGAGCAGTATTATAGTAGTTATATTCTTGTGCAGAGGAGCAGTATTATAGTAGTTATATTCTTGTACATAGGAGCAGTATTATAGTAGTTATATTCTTGTACATAGGGGGCAGTATTATAGTAGTTATATTCTTGTACATAGGAGCAGTATTATAGTAGTTATATTCTTGTACATAGGAGCAGTATTATAGTAGTTATATTCTTGTACATAGGGGGCAGTATTAAAGTAGTAATATTCTTGTACATAGGGGGCAGTATTATAGTAGTTACATTCTTGTACATAGGGGGTAGTATTATAGTAGTTATATTCTTGTACATAGGGGCGGTATTATAGTAGTTATATTCTTGTACATAGGGGGCAGTATTATAGTAGTTATATTCTTGTACATAGGGGGCAGTATTATAGTAGTTATATTCTTGTACATAGGGGGCAGTATTATAGTAGTTATATTCTGGTACATAGGGGTCAGTATTATAGTAGTTATATTCTTGTACATAGCGGACAGTATTATATTAGTTATATTCTTGTACATAGGGGGCAGTATTATAGTAGTTATATTCTTGTACATAGGGGGCAGTATTATAGTAGTTATATTCTTGTACACAGGAGCAGTATTATAGTAGTTATATTCTTGTACATAGGGGGCAGTATTATAGTAGTTATATTCTTGTACATAGGGGGCAGTATTATAGTAGTTATATTCTTGTGCAGAGGAGCAGTATTATAGTAGTTATATTCTTGTACATAGGGGGCAGTATTATAGTAGTTATATTCTTGTACATAGGAGCAGTATTATAGTAGTTATATTCTTGTACATAGGAGCAGTATTATAGTAGTTATATTCTTGTACATAGAGAGCAGTATTATAGTAGTTATATTCTTGTACATAGGGAGCAGTAGTATAGTAGTTATATTCTTGTACATAGGAGCAGTATTATAGTAGTTATATTCTTGTACATAGGGGGCAGTATTATAGTATTTATATTTTTGTACATAGGGGGCAGTATTATAGTAGTTATATTCTTGTACATAGGGGGCAGTATTATAGTAGTTCTATTCTTGTACATAGGAGCAGTATTATAGTAGTTATATTCTTGTACATAGGGGGCAGTATTATAGCAGTTATATTCTTGTACATAGGGGCAGTATTATAGTAGTAATATTCTTGTACATAGTGGGCAGTATTATAGTAGTTATATTCTTGTACATAGGAGCAGTATTATAGTAGTTATATTCTTGTACATAGGGGGCAGTATTATAGTAGTTATATTCTTGTACATAGGGGTCAGTATTATAGTAGTTATATTCTTGTACATAGCGGACAGTATTATATTAGTTATATTCTTGTACATAGGGGGCAGTATTATAGTAGTTATATTCTTGTACATAGGGGGCAGTATTATAGTAGTTATAGTCTTATACATAGGGGGCAGTATTATAGAAGTTATATTCTTATACATAGGGGGCAGTATTATAGTAGTTATATTCTTGTACATAGGGGGCAGTATTATAGTAGTTATATTCTTGTACACAGGAGCAGTATTATAGTAGTTATATTCTTGTGCAGAGGAGCAGTATTATAGTAGTTATATTCTTGTACATAGGAGCAGTATTATAGTAGTTATATTCTTGTACATAGGGGGCAGTATTATAGTAGTTATATTCTTGTACATAGGAGCAGTATTATAGTAGTTATATTCTTGTACATAGGAGCAGTATTATAGTAGTTATATTCTTGTACATAGGGAGCAGTATTATAGTTATATTCTTGTACATAGGGGGCAGTATTAAAGTAGTAATATTCTTGTACATAGGGGGCAGTATTATAGTAGTTACATTCTTGTACATAGGGGGTAGTATTATAGTAGTTATATTCTTGTACATAGGGGCGGTATTATAGTAGTTATATTCTTGTACATAGGGGGCAGTATTATAGTAGTGATATTCTTGTACATAGGGGGCAGTATTATAGTAGTTATATTCTTGTACATAGGGGGCAGTATTATAGTAGTTATATTCTTGTACATGGGGGGCAGTATTATAGTAGTTATATTCTTGTACATAGGGGGCAGTATTATAGTAGTTATATTCTTGTACATAGGGGCAGTATTATAGTAGTTATATTCTTGTACATAGGAGGCAGTATTATACTAGTTATATTCTTGTACATAGGGGGCAGTATTATAGCAGTTATATTCTTGTACATAGGAGGCAGCATTATAGTAGTTATATTCTTGTACATAGGGGGCAGTATTATAGTAGTTATATTCTTGTACATAGGGAGCAGTATTATAGTAGTTATATTCTTGTACATAGGAGGCAGCATTATAGTAGTTATATTCTTGTACATGGGGGGCAGTATTATAGCAGTTATATTCTTGTACATAGGGGCAGTATTATAGTAGTTATATTCTTGTACATAGGGGGCAGTATTATAGTAGTTATATTCTTGTACATAGGGAGCAGTATTATAGTAGTTATATTCTTGTACATAGATGGCAGTATTATAGTAGTTATATTCTTGTACATAGGAGGCAGTATTATAGTAGTTATATTCTTGTACATAGGGGGCAGTATTATAGTAGTTATATTCTTGTACATAGGGGGCAGTATTATAGTAGTTATATTCTTGTACATAGGGGGCAGTATTATAGTAGTTATATTCTTGTACATAGAGAGCAGTATTATAGTAGTTATATTCTTGTACATAGGGGGCAGTATTGTAGTAGTTATATTCTTGTACATAGGGGCAGTATTATAGTAGTTATATTCTAGTACATAGGAGCAGTATTATAGTAGTTATATTCTTGTACATAGATGGCAGTATTATAGTAGTTATATTCTTGTACATAGGAGGCAGTATTATAGTAGTTATATTCTTGTACATAGGGGGCAGTATTATAGTAGTTATATTCTTGTACATAGGGGGCAGTATTATAGTAGTTATATTCTTGTACATAGGGGGCAGTATTATAGTAGTTATATTCTTGTACATAGGGGGCAGTATTATAGTAGTTATATTCTTGTACATAGGGGGCAGTATTATAGTAGTTATATTCTTGTACATAGGAGCAGTATTATAGTAGTTATATTCTTGTACATAGGGGGCAGTATTATAGCAGTTATATTCTTGTACATAGGGGCAGTATTATAGTAGTAATATTCTTGTACATAGTGGGCAGTATTATAGTAGTTATATTCTTGTACATAGGAGCACTATTATAGTAGTTATATTCTTGTACATAGGGGGCAGTATTATAGTAGTTATATTCTTGTACATAGGGGTCAGTATTATAGTAGTTATATTCTTGTACATAGCGGACAGTATTATATTAGTTATATTCTTGTACATAGGGGGCAGTATTATAGTAGTTATATTCTTGTACATAGGGGGCAGTATTATAGTAGTTATAGTCTTATACATAGGGGGCAGTATTATAGAAGTTATATTCGTATACATAGGGGGCAGTATTATAGTAGTTATATTCTTGTACATAGGGGGCAGTATTATAGTAGTTATATTCTTGTACACAGGAGCAGTATTATAGTAGTTATATTCTTGTACATAGGGGGCAGTATTATAGTAGTTATATTCTTGTGCAGAGGAGCAGTATTATAGTAGTTATATTCTTGTACATAGGGAGCAGTTTTATAGTAGTTATATTCTTGTACATAGGGGGCAGTATTATAGTAGTTATATTCTAGTACATAGGAGCAGTATTATAGTAGTTATATTCTTGTACATAGGAGCAGTATTATAGTAGTTATATTCTTGTACATAGGGAGCAGTATTATAGTAGTTATATTCTTGTACATAGGGGGCAGTATTAAAGTAGTAATATTCTTGTACATAGGGGGCAGTATTATAGTAGTTACATTCTTGTACATAGGGGGTAGTATTATAGTAGTTATATTCTTGTACATAGGGGCGGTATTATAGTAGTTATATTCTTGTACATAGGGGGCAGTATTATAGTAGTTATATTCTTGTACATAGGGGGCAGTATTATAGTAGTTATATTCTTGTACATAGGGGGCAGTATTATAGTAGTTATATTCTTGTACATAGGGGGCAGTATTATAGTAGTTATATTCTTGTACATAGGGGGCAGTATTATAGTAGTTATATTCTTGTACATAGGGAGCAGTATTATAGTAGTTATATTCTTGTACATAGGAGGCAGTATTATAGTAGTTATATTCTTGTACATAGGGGGCAGAATTATAGTAGTTATATTCTTGTACATAGGAGGCAGTATTATAGTAGTTATATTCTTGTACATAGGGAGCAGTATTATAGTAGTTATATTCTTGTACATAGGGAGCAGTATTATAGTAGTTATATTCTTGTACATAGGAGGCAGTATTATAGTAGTTATATTCTTGTACATAGGGGACAGTATTATAGTAGTTATATTCTTGTACATAGGAGGCAGTATTATAGTAGTTATATTCTTGTACATAGGGGACAGTATTATAGTAGTTATATTCTTGTACATAGGAGGCAGTATTATAGTAGTTATATTCTTGTACATAGGGAGCAGTATTATAGAAGTTATATTCTTGTACATAGGGGGCAGTATTATAGTAGTTATATTCTTGTACATAGGGAGCAGTATTATAGAAGTTATATTCTTGTACATAGGGGGCAGTATTATAGTAGTTATATTCTTGTACATAGGGGGCAGTATTATAGTAGTTATATTCTTGTACATAGGGGGCAGTATTATAGTAGTTATATTCTTGTACATAGGGAGCAGTATTATAGTAGTTATATTCTTGTACATAGCGGGCAGTATTATAGTAGATATATTCTTGTACATAGGGGGCACTATTATAGTAGTTATATTCTTGTACATAGGGGGCAGTATTATAGTTGTTATATTCTTGTACATAGGGGGCAGTATTATAGTAGTTATATTCTTGTACATAGGGGGCAGTATTATAGTAGTTATATTCTTGTACATAGGGGGCAGTATTATAGTAGTTATATTCTTGTACATAGGGGGGCAGTATTATAGTAGTTATATTCTTGTACATAGGAGCAGTATTATAGAAGTTATATTCTTGTACATAGGGGGCAGTATTATAGTAGTTATATTCTTGTACATAGGGGGCAGTATTATAGTAGTTATATTCTTGTACATAGAGGGCAGTATTATAGTAGTTATATTCTTGTACATAGGAGGCAGTATTATAGTAGTTATATTCTTGTACATAGGAGGCAGTATTATAGTAGTTATATTCTTGTACATAGGGGGCAGTATTATAGTAGTTATATTCTTGTACATAGGAGGCAGTATTATAGTAGTTATATTCTTGTACATAGGAGGCAGTATTATAGTAGTTATATTCTTGTACATAGGGGGCAGTATTATAGTAGTTATATTCTTGTACATAGGAGGCAGTATTATAGTAGTTATATTCTTGTACATAGAAGCAGTATTATAGTAGTTATATTCTTGTACATAGGAGGCAGTATTATAGTATTTATATTTTTGTACATAGGGGGCAGTATTATAGTATTTATATTTTTGTACATAGGGGGCAGTATTATAGTAGTTATATTCTTGTACATAGGGGGCAGTATTATAGTAGTTATATTCTTGTACATAGGGGCAGTATTAGAGTAGTTATATTCTTGTACATAGTGGGCAGTATTATAGTAGTTATATTCTTGTACATAGGGGGCAGTATTATAGTAGTTATATTCTTGTACATAGGAGGCAGTATTATAGTAGTTATATTCTTGTACATAGAGGGCAGTATTATAGTAGTTATATTCTTGTACATAGGAGGCAGTATTATAGTAGTTATATTCTTGTACATAGGAGGCAGTATTATAGTAGTTATATTCTTGTACATAGGGGGCAGTATTATAGTAGTTATATTCTTGTACATAGGAGGCAGTATTATAGTAGTTATATTCTTGTACATAGGAGGCAGTATTATAGTAGTTATATTCTTGTACATAGGGGGCAGTATTATAGTAGTTATATTCTTGTACATAGGAGGCAGTATTATAGTAGTTATATTCTTGTACATAGAAGCAGTATTATAGTAGTTATATTCTTGTACATAGGGGGCAGTATTATAGTAGTTATATTCTTGTACATAGGAGGCAGTATTATAGTATTTATATTTTTGTACATAGGGGGCAGTATTATAGTATTTATATTTTTGTACATAGGGGGCAGTATTATAGTAGTTATATTCTTGTACATAGGGGGCAGTATTATAGTAGTTATATTCTTGTACATAGGGGCAGTATTAGAGTAGTTATATTCTTGTACATAGTGGGCAGTATTATAGTAGTTATATTCTTGTACATAGGGGGCAGTATTATAGTAGTTATATTCTTGTACATAGGAGGCAGTATTATAGTAGTTATATTCTTGTACATAGGGGGCAGTATTATAGTAGTTATATTCTTGTACATAGAAAAAGAGTATTATAGTAGTTATATTCTTGTACATAGGGAGCAGTATTATAGTAGTTATATTCTTGTACATAGTGGGCATTATTATAGTAGTTATATTATTATACATGGGGGGCAGTATTATAGTAGTTGTATAATAATGTACTCATAGCTGAAGTCATGGGACAGATGTGTCACCTTGTGCTTTTCATGTATTCCTCCTTGGTTTCCTTCTTTCCTCTCTGCCGAGGTTTGAGGTTCTGTAGGGTCAGAGAGTGGGTTTGTGTGCACCATTGTGCGAGGGTGACCAGAAACTGCAAGAGGAGAACAGGGTATACAGAATTTTCATCGACTTTAAAGTGTAGAATTCTCCATCCATGTGCATCTTTTCAAGCAGCGGATGCGGGGAGAAAGTTGCTGATCTTACAGGCACAAATTCACATAGCGGTGTTTCTATTGATCAGAGCTGTATACTGAGGACACGCGGGGACCACAGCTCTGGCTGTATATTTACTTTAAGCATTTACATGAATATGCTGCAGTTGTTTCTCCGTTCTCATACATGGCATCTGTGCGGCCCGCACTTACTGCTGCTGTTAAATCTTAACTTATAGGGGTTTTCCGAGTCATTACTTTTATATAGTTTTGGGCCTTAAGTTCTCAAAACTATATAAAAGTTCTATACTCACGGTGGTGCTGGTTCGGCGCTGCAGCATCTGACAAGTGACATCACATGGCCAGAGTGCCTGGCGATCTCCCGTAGACCTGTCAAGTGGGCTTCTAATGTAGACCCCCAAGGCAGGTTTATGGGACGTCACTGATGACGTACCTGCCAGCTTTCTATTGGCTGCAGTGGGCACACGGGTAAACAACCCACGTTACTGCTGCAGCCGATGTTAACAGCAGACTGCAGCAGCGGCGGAGTGGCGCGCAGTGGGAGGTGACTACGGTGTCTTCTTTTTACCATATAGGTCTCTTCACTGCCACCAAATATTTGGGGTTCTCAGAAAACTTTTATAAAGTGCAAGAAGTGTGTGAAGTGAGTGTATATGGATTGGAATATACGACCTGAGTTTAATACCTCCACTAGGGACACAAATGGGGCGACAGTGGAGAGGACTGCCTGTTTAACCTCCATTCACTGAGCGATGATCGCTCCTATGTGAAAGATCGGAAGCGTTTATCACTGGGACGGCTGTCGGGATTATCTGCGCCTGAAGGTTGCCCCATGTAAAAGGGCTCTAACTAATGGACTCCCCACCCGACACTTACCTTGGGAGACACCCTGGCGTTCTCTAGGAAGACCCGAGTCCACACCGCCGGATGCCGCGCCACAAACTTCCAGTCCCTGCTGACCTCGGCCACCCGCAGCAGAGTCTTAGTATCGAGGTAGGTGAATATACAAAATAATGCTGCCCGCATTTTCAGGATCTCGGGACTGATGACTTCATTGGCTCGAGACGGGCTGCCCTTCTCCGGCCGCAGCATCCTCCCATCACAGCGCCCTGGAGGTGGATTTAAAGGCACAGCACACGGTCAGTCTATACGGCTTCTGCATTAATATACAAAGTATGTATGTATTAATGCGGTAGGGGAATACTCAGCAAATACTTCAGACAATAATGACACCTCCAACCAGAGGGATCATCATTAGAGGGTCATTACATGAGCATTAGCGGCTGCCACTAGCGGATCGTCCTGAGAATCGTCAGGCTGAGCCTGCAGATACAGGGGCAACTCCGTATGTTGCGTTATTACATGACTGTTATTAGCAGTTATCTAGTAGCACCATTAGGGTATGCCCACGTGGGGTGGATTTTCCGTGTGGACTCTCTGCACGGAATATTCGCTGCAGCTACAAAATCCAGTCTGCACGCTACAGAAAAAAATCCTGCGGTGCGGATTGTAGTTACTCCTGCCCTATCTTTGTTAGGAGCGAGTATTTTGGACCTGCGGTGCTGATAGTAGTCACTTCTGCCCTATCTTTGTCAGGAGCGAGTATTTTGGACCTGCGGTGCGGATTGTAATCACTCCTGCCCTATCTTTGTCAGGAGCGAGTATTTTGGACCTGCGGTGCGGATTGTAGTTACTCCTGCCTTATCCTTGTCAGGAGCGAGTATTTTGTACCTGCGGTGCGGATTGTAGTCACTCCTGCCTTATCCTTGTTAGGAGCGAGTATTTTGGACCTGCGGTGCGGATTGTAGTCACTCCTGCCCTATCTTTGTCAGGAGCGAGTATTTTGGACCTACGGTGCGGATTGTAGTTACTCCTGCCTTATCCTTGTTAGGAGCGAGTATTTTGGACCTGCGGTGCGGATTGTAGTCACTCCTGCCCTATCTTTGTCAGGAGCGAGTATTTTGGACCTGCGGTGTGGACTGTAGTCACTCCTGCCCTATCTTTGTCAGGAGCGAGTATTTTGGACCTGAGGTGCGGATTGTAGTCACTCCTGCCCTATCTTTGTCAGGAGCGAGTATTTTGGACCTGCGGTGCGGATTGTAATCACTCCTGCCCTATCTTTGTTAGGAGTGAGTATCTTGCAAGTCTAAAATTCCTTCATCTGAACGGTTCAATAGGAAACCATTGGCACTAAAACAGCGCTCATGTGAACGAGGCCTCAGGCCGGATTCACAGAACGGTATTATGGATGTATTTTACCATCTATACTGTGAAAAAATGACCCAGCTTCACTGCGGATTTCCTGACCTGGGAGTTGGGGTCAGCTGGTTCATGCCCGGGCTGGCACGTTTGTCCGTAATAGAGGGGTTAAATACAACTGTAATACAGTAGTGTGACTGTCCTTAGACTCTACAAATTTATGACCATGTTTGATACCCAAAATAATGTAATTAACCTCAGACCAGGATTCCTGCATAAGTGGAAAATATGAAAGGTCTGAAGGTGCTCAAGAGCGATGTCCCCTTCCCAATCTTTTTCTCTTTTTTTTAACTTTATAAAAATTCTGAACTTGACTTGTAACAATGTTGCCATCCAATAGGTGGTGCTGCATCTCCTTTCATATGCAGATTGAAGGAGAGATAAGACACATCTGAAAACTGTCACATTCCTGAGCTCAGTGGACTGATTAAGTATTTATGTCTCATCTCAGTTTGTCTGTTGTTTTAAGTTTTGAGTGCAAAACAGTCTCACATTTTTGTGTGTGAATATTTGTATTTCAATCAAGAGGCGTGTCCTCTCTGCATTTGTATATTATATATGTGCCCAATCCAAACTGGTTCCAGTTCAGCCTGAGGAAGGATCGATAGACTATCCAAAAGCTTGCTGTAACATCTTGTATTTTTGTTAGGCATTAAAAAGGTATCATATCTACAAGATTACGTGGTACAATCACACCCTGTTCTACTGGGTAACACGGTAACAAACCTTTTTTCGTTTATACTGTACAGTACTGCACAAAAGTATCAGGCGGGTGTGGAAAACATGCTGCAAGTAAGAATGCTCTCAGATAGACGTGTACAAAGTGACTGAACAAGACAGATATGTAATCCCATCAGTGTTTGCTGTGACACCCGTCTCCTTCAGCTTCAGTTTTTCTGGAAACACTTGCACACAGTTTTTAAAAGGTACTTCAACGCAATGTCAAGAGCCTAATTTCAGAAAGGCAGCGATATCACGATCGCCAGTGTGCAGGAGCCCTGAAGACGACTTCTGGCCAGACTTCTATGAACAGCAGATGGGTGTCCTACCGGCGTCTGCCAGTTCTAAGTGGACGGCACTGCTAGAATCTTCCGAATTCAAAACGGAAGTAAGCATGATGTGTCTTTCATCTGCTGCACTAAATCTCCTTGGCCGACCGCTATGTCTGCAGTCCTCAGTGTTGCCCATTTATTTGTGCTTCTTTAAAAGAGCTTGAACAGAACATCTTGACACCCCCGTCTGCTGTGAAGTCTTTGCATAGGAGAGACCTTGCTGATACCGTATAACTACCTTGTGTCTTGTTCCTGCACTCAGTCTTGTCCTGGTGTGTGATCTGTGACATGAAACTGTCTTCCACAACCTCACCTAGCTTTAAGCCTCCTACACGGCTTCTGTTTCAGTTGATGACTGCGTTTCAACCTACATATGAAGATGCTGATCATCATCACCTATGTGGTATAAATGGTTAATCACACCTGACTATAATCCTGCAAAACCCCTGACTGTGTACAAGTGTACCGAGAAGAACCGATGCCGTTGTAAAGGTGACGGGCGTCACACCAAATACTCATGGGACTTACATTTCTCTTATGTTCAGTCACTTTGCATTCTGTTAATTGACCACATACTATTATTTCTATAATGTAAGCATTCTGACTTTGTAGCATTTTTTCCACACCCGGCTCAAACGTCTGCACAGTGCTGTATGTGACACGGGCCTAAGGTAGGTCACACCGCTCTATCATGGCTGCACTATGAATGTCCTGAGAGGAGTTTGGGAGTTCTGGACTGCCCCCCCGCAATGAGATCACGGGGTGCTGTTCAGTTTCCATAGCAGCCGGGGGCGGCCATTGCAGATTGCCTATAAAGCCATGCCTGTGACATAGCTTGATAGACGGACTGTCAGATTGCGGTATAATGTAACACTGTGGTATTACACTATAATGAAAAAGCGGTTAAACGATCGCATGTTCAAGCCTCCTATGGGTACTAAAGAAAAAATGCTAAAAGGAATTTTAAAAAGTTTTATAAAAAAAAAAAGGTAGTAAAAGAAAAAAAAAACATTTTCCATATTTAGAATAGCAAAAATCAAAATATAAAAAAAGCAAATACATTTAATGAAAAAAAACGGCAGCGTTCCTGAGCGGTTATAGGAGTTTTTTCGGCAAACTCTTTGAGGGTCACATATGATGAAGGCAGATGACTTTGGACAGTACATATATCCATATAGTATAGGTGACCCCCACACAAGACTCACCCTTTGGCCGTGAGGCCCCCGATGAGTGGCCAGTGTTAAGGTCCGCAGAGCCGGTGCTCTCCTGTTCCCAGACTTCAGCCTCGGACTCTGTGGTTCTGGACCCCACATCCGAGATGTCTCCCTCTTCCCCCTCGGTGCTGTTCCGATACGGCCGGCGGTGCCAGTTCTGGATGGCCTGCCTGCGGAGACCAGAACCACGCTGGTTGTTGTTCCTCTCAAAGCTGCTGTCAGCATTGTGACTGTTCCCAGGGTAGCGGAGAGCCTCCAATCCATCATCCACCTGGATGGGCTCTGCCCCATCACTGTCATAACAGCCTGAGCTCTGAGATACAGTCTTCACTCTGCTCGGGAGCCTGCGAACACAAGTGGACATGGCCATGTTCTCATCTATCAGCCCCTACATCCTACTGCCATTTGTTACACTTCCCAGAATGCAAATCACCAGAGAAGCCTCTGCAGATGCTGAACAAGCAGGGACTGCTGGGAGATTTTAATTCTGAAGCTGCAGAATTAGGAGTGCAGCTCTGAAGTATAATGCAGGCTGTAATCCCTTTAATCTCACTAATCTTTGACAGGTTGTTCCAGGAGACCCCAAAGAAATGCAACCTAAGCTGGGGTCAGCCGTCAGATTTAGGGGCAGCCAGTGAAGAAGTCTAAGGGGGTGCATACTTTTGACAGGGGTGATGGGTAGGCTGAAGAACTCCAGTTAATGTCTGGGACCTTAGTCTAGGAATGTCCTGGAGGGGGGCAGTAAGAGGAAGTGATAACTCACCCAACGCAGGAGGACGACCTCTGGTTCCTGGGGTATGATCCGTGGGTGGAGGAGCCGGGCCCCTGGTGCCTGTCTGCCCTCTACAGGAGACATGGAAGAAGTCAGTCAATCGTGCAATGAGCATGTGACACTATAAAGGCTCTTGGTATTGGACATCTGATAGGGGTAAGAATATAATTACCCCATTAGGGGTATATGAGGGGTTTCTTCACTTTATGCCAGGATAATGCCCCAATTTACTGCCCCAATGCTTTTCACAGTTGAGGGTCTGATGCAGTGATGTCTATACAGTATATATGTATATACGGTGTCTCGGCCATGGTGCAGCTACACCTCCTCCTACCTGAACCTACCTGCCTGGAGCCCTGTACCCGGGCATCGGACACCTTGTACCCAGGAATGCTGCACCTGCCCAGGCTGCCATTGGGGGTCGTGCCGCAGCTGCTGATGATCTGCAGTTGTTTCTCTGCCCGGTCGGCGCGGTCCAGAAGTTCCTCTATGAATTGCTGAAGACGCACTTTGGCATTGGCTTCTCGGCTGGCCGTCTCCTTCAGGAATAAGTCGATTTCTACCACTTCCCTGTAAGACAAAGCGTAGGGAGCGGTTACACAGGACTGCGCCTGAGGACACTACTTACTGCTCCTGTATTAGTATAGAAACCTGTGTGCGAGGGAATCAAAGTGGCCAAGATCCGCTGCACAGGCCACGAGCCGTCCGACTCCCTCCGCTGCACAGGCCACGAGCCGTCCGGCTCCCTCCGCTGCACAGGCCACGAGCCGTCCGGCTCCCTCCGCTGCACAGGCCACGAGCCGTCCGGCTCCCTCCGCTGCACAGGCCACGAGCCGTCCGGCTCCCTCCGCTGCACAGGCCACGAGCCGTCCGACTCCCTCCGCTGCACAGGCCACGAGCCGTCCGGCTCCCTCCGCTGCAGAGGCCACGAGCCGTTCGGCTCCCTCCACTACAGAGGCCACGAGCCGTCCGGCTCCCTCCTCTGCAGAGGCTACGAGCCGTCCGGCTCCCTCCGCTGCACAGGCCACGAGCCGTCCGACTCCCTCCGCTGCACAGGCCACGAGCCGTCCGGCTCCCTCCGCTGCAGAGGCCACGAGCCGTCCGGCTCCCTCCACTACAGAGGCCACGAGCCGTCCGGCTCCCTCCTCTGCAGAGGCCACGAGCCGTCCGGCTCCCTCCACTACAGAGGCTACCAGCCGTCCCGTTTGTGCTGCCTGTAACATTGTAGCCATGCAGCTGGCACTGCTACATTGTAACAGCCTGCCGCTGTCTGTACATGATAGGTGCAGCAGTGAGGGTGCCTTTACATGAGCGCTCACGTTTTCCCAACAATTACTGGTCAGCACCTGTAAGCGTGGGCGCCACTCGGCAATCAGCCCCGTTACAGCTTGGTACTGGTGCTGGTTGTCAGGTGGTACCTGCGCTTACAGGTGCTGGCCAATAACTGTTAGAAAATGCGGGCGCTAGCGGTAGTCGTTAGTGCTTCTGTTATAGCCCGCTCAGGGACCATCACGGGATGGAATATTCTGCCACAGTGTTGTGGACTTCGCCGTTCCTGCATTCTGCACCCATAACCGCAGATATTGATATGGAATTGCCGGAAGGATTCTGATATTTTCAATTCTTCACCAAAACCTGCCGGTCAGCGGAGCGGCTTCTGGTGCTGAATATTCCGCTGGAGGAGATGTTTGGGTTGCGGAATATTCCATCCTGTGTGAAAGGTCCCCGAGGCGGCTACACCAGGGCTAACAGCCGCCAGCGTTTGTGTAAGCAGTGGTGCAGCACTGCGATGGCGTTAATTGTTGGGTGGCTCCTGCGCTTGCTTGTGCAGCCCAGCAATTATCAGGAAACGTGAGCGCTGGCGGCTGTTAGCCCCGATGTAATGACAGCCCAAGGCCTCCTTCAGGGACGGCATTTTGATGCAGAGTACCGTATATTCCGGCGTATAAGGCGTGGGGCGTATAAGACGACCCCCCAACTGTCACCTTATACGCCGGGAATACAGTGGAGCAAAAAAAAAAAAAAATCAGTACTCACCTCCCCCGGCGTTCTGCGGCGCTGCTGCAGGCTGTCGCTCCCTCCTGGTCCCCGGCAGAGCATTGCTTTCTGGACGCAGGGCCGTCAGCCAATCACAGCCATTCAATGACATCATTGAATGGCTGTGATTAGCTAAAACACATGTGCCTTCAGCCAATCAGAGCCATTCAATGATGTCATTGAATGGCTGTGATTGGCTGACGGCGTGTGTTAGCTAATCACAGTAGCTTTCTGGAGGCGGGGATTTCAAGCCCTGCGTCCAGAAAGCAATGCTCTGCCGGGGACCAGGAGGAAGCGACAGCCTGCAGCAGCGCCGCAGAACGCCGGGGGAGGTGAGTAATGATTTTTTTTTTTTACACTTTCTTTTTGTTGTATTACCGGCGTATAAGACGACCCCCGTCTTCAGAGCAGATTTTTCGGGGTTCAAAAGTCGTCTTATACGCCGGTATATACGGTAAGTGTGTCCAAAAAAAATGCATCTCAAAGAGCCTTTCTGAGGTTTCCTATAGATTCCTTCATGAGACAAACGATTTTTTTTAAGTGTCGAAAAAAAAAAAAATGGCCTGTCTACGGTGGCACAATAGGCGCGATTTTTGACAATGAGATTTTTCTCTGTCAAGAGATAGAACAAGTCAGCCGGCAAACGGAGGGGGCGGGAGGGGGAGGGGCTTACTCACGAATACAAGCTGCGATGTGCTCAGGACTGCTATTCGTTCACGCAATTTAATGCTCAGAGAGCGGCCATGTTTTAGCCCGGCTGAGTGCTATAATGACCCCCATGTGATGAAGGCCACTACAAGCAAATCAACGGTTTTTTTTCATCTGATTTTTGGACTGATTTTTTGGCTCTAAAATCGGATGGAAATAGAAGCCGATGCAGACGGGTTGTTATAATGGGGGCGGACGGTCCGATTATAATACATAGCAGCATGTCCTATCCGGATGAGACTAGTACATGCAAATGTACCGTGTCCTGCACATCGCACAGCAGACAGACGGGTGTCCGGGGCGAGATGCGACCGAGAATCTCAGGCGCAGCTTTGACATCACTCCTGTGCCGGGGGTCCTGGGCTGCTGCTACATGAATGCTTATGTCATAACACTAATTGTCGGGAAAACAGGAGTGCCGGCAGCCAGCAGTCAGCAGCCGCCTCGGGGCTGAACACACATGCAGAAGATTTCTGAAAAAAATGCCATAAAAGGCCGGGCATCTGCTTCCTGCTGGATCAACAATCTGCGGAAAAATCTGCAAGTGCATCTTCCAAAAAATGTTGAAGCCACCCTTTAACGTTACTTCTATACCCGCGCACTTACAGGTGGGCACAAACACCTGAACCTCACCTGCGACAGACTCGACCAGGCACTATGGCCACAAATGTAACAGTCTCTATACAGCCAGCAGGACTGTCTCTGACCTGCTGCATAATCCTAGGGGGTCCTGCAGGACTCTTCAGCCTCAGGTGCCTCTAGCTGGGGTCTTCAACATCTCTGCCCCACTCTCTCGGGCCGTTGCACCCAACACCTTATACTGGCATCTTCTCCACACTGTACTTTAGTGACTCAGTAACAAGTCCTCTAGACAGCGGCTGACATCACTGGCGACTTACTAACAAGTCCTCTAGAGAGCGGGTGACATCACTGGCGACTTACTAACAAGTCCTCTAGAGAGCGGGTGACATCACTGGCGACTTACTAACAAGTCCTCTAGACAGCGGCTGACATCACTGGTGACTTACTAACAAGTCCTCTAGAGAGCGGGTGACATCACTGGCGACTTACTAACAAGTCCTCTAGAGAGCGGGTGACATCACTGGCGACTTACTAACAAGTCTTCTAGAGAGCGGGTGACATCACTGGCGACTTACTAACAAGTCCTCTAGACAGTGGGTGACATCACTGGCGACTCACTAACAAGTCCTCTAGAGAGCGGGTGACATCACTGGCGACTCACTAACAAGTCCTCTAGAGAGCGGGTGACATCACTGGCGACTCACTAACAAGTCCTCTAGACAGCGGCTGACATCACTAGTAACTCACTAACAAGTCCTCTAGACAGCGGCTGACATCACTGGCGACTCACTAACAAGTCCTCTAGAGAGCAGGCAACATCACTGGCGACTCACTAACAAGTCCTCTAGAGAGCGGGTGACATCACTGGCGACTCACTAACAAGTCCTCTAGAGAGCAGGCAACATCACTGGCGACTCACTAACAAGTCTTCTAGAGAGCGGGTGACATCACTGGCGACTTACTAACAAGTCCTCTAGAAAGCAGGTGACATCACTGGCGACTTACTAACAAGTCCTCTAGAGAGCGGGTGACATCACTGGCGACTTACTAACAAGTCTTCTAGAGAGCGGGTGACATCACTGGCGACTTACTAACAAGTCCTCTAGACAGCGGCTGACATCACTGGCGACTTACTAACAAGTCCTCTAGAGAGCGGGTGACATCACTGGCGACTTACTAACAAGTCTTCTAGAGAGCGGGTGACATCACTGGCGACTTACTAACAAGTCCTCTAGAGAGCGGGTGACATCACTGGCGACTTACTAACAAGTCTTCTAGAGAGCGGGTGACATCACTGGCGACTTACTAACAAGTCCTCTAGACAGCGGCTGACATCACTGGCGACTTACTAACAAGTCCTCTAGAGAGCGGGTGACATCACTGGCGACTTACTAACAAGTCTTCTAGAGAGCGGGTGACATCACTGGCGACTTACTAACAAGTCCTCTAGACAGCGGCTGACATCACTGGCGACTTACTAACAAGTCCTCTAGACAGCGGCTGACATCACTGGCGACTTACTAACAAGTCCTCTAGAGAGCGGGTGACATCACTGGCGACTTACTAACAAGTCCTCTAGAGAGCGGGTGACATCACTGGCGACTTACTAACAAGTCCTCTAGACAGCGGCTGACATCACTGGCGACTTACTAACAAGTCCTCTAGAGAGCGGGTGACATCACTGGCGACTTACTAACAAGTCTTCTAGAGAGCGGGTGACATCACTGGCGACTTACTAACAAGTCCTCTAGACAGTGGGTGACGTCACTGGCGACTCACTAACAAGTCCTCTAGAGAGCGGGTGACATCACTGGCGACTCACTAACAAGTCCTCTAGAGAGCGGGTGACATCACTGGCGACTCACTAACAAGTCCTCTAGAGAGCGGGTGACATCACTGGCGACTCACTAACAAGTCCTCTAGAGAGCGGGTGACATCACTGGCGACTCACTAACAAGTCCTCTAGACAGCGGCTGACATCACTAGTAACTCACTAACAAGTCCTCTAGACAGCGGCTGACATCACTGGCGACTCACTAACAAGTCCTCTAGAGAGCAGGCAACATCACTGGCGACTCACTAACAAGTCCTCTAGAGAGCAGGTGACATCACTGGCGACTCACTAACAAGTCCTCTAGAGAGCAGGCAACATCACTGGCGACTCACTAACAAGTCTTCTAGAGAGCGGGTGACATCACTGGCGACTTACTAACAAGTCCTCTAGAAAGCAGGTGACATCACTGGCGACTTACTAACAAGTCCTCTAGAGAGCGGGTGACATCACTGGCGACTTACTAACAAGTCCTCTAGAGAGCGGGTGACATCACTGGCGACTTACTAACAAGTCTTCTAGAGAGCGGGTGACATCACTGGCGACTTACTAACAAGTCCTCTAGACAGCGGCTGACATCACTGGCGACTTACTAACAAGTCCTCTAGAGAGCGGGTGACATCACTGGCGACTTACTAACAAGTCTTCTAGAGAGCGGGTGACATCACTGGCGACTTACTAACAAGTCCTCTAGAGAGCGGGTGACATCACTGGCGACTTACTAACAAGTCTTCTAGAGAGCGGGTGACATCACTGGCGACTTACTAACAAGTCCTCTAGACAGCGGCTGACATCACTGGCGACTTACTAACAAGTCCTCTAGAGAGCGGGTGACATCACTGGCGACTTACTAACAAGTCTTCTAGAGAGCGGGTGACATCACTGGCGACTTACTAACAAGTCTTCTAGACAGCGGCTGACATCACTGGCGACTTACTAACAAGTCCTCTAGAGAGCGGGTGACATCACTGGCGACTTACTAACAAGTCTTCTAGAGAGCGGGTGACATCACTGGCGACTTACTAACAAGTCCTCTAGAAAGCAGGTGACATCACTGGCGACTTACTAACAAGTCCTCTAGACAGCGGCTGACATCACTGGCGACTTACTAACAAGTCCTCTAGAGAGCGGGTGACATCACTGGCGACTTACTAACAAGTCTTCTAGAGAGCGGGTGACATCACTGGCGACTTACTAACAAGTCCTCTAGACGGCGGCTGACATCACTGGCGACTTACTAACAAGTCCTCTAGAGAGCGGGTGACATCACTGGCGACTCACTAACAAGTCCTCTAGAGAGCGGGTGACATCACTGGCGACTTACTAACAAGTCCTCTAGAAAGCAGGTGACATCACTGGCGACTTACTAACAAGTCCTCTAGAGAGCGGGTGACATCACTGGCGACTTACTAACAAGTCCTCTAGAGAGCGGGTGACATCACTGGCGACTTACTAACAAGTCCTCTAGACAGTGGGTGACATCACTGGCGACTCACTAATAAGTCCTCCAGAGAGCGGGTGACATCACTGGCGACTCACTAACAAGTCCTCTAGAGAGCGGGTGACATCACTGGTGACTCACTAACAAGTCCTCCAGAGAGCGGGTGACATCACTGGCGACTCACTAACAAGTCCTCTAGAGAGCGGGTGACATCACTGGCGACTCACTAACAAGTCCTCCAGAGAGCGGGTGACATCACTGGCGACTCACTAACAAGTCCTCTAGAGAGCGGGTGACATCACTGGCGACTCACTAACAAGTCCTCTAGAGAGCGGGTGACATCACTGGTGACTCACTAACAAGTCCTCCAGAGAGCGGGTGACATCACTGGCGACTCACTAACAAGTCCTCCAGAGAGCGGGTGACATCACTGGCGACTCACTAACAAGTCCTCTAGACAGCGGCTGACATCACTGGTGACTCACTGACAAGTCCTCTAGAGAGCAGGCAACATCACTAGTAACTCACTAACAAGTCCTCTAGACAGCGGCTGACATCACTGGTGACTCACTAACAAGTCCTCTAGAGAGTGGGTGACATCACCACTGAATCACTTACAAGTCCTCTAGGGCGTGGGTGACATCACTAGTGACTCACTAACAAGTCCTCTAGAAAGTGGGTGACATCACTGGTGACTCACTAACAAGTCCTCCAGAGAGCGGGTGACATCACTGTTGACTCACCAGCAAGTCCTCCAGAGAGTGGGTGACATCACTGGTGACTCACTAACAAGTCCTCCAGAGAGCGGGTGACATCACTGGTGACTCACTAACAAGTCCTCCAGAGAGCGGGTGACATCACTGGTGACTCACTAACAAGTCCTCTAAAGAGAGGGTGACTGGTGACTCACCTCACCAACATATCCTCTAGAGAGCAGATGACATCACTGTTCACTCACTAACAAGTCCTCTAGAAAATGGGTGACATTACTGGTGACTCACTAACAAGTAATCTAGGCAGCAGGTGACATCACTGGTGACTCACTAACAAGTCCTCCAGAGAGTGGGTGACATCACTGGTGACTCACTAACAAGTCCTCCAGAGAGTGGGTGACATCACTGGTGACTCACTAACAAGTCCTCCAGAGAGCGGGTGACATCACTGGTGACTCACTAACAAGTCCTCCAGAGAGCGGGTGACATCACTGGTGACTCACTAACAAGTCCTCCAGAGAGCGGGTGACATCACTGGTGACTCACTAACAAGTCCTCCAGAGAGCGGGTGACATCACTGGTGACTCACTAACAAGTCCTCTAGGGAGCTGGTGGGTATCACTCTCTCCTTGTTCTTGCGGGCCTTTAAACTGTGAGGTCCATGTTGGATGTTTCAGATGTGGATATGACAGGTTAGTATGCGGCAGAAGTCTGAGGCGCACCTCAAAGTTTTGCTGTGGATCTTCAAGTAAATCTGTACACAGATTTAGTGCCAATTAACGAGACAAATCCAAGGGCGGCTGTCTGATTGGTTACCGCATTGAAACCAGGCAAAGAATTGACATGAATGACATACATGTAGACAAGAATGATACCATTCACTGACAACAAGCAGAGACCTTGAAAATAATGAGGAATTGAGACAAAGTAAATCAGGAAGTTGTAGATCTTCCCATCGTACAATGATTGAGCTTTACATCGGACTGGATGCCACAATGCCCACAGGTGCCCGGCACGCTCACGCCACTCCTGCCCTGGCAGTGAGGGGTTAAGCCTTTGCCATCTTTCCCCTTTTGGTTGCTCTCGGAGGGCAGCACTGCGCGTTTATTTTTAATCTCGTTAAACTTGCGTCGACAATGCGGCGCCGCGGGACGCGAGCTCGCACCTTTAGTGTTTATTTTGTTCCTACATAATGAGGTGGAATACAGGACGCGGCGGCGGCGCTGAGCGGCTCGCAATCACAGCACAATCACGTGCCCACATTAAAGGCACCGCATGCCATCTGCACAGTGGAAAGAAAGTCTTTTATGGTCAAACAATGAAGTGTGGCCCCCGGGGGCTTCAAAAACCTTATGGGAGGGGAAACAAAAAGGCACAGAAGTAACTGCTTTAGGATGGGGGGAGGGGCACTAGGGTGATATCTTCTGGGGACTACACTGAACTGCTGGGTCCAGGGGTATCTCAGCCCCTCTGGATCCTCATACTGCTGGGTTCAGGGGTATCTCAGCCCCTCTGGATCCTCATACTGCTGGGTTCAGGGGTATCTCAGCCCCTCTGGATCCTCATACTGCTGGGTTCAGGGGTATCTCAGCCCCTCTGGATCCTCATACTGCTGGGTTCAGGGGTATCTCAGCCCCTCTGGATCCTCATACTGTTGCTTCTGGAGTTCCTCAGTATCATCATATTTTTTGGTCCAAAGTATCTCAGACCCTCAGGAAACACATATTATTGGGTCCACAGTTTATCAGCCCCTCTGGATCCTCATACCATTGGGTCCAAAGTTTCTCAGCCCATTAGAATCCTCATAACTTTGGGTCCGGAAGTATCTTAAACCTCTCAGGATCAACCTACTGTTGAGTCCAGGGGCACCTCAGCCCACCAGGAACCTCATACTGTTGAGTCCGGGGGTATCTCAGCCCCTCAGGATCCTCATACTGTTGGTCCAGGGGTATCTCAGCCCTCCAGGATCCACATACTGTTGGGTCCAGGGCTTTCTCAGCCCCTCATACTACTGGGTCCGGGGGCATCTCAGCCCCTCAGGACCCTTATACTGTTGGGTCCGGGGGCATCTCAGCCCCTCAGGAACCTCATACTGTTGGGTCCGGGGGTATCTCAGCCCCTCAGGATCCTCATACTGTTGAGTCCAGGGGCATCTAAGCCCATGTCAGGATCCTCATATAGTTGGGTCTGGGGGTATCTCAGCCCCTCATACCAGTTCCTTCTACCTAAAGTGGGTGGATGCAGCAGTCACCCATTGGTCTTCTAATGTGGTGCTCTGCGGGATTCTTGTACCCAGGTCTGAGCATGCATTGTTTGTTATACTGTACAATACTGCCACTTTATGGTGTCCCATATACTGCCCAAATAATGCCATCATAATGTGCCCAAATAACACTGCCAGACAGTTTCCCAAATATCCTGGCATCGGTCATTGGTTCAATAGCTATGGTTGATACACCCACACAGGTCGCACACCCCTACCATCTGTCCTAAATGTACCCGATCCAGAGTGCAGATCTCCCTGCACAGCTGTATTTCATGCTATGTATGGTAGTACCAAATCCTTTCCAGTAGATGGCACCATTGCTACAGCATCTGGTGAGGAGCGCGGAGAAAGTCACATTGCTGCACTTCAGGTTAGTAGATTTATAAGTAGGAAGTATTGTGTGCACATAATATATTCTTCCCCAAATCACAGGCTGTGATCGGCACACTGCGTGCAGCTCCTTCTACTCATAGGCGAACAACAAGAATAACGCCTCCAGGCGAAGCAAAAGCTCATGACCGCTTGTTTCACTACTACAGGCGAAGCATCGGCTAAAGACCGCTTGTATCACTCCTCCAGGCAAAGCACCAGCTCACAACCGCTTGTATCACTCCTCCAGGCAAAGCACCAGCTCACAACCGCTTGTATCACTCCTCCAGGCAAAGCAGCAGCTCACAACCGCTTGTATCACTCCTCCAGGCGAAAAGCACCAACTCACAACGGCATGTATCATTCCTCCAGGTAAAGCACAGGCTCACGACCGCTTGAATCACTCCTCCAGGCGAAGCACCAGCTTACAACCGCTTGTATCACTCCTGCAGGCGAAGCATCGGCTCACGACTGCTTGTATCACCTCTTCAGGCGAAGCACCGGCTCACGACCTCTTCCATCACTCCTCCAGGCGAAGCACCAGCTTAACCAGCGCACGTATCACTCCTCCAGGGTGAAGCACCGGCTTACGACCTCTTGCATCACTCCTCTAGGATGAATCACACCGACTAACGACTGCTTGTATCACTCCTCCAGGCGAAGCACCAGCACAAGACAGCTTGGTTCACTCCTCCAGGGCGAAGCACCAGCTCATGACTGCTTGTATCAGTACTCCCGCAGTGAAGCATGGTAGAGAGCAGTACAATTATGAGTGTCTGCAGGCAGCGGTGAAACTTGGTGGCGATCGGTACAATAATGTGTCTGCAGGCAGCAGTGAAGCATGATGGAGAGCAGTACAATAATAAGTGTCTGCAGTTAACAGTGAAGCATGGTGGAGAGCGGTACAATAATGAGTGTCTGCAGGCAGCAGTGAAGCATGGGGGAGAGCAGTACAATAATAAGTGTCTGCAGTTAACAGTGAAGCATGGTGAAGAGCGGTACAATAATGAGTGTCTGCAGGCAGCAGTGAAGCATGGTGGAGAGCGGTACAGTAATGAGTGTCTGCAGGCAGCAGTGAAGCATGGTGGAGAGCGGTACAGTAATGAGTATCTGCAGGCAGCAGTGAAGCATGGTGGAGAGCAGTACAGTAATGAGTGTCTGCAGGCAGCAGTAAAGCATGGTGGAAGCTCCTTACATGTTTGGGGCTGCATTTCGGGAAATATTTTCAGGATTAATGGTGTCCTCAATGCTGCGAAATACAGGTAGAAATTTACCAATCATGAAATGCCATCTAGGAGGCATTTGATTGGCTCCACATGTATTCTGCTGCAGGACAACCCCAAACATCGCCAGATCCCTGATCCCAAACCATCCAGTCTGTCCGAGATTACATGAAGAGACAGAAGGAGCGAGCCGACATCCACAGAAGATCTGGGCTTAGTTCTCCAAGAAATGCTTAATTGTAAAAAGGAGAAGCCGATGGGCCGTGGGCGCAGCCCTGTGATGTGACACATGAAAGCAAAGGATTAACCTCATTTCTTTATTAATTAAATAATAGCGGGCACAAATAACGAGTTTCATGGACGTGCTGTTGTGAAGGTGACGGGCGGCACACCAATATGGATATGAATACATTTCTCTTCTGTTCAGTCACTTTACATTCCCCTAATGGACATAAATAAACTATTAACCCTTCTATATCTGAAAGCGTTCTTTTTGTACTCCTGCTGAAGATGTTTGCACAATACTGAAAGTTGGGAACAGGTAGATATCATACAGAGGCGCTGGGTATTAGTGTATCTTGACGCCACCAGAAGCTAGGAGTTTGACAGGGCTTAGATGAGTAACACCCCCTGTCACACCCCCAGCTTCTGATTGGGTCAAGAGCTGAAGGTCCTGCTACCTTTCTTTTCTTATTCCAGCTGCCGGCGCTGAGCTGCGGCGCTCTGACAGCAGTTACCCGGCGTGTCCCCCCCCCCCCCCTCCCCCGCTGTACTCCTAGTGCTGCTGTCGTCTGTGCCTGATGCCTACCACTGATAGCTCTACACCTGGTAACATCCCCCCGCTAGACCCCGTTGTCAGCTCTACACCTGGTGACATTCCACCACCAGACCCCGTGGTCATCTCTACACCCAGCTACATCCCCCCCCCCCCCCCCGTCCAGACCCCGTTATCAGCTCTACACCTGCTGACATCCCCGCCACCAGACCCCGTGGTCATCTCTACACCCAGCTACATCCCCCCCCCCCCCCCCCGTCCAGACCCCGTTATCAGCTCTACACCTGCTGACATCCCACAAGACCCCATTGTCAGCTCTATATCTGGTGACATCCCCCACTAGACCCCGTTGTCAGCTCTACACCTGCTGACATCCCCCTTCCAGACCCCATTTTCAGCTCTACACCTGGTGACATCCCACCAGACCCCAGTTGTCAGCTCTACACCTGGTGACATCCCCCTCGACCAGGCACTGTTGTAATTTCTACACCTGGTGACATCCCCCCACCAGAATTCGTTGTCAGCTCTACACCTGGTGACATCCCCCACCAGACCTTGTTGTCAGCTCTACACCTGGTGACATCCCCCACCAGACCTTGTTGTCAGCTCTACACCTGGTGACATCCCACCGCCAGATCCCATTGGCAGCTCTACACCTGGTGACATCCCCCCACCAGACCCCAGTTGTCAGCTCTACACCTGGTGACATCCCACAGCCAGATCCCATTGGCAGCTCTACACCTGGTGACATCCCCCACCAGACCTCGTTGTCAACTCTACACCTGGTGACATCCCACCGCCAGATCCCATTGGCAGCTCTACACCTGGTGACATCCCACCACGAGACCCCGTTGTCAGCTCTACACCTGGTGACATCCCACCGCCAGATCCCATTGGCAGCTCTACACCTGGTGACATCCCACCGCCAGATCCCATTGGCAACTCTACACCTGGTGACATCCCCCCACCAGACCTCGTTGTCAGCTCTACACCTGGTGACATCCCACCGCCAGATCCCATTGGCAGCTCTACACCTGGTGACATCCCCCCACCAGACCCCGTTGTCAGCTCTACACCTGCTGACATCCCACTACCACATCCTGTTGTCAGCTCTACACCTGGTGACATCCCACCACCAGACCTTGTTGTCAGCTCTACACCTCCTGACATTCCACCGCCAGACCCCATCATCAGCTCTACGCCCGGTGACATCCCCCCACCAGACCCCGTTGTCAGCTCTACACCTGCTGACATCCCACTACCACATCCTGTTGTCAGCTCTACACCTGGTGACATCCCACCACCAGACCCTGCTGTCAGCTCTACACCTGGTGACTCCCCCCCCACCAGACCCCGTTGTCAGCTGTACACCTGGTGACACCCCCCCCCCACCAGACCCCGTTGTCAGCTCTACACCTGGTGACATCCCACTAGCACATCCTGTTGTCAGCTCTACACCTGCTGACATCCCCCCACCAGACCCCTTTGTCAGCTCTGGTGGGCGGCCAATACTTCTGTCAACATACTATATGTACAGGTGGGTCAGGGATGAGGCTATCTGAAATGTCATGTGGGTACAGTAAGGGTCGCCATTCAGTCTACATGGCACAGTATGGCTCTATGTAGCAATGTTTCACAATGGGGGCAAAGTATAAGACTGCACATTGGCACTATTGGGAAACTGTGAGGTTTGGCGTGCACTAAAAGGACACTATACAGTAGCTCTGCCATAGGTGGTAATATGAGCATGATATGGAGTGCTCTGTGTACAGGTTGGCAGTGTATGTGTGTGCAAAGTATGACACTATTCGGGTACTGTTTGGCCTTATGCAGGCATTGTATGACACTATCTGGGCACTGCCACATGCCCGCTTTATCTGAGCACTGTATGGAACTTTTTATCCGGGGGTCTGTAGGACACTATGGCGGCATGCTGATATATAAATCTAGACGTTACTAGAGCCTAGTGATCCCAATATGCAGGGGCACATATGGGGTGCCCTTCTCGTGCCAGACAGGATTCCGCTTTCTTATGAGGGGATTCTTAGACAGCAGATGCTGGATAAGCCCATGTGGGGTCTGCAAAGAGCTGAGGGTGGCGGACCCCTCCCACTGCCGTATATATATAGCCGCCTGGTGAGGAACATTAGTTATCACCTTTCAGTCATCTGCGTCACACCGATCAGGTGAAGTCGCGCCTGCTGCGGGAGATGTCTGGCATCTATTAACCATTCCATGATGGTGGCAGGAAGTAGCAAAGAGTTAACAGTGGGAGAGGGATTTCAGCAAAGACGTTCCTGGAGCCAGGGAGACCCCGGTCCTACCATCAAGGACTTGAGGACACTGTGGCCCCTAAAGGATATAAGCAGCTTTGCCTCCAGGATAGCTGCAAGAACCCAGGATCACTGTGAAGCCACTGGAACCATCAAAAGGCTCCAGGAGGAGATACAGGCGGCCAGGTCCCTGGCCAACAACTTAGATAGGGCAAGAAGGGCCCAATACAACCAGACTGTTCAGGAATTAAAGGGAGAGATCCTTACCCTGGTTGAGAGGAGGATGGCCATCTTTAATGGTGCAGGTCCCTTCACAGAAAAGCTAGGAAATGATGACCGGTTTGAAGGGCCTCAGCCGCCTCTGGCTGGGGTCTGTGATAATATGAAGAACCCAGTGTCCAACATGGTGCAGGCCTCAGCCAAAGAACTGCAGACAGCGGATAGTCATCAGCCTCTGCGCAGTGAGCTTCCAGCCGGACAAGTTAGTCTTTTGAAGCTCAGATCCTCTGGGGAAGAGGGCGAGGACAGCGAACCTGGATAACTAAGTATGGGAACATTCTCCAGCCTCTCCAGATTAACAGGGGTGCACACGGGATCTGGTCAAGGGCCTGGGCTTTCATGGTAAAGTTGAAACGTGCAGGTAATTCCGTTACCCACATCCTTTCTTCTACGTTTCTTGGAAGGGACAGGATTCTGGTTTTCTACCAGGGCAGCCGAAGGGCTACACAGGTGTGGTGACCCCACACATTTTAGCGCACAGTGCAGGGTACTGGTGTGTGCGCTGTGTGGGGCCAGAGATCATCCATCCTCATCCTGTGGAGACATTCGGTGTAACCTGTGTGATGCTTTAGGGAACCCATTCAGTCGCTTCGCTTTCTCTTTTGCCAACATTGACCGAGCTCAGTTGAAGAGTAAGCAGACCCATCCATCTGGAGGCAAGGTTGGTGGAGACGGGGAGGAGGAAGAGCTGTGGGGTCTCGGCGGAGTGCCTGACCATCCCGGGCAAGAGGAGTGTTGAACTGCTTGGGGAAGCAGTAAGCTCCAAGAATCCCAGATTGCCCCTGGCAAGGTGGTGCACCCCACTGCTGAGACCCCTAAGGATGTGGATGAGGAAACCAGAAGTTTGGATTGAAAAGAGATGGCTGACAGTTCTGCCGCATCCTCCAATGAAAAAAGTGTGGATGAGGAAGGTGAATAATGGCAAAAACAGAAGAAAAAGAGTAAAAAAAAACAAAAAGAAAAAATATTGTCTCTCTCTCTTTCCTTGCCGGGGAAAGAGGCCGAGGGTGAGGTGCCAGAGGTGGTGAAAAAAGAGATCTTTGAGGAAGGAACCACTGGGTCTCTTTCTACGGGAAGGGGGGGGGGGGGGAGAACTGGTTTCCTCTGGGAAGGGGGCTGAAGCCGGAAGCTGAAGGTAATGATGTGAGTGGTGATATGGAGGTCTCCATTTCTCTAAAAAGAAATAAAGGTGAGACATCTTCCTCCGATAGGTAGGAGGGGGAGAGTAAGAGGAAAGCCATCAAGCTCGATCACCAATGATGGCGGCACTCACCCTGTTGACGCTGGCATCCATTAATGCTGCCAGCATTAAGTCAGATACGGCTAGGCTTGTGGCCATTTGATTTTCTCAGCCGAGTTAAAGCTGACATGTTATTTTTGCATGAGACCAGGCTGGCCATATACAAAGCTAAGGGTGAGTGGAGGTGTGGAGCCTCCTATTGGTCTCTTGTGGCCGTTCTGTATAGCAGGGTGGCGGTTCTTTTTAAGACCACACAAGTAGAATGCAGATGGATTATCCAGCTGGAAATGGGGAGGTGCCTGATCTTGGATATTCTCATTGGAGGTCAAGAGTTGCGTCGTATTATCATCTATGGACCCCAGTCAAAGTAGGGGCGCAAAGACCTCTTTATGAGAATTACGCCTTACCTTTTTACAAGCCGGCAAGTGGTCTTTGGAGGAGACTTCAAAAATGTCACAAGGCTCTGTGATAGAGGAGATTCCAATGACCGGCTAGACTATGATAATGAAGCATGTCTTGTCGATGTCCACATTTGTCACACCTCAGGGCACACAGAGTTCACTTACTTTAAAGGCAGTAACTGCAGGTCTACAATTGAAAGGTTTTATTTAAAGGAGGAAGCAGTCTCCTCACCGTTATTGGTGGTGGAGGTGGAGTTCTTTGATCACTGTATGATTTTTTTTTTTTGCTCTGAATGTCACAGAGACCCCTCGGATGGGCAAAGGTTTATGGAATTTGAATTCGTCACTCCTGGAAGAAGGGGAAATAAGACGGTCCTTTGAGGATTTTCTTCAGAGCCAGAAACCGCTACTGGGCCTATGCATCAGTAAGTCAGAGTGGTGGGAGATGTTCAAACATCAGGTAAGAAGGTTCTTCTGACAGATCTCCAACCTCAGAAGCCTGAACAGAAAGCGTATGTATCAGAGCCTGAGGAGGAAACTCGAGCGTTTGGTCTCGACTGGAGGTAGCCACGAGAAGATCTCCAGAGGGAAATCCTTGCTCAAGAAATGTCAGTATAATAGACACGCATCTTTGGTTCTTGAGAGGGATTTTGGGAAGTACCGCTCGCTCGACCCCTACAAGAACTGTAAGATGTCAGTGAGCTGCAAATTGGTCACGGGTCTGCTAGACAGTGCGGGCTCCCTGAAAAGTTCCAGATCAGGGATCCTGGAGATTGCAGATCCTTCTACTCGCATCTCTTGGGCGGGAAAGAACTTAATCGGGATGGAATCTCGGCTCTCCTGGCGGAAACCGTTCCTGAACTAGGAGTAGACCCCTCTCTTGGCGTTTTGACAGAAACAATTACGGAAGAGGAAGTCGGACTGGCGATTGATGGGCTTCGGTCCAAAAAGTCGCAAGGCCCAGACGGCTTAACATCTGAGATTTATAAAGCCTTTAAGGAAATTTTGGTTCCCCTCTTGACTGAGGTTTTTAATGAATGTCTATCCTCGGGCGTTCTGCCGGAGTCAATGAGGAAGACGGCCCTAATTATTCTGTCAAAGGGTAAAGATCCGCTCCGTATTGAGAATTGGCGTCCCATAGTGCTCCTCAATACGGACAGAAAGATTCTGGCAAAAGTGCTGTTCAGTAGGTTGGTGAAATTTGCACCCCAGCTCCTTTCTGGGGCTCAGCACTGCTCCGTTCCTGGCCAAAGTAATTCATGAGTAACTTTGGTCTGTCCTTTTGAGATACGGTCTGCCGGTGGGGTTCGTAAAATGGTTAAAAACATTGTATTCAGGGGCCGAGAGTTTCCCGCTCGTGAACGGTTGGGTTGGCCGTCCTTTTGTAGTCGAGTCTGGTGTCCGTCAGGGATGCCCTCTGAGCCCCTTGCTTTACGCGTTTGCTGTTGATCCCTTCCTCAGAAGGGTAGACGGGGGACCGTTGGCGGGGGTGAGGATGGACCCGGGGGTCCCGGACCCGGCCTTGAGGACAGTGGCGTACGCTGATGACGTTACTATCTTTGTCTCCTCTCATGAGGAGGCGGGGTGGGTGATGTCGGAAGTTGTTCGCTACTCGAAGGTCTCTGGGTCAATGATCAATCAGGAAAAGTGTGAGAGTCTCTGGCTGGGAGGAGGAGATCCTGCTTTTGATCTTCCGGACGCTCTCCCAGAACCCCAAGATTCCGCTAAAATTTTAGGCATCGATTTCGACCAAAGGAATTATCCCAAGAAAAACTGTGAAGGCAGGTTGAGGAATGCCGCTCAAAAGGTGGATCAATGGAAAGGGTGGTCTTTGACCCTGAGAGAAAGGGTTTGCTTGATCAAGACTTATCTGCTTACTTTGTTGATGTACCTGGGAAGTGTCTGCATTTTGGCAGAACCTCTTTGGTCACGGGTCTACCGCCTGTTCTTCCAGCTGTTATGGGGCAATAGGTTGAACCCAGTCAAGAGGGAGGTTACTTACCGTACGAGTAGATTAGGCGGGTTGGGTATGGTCAACCCAGTGGTATTCCTCGTGAATACCTTTTTGAAAGCTAATATTGCAAACCTCTGGAAAGAGAGGGCTCCTCCGTGGGTATCCTCCTGTAGGGGATGGTTTTGGCCGTTCTTGCAGAAGTGGGAGACAGGAGGGCATGTGAAGAACTTTCGTACACCGCACGGACATCTTCCGGTTTACGTTGCACCGGTTCTGAAGGTTTTACGCCAATGGGGGCTGACCGTGGGGGAAGTCAGGATGCTGGCCAGGCATGTACTGGACCACAGGGTTTTGGCAACCCGCTTTCAGAGACCTGGCGCTGCTTCCATGGTAAGCTGTATGTGGGGGACAACTTGAACCACAGGAACACCAAGGAAAGGGGTTGTCCCCGGGAGGTATGTGGCAACACTCTGGAGAGCATGGACCACTTCCTGCTACATTGTCCCTTTAATATAGAGGTATACAAAAGGGTAGGGGCTTCCATCGGTTGGCTTCGGCTGGCTGACCTTACCTATGCTGAGTGGTGTTATAGAGCATTCAGAGATCTGGGTGGCAGGGACCGCTGCACTTTATTTTTAGTAAGTCTAGTGGTTCGGTATTACACGTGGAACGCACGGTGTTTAGTATCGATGCATCATAAAATCCTCCTCGAGGACGAGGTAAGTAGGAACATTCTCGGTGACCTGGTGAAGGTGCGTCCTCTGGAGTCTGAGAGGTTGGGTAGGCCTCGAGCAGCCTTCCTTTGGAGGGGTTTTTGCTTTGGGGTTCCCTAGCCTGGAGAGCTGTTTCCCGGTGGGGTCTGGATTCTTTCACCCGAGCTTTTTGTTTTGTTTTAAGTTAAAAGTTGAGTAAAAGGCTTCCGGGACCCGAAGCGGGGCTGGAGTAGGTTGGAACATGCAGCACTACAGGGTTATGGGATAGGGGGTCTCTTGTTTTTGTTATGTTTTGTAATGTAGATTTGGTTGTATAGATGGGATCTGTGTGATTGGGGGGGAAGCGGCCGCACCGGTTTTCACTGTTCTACTGTTTCTGCAAAATTTTGTGAATATGTATATATTTCTGGCAATTATTTCTGGCAATTATTTCTGGCAATTATTTCTGTTCTGTTATTTTGTAAATATGTATATATGTTTCCTGCGACTGGATTTGGCTAATTTTTGTTATTTTTCTATTTTTGCTATTACGCCCTGTAAAGTTTTTTACTTTTATAATCAAAAGATTCACTGTGTTATCTGTGGTGTTACATGGGACTGCAGGTGACATCTACTACATTATCTGTACTCTGTTATTACTGTGTTATCTGTGGTGTTACATGGGACTGCTGGTGACATATACAGGTGCTCCCCGACTTGCGAACAGGTTCCGTTCCGGGAGCCCGTTCGCAAGTCCGTTTTGTTCGCAAGTCGAACAAATGGTAGTATGGAGGGGATCGCGGGTGGATCCCGCTCCATACAACGTCGGGAGCAGGCTGTTCTTACAGCGGGCACCCGGCGGCAGCAGTTCCGACGTGCCACGCCGCTTGTCAGAACTGTTAACACTTTAAATACCGCTCTGACAGCGGTATTTAAAGTGTTAACAGTTCTGACGAGCGGCGCAGCTCGTCGGAACTGCTGCCGCCGGGTGCCCGCTGTAAGAAACAGCCGGCACCCGACGTTCAGGGGGCCCGTACAGCGTCCCACGATGAGATCGCGGGACGCTGTGTGGTTGCTAGGCAGCCGGGGACTCCTGAAAGGCCCCAGGGCTGTCTATGCAGAGTGCCTATCAAGCGCACGGCTTGCTAGGCGCTCTGCATAGACAGCCCTGGGGCCTTTCAGAAGGCCCCCGGCTGCCTAGCAACCGCGATGTGACCGGACAGGCTTCTATCAGGCTTGATAGAAGCCTGCCCGGTCCCTGCACAGCATGATGTAATGCCATAGCATTACATCATACTGTGCTGTACAGATAGTTCGTATCTAGCGAAATTCGTAACTCGAATGTTCGCAAGTCGGGGACTATCTGTACTATATTATCTGTACTCTGCTATCACTGTGTTATCTGTGGTGTTACATGGGACTGCAGGTGACATCTACTACATTATCTTTACTCTGTTATGACTGTGTTATCTATGGGGTTACATAGGACTGCAGGTGACTTCTACTACGTTATCTGTACTCTTATCACTGTATTATCTATGGGGTTACATAGGACTGCAGGTCATATCTACTACCGTATATTATCTGTACTCTTATCACTGTGTTATCTATGGGGTTACATAGGACTGCAGGTGACATCTATTACGTTATCTGTACTCTTATCACTGTGTTATCTATGGGGTTACATAGGACTGCAGGTGACATCTATTACGTTATCTGTACTCTTATCACTGTGTTATCTATGGGGTTACATAGGACTGCAGGTGACATCTATTACGTTATCTGTACTCTTATCACTGTGTTATCTATGGGGTTACATAGGACTGCAGGTGACATCTACTACGTTATCTGTACTCTTATCACTGTGTTATCTATGGGGTTACATAGGACTGCAGGTCATATCTACTACCGTATATACTGGTGTATAAGACGACTTTTGAACCCCGAAAAATCTGCTCTGAAGTCGGGGGTCGTCTTATACGCCGGTAATACAAAAAAAAGAAAGTGTCAAAAAAAAAAATCATTACTCACCTCCCCCTGCGTTCTGCGGCGCTGCTGCAGGCTGTCGCTCCCTCCTGGTCCCCGGCAGAGCATTGCTTTCTGGACGCAGGGCTTGAAATCCCCGCCTCCAGAAAGCTAATACTGTGATTAGCTAACACACGCCGTCAGCCAATCACAGCCATTCAATGACATCATTGAATGGCTGTGATTGGCTGAAGGCACGTGTGTTTTCTGGAGACGGGGATTTCAAGCCCTGCGTCCAGTAAGCAATGCTCTGCCGGGGACCAGGAGGGAGCGACAGCCTGCAGCAGCGCCGCAGAACGCCGGGGGAAGTGAGTAATGATTTTTTTTTTTGCTCTGCTGTATTGCCGGCGTATAAGGTGACAGTTGGGGGGTCGTCTTATACGCCCCGTCACCTTATACGCCGGAATATACGGTATATTATCTGTACTCTTATCACTGTGTTATCTATGGGGTTACATGGGACTGCTGGTGACATCTACAACATTAATTTGTCCTCAGTTATCACTGCGTTATCGGTGGTCGCTCTCCCAGGTGATACATACATGACTACAATGGCCCCTGTGCCCCTCTGGCCACCATTACACTGACTGCGCCCCCGGAGCTCGCTGCCCGGACACGGCGGTGATTAACCCTCCAACACCCAAAGATTTACTTCTTGTTCCACAATTAGAATTCTATTTTTAGGAAAAAATTCTATTCCTGATTGCTTGATAATTGGCGTTTCTACGGTTACCGCAGTTATCAGCACAACCGTCACAATTCGTTAATATACCTATAGAGGAGCAGACACATCACCGCACACCGCCACGCAGCACGCCATTCCCAGCAGATGACCCCCATGCGTTATATGCTTTCCCCCAGTTTGCAGATCTCTGCTTGCTTGCAGGGAACGGATGCAGCTCATTCTTGAACTTTTCTCTAACAGCACAATTCTTACAGTTTTTCAAGTTCTCTGCTTGCAGTCAGTGAATTGCAACATTCTCATTCATATCCAGAAGCTGAAAGCGTATCCTGACCTCCCACCTGGAGGTTTGTTCCAGTTGTATTCAGTCTAGACCAGGGGTCCCCAACTCCAGTCCTCAGGGACCCCCAACAGTTCATGTTTTCAGGATCTCCTATAGTAAGTACCCCTGTTGCAATGTCTGAGGCACTGACAATAATTACATCACCTGTGCAACACTGAGGAAATCCTGAAAACATGACCTGTTGGGGGTCCCCGAGGACTGGAGGTGGGGAACACTGAGGAGATCCTGAAAACATGACCTGTTGGGGGTCCCCGAGGACTGGAGGTGGGGAACACTGGTCTAGACGATCCTCTGTGAGCCCGGCCTGCAGACCTGATGCAGCGGGGTATATTTGTAGCCAGATATCTACCGCACCAAAGCTGCAAATTACGGACACAGCACGATTAGCGATTTTTGGCCTTTGGATGCGAGCCTCTGTCATTTTTCAAAAAGTGGGTGGTACTAGAAAAAGGGGGCGTGGCTTCAGTGGCCCATCAGATTTATTGAAAGTTGCATCAGAAACTGATATAACTTATAACATAAACCTAATCCAGCTGGTCGGCGGCAGAGTCCGCAGTCTGGGGCATAAATGCAATAAATGTTTGTTGGGTGTACGAAATGTCGGTCTAAGGGTACGTCCCCTCGCAACAAAAACCGCTTGCGGCTGAGGCCACGCCCAGCCATGGCTGACAATGGAAGCACGGCAAAGTTGGAAGCCACGACTGGGCGCAGTAAATATGTCCCCGCTGCACCTGCACTGATACAATGTATCAAATTATCCTTCAAAGAGGAATGTCCTGACTGGATACATTGTAACAAACCTCCACCGTGAGATCTATTAGGAAACGTTCACAAGTATTTGGGCGCCATCCAACGAGTCTTTTGACGCGGACTGCAGCAGATTTCACACTTTCAATGGAAGGGGTGTTTAGATCTGCACCAATTCCGCTAAAAGCGAAGCACCCCAAGGCGTTCAGAGGTTGGGATTCAACGTGGATTCCGCCTCTTATGAGAGTGGGGACCCCTATTCCAGTGTATGCCCCTCTGGAGAACCCCATTGTGTGTAGGGTGGTCACAGAGGACTTACTGTTGTTTCTTGGTCAGCTCCTGCTCCTTCGACACCAGGTCCTGTTTTAGGGAGGCCAACATCTCCACGCTAACGTCCACCTGCCTGGTCAGCTCGGACGCCCGGTCCTCCAGCTCCTGCTTCTCCCTCCCCAAGCGTACGCTCTCCTGCTTGGCCTTCTCCAGCTCCGAGCTCTTCCTCTCCAACTCCACCTGCAGCCTTCCCACCTGGGTGGCGATTTTTTGCTCCACCTCCTCGGTCAGCTTTTCTAGGCGTTTGTCCACTTCCAACTTCTCAAACGCCCTCACTTTTAATCTGGCCAGACCTTCTTCATAGGCGGCGTCCACAGCCGCAGAGGCCGCCGCAGCCGCTGCCACTGCGGCTGGGGGAGGGGAGTGGGATGCCATGGTTGTCTTGGTGAAAATCTCCCCCAATGGGATCTCCACCTCTTGGGTGAAACGCGTAGATGCCTGGGTGAAGTCTTCTGCTTGGACTAAGTCCCGAGTGAATCTCTGCTCTTTGCCCTGGAATGATGTACTCTCAAAAACCTCCCTACGATGGGCAGGGGTCAACAAGGCGGTCTCGCTGGTCAGGGGGAAGACGGCGGCGTCACATATGCTGTTGGTCTTGGATAAGACATAGAGGGTCTCGTAGGTGTGGTTGTATTCCAGGTGGGCCCTCAAGGAGGAAAGGCTCCGGAAACGTTTGTGCTCACCGCACCTTGGACACCGGTAAGGCAGATCCAAAGAGGCCATGCCTCAGCTCATAAGAGGGCGCTGGTCCGCCAGCCCTAAACCAAGCAGGATGGCGCGGAGGGTCATGGTGTGCCGGAGACTCTGGATGGCTTACAACTGCGGGCAGAGGAAGACTTCAATAGTCTGTGCAAAAATGGGCTCATCTCTAAAGATGGAAGTGGTGACACCAGGGATCTCTTACGTCAGGAGATCAATTGTAGGGGACGGGATCTGCCACATCGGACTAGAGAGAGAGAGAGAGAGAGAGAGAGAGAGAGAAGAAAGCAGTCAGACACCACCAGCACAGTAAATAGCAGCAGCTAAATGGTTATCTGGTTTATATTATACACTACAACATATTGCACTCTTGTATTTACCTCCCACAGGCCTTTCTGATAAGAGAAGCTCCTCACCCCCCTCCCATTGCAGTGTTTAAGCCAAGCAGTGACATTAATAAGTTTATTCTCCATTAAGTTACATTTCTCACATGTTTAAGTAGTAACATACACCTTAAGGTGTTAACATATGTTAATCATTAGAAACCAATGCCTATCCCGAGTTCTTATGACTTTAGGGGTATGCATCTCTATTGCTACGTCATTTGTAGTATATATGTACCATGATGCTATAATTAAATCAGAAGCACATTGCCTTTGATACAGCCGTGTGTCCTTGGCTTTATTGGCGTGCACGCACTTCTCAGTAAACATTTCGGAACAGGCAGTGAAGTCAGAGGTACCCATTGGGGTTCCGATAACACATGTACAGTTCTAATACATCTCACAGCTGAGGGTTTGCTACATTTGTATCCTGTGTGAGCTAAACACATCATCAGCACAAATCTGTACACTTTACCTACCGATACCGTGTCAGTCTGTATACAGCGTATCAGTGTGTATACTGTATGGATTTGGACACGTTGTATCAGTCCGTATACATTGGTTTACAATTGTTTCGTTTTCGTTAGCGGGATTCTCGCTAGTACTATTAACGGGCAAGAAAAGGTAGGTTTTGCGCCCTTTCCCGCATGTAGTATTAACTAGGGCAGGACTGATCTTCCCACTGTTTTTTTTTTTTCAAACTCGCACGGAGTAAAACAAAGCCCGTTAATTGACAAGTGCACTCGGTAACGGCGAGCACAGTCGCACGTACGGCCGTGTGGTTTTGCCCTCCGTCACAGATTAGGGCTCATTCACATTGGCGTTTTCTATTTCGTCTGTCTGTTCTGTTTGTGGAGCAAAAAAAAGAATTTAAACAAAATTTAGCGTTTTGGTTTTTTCACTGAGTACAAAGGGTTAAATAAACAACTTCCTTCAGTTTGATTCCGCTGCCTTGCGGTTCAGTTTGGTTTTTTTTCAAAATAACAAATAGTGCCGCAGACTGCGCCATTTTTTTGAAAACTCTTTGTAGTCAGAGAAAACACAAAACACCTCATTTTGTTTGAATTCTCTTTTTCTGCTCCAAAATCGGAACAGACAGACGGCATTCAAGTGCAAATCCCCTTCGCAGATGTGACCGAGCCCCCACAGCGGATTGTTTACACCAGATACGATTGTAACAAACCCTCAGCTGTGCTGCATTTCACTGACAGCAAGCTGAGATCTTGAGATGGTGAGCGACTGAGAAAGTGCAGAAGGCTTCAATCTAGTTACATAGGACTGCCTGTTCTCCATGGGACTTACGTATCATCTAAGTAAAAGCCTCCACTTGAGGTCACCTCGTCTATTATGATGCCATCGCTGTGTTTTAGGGCGCCTTCACACGGGTGTAAGCGTTTATGCGACTGAATGATACGCTATTACCTGCATATCGGCGCTCCTTACTGTAGTTTTTTGCGCACACGGCCTGTTCACATGGGACCCCCATGGACCTCCCTCACCCTGATTTTAAAGGCTATTTAGTCTCATGAGGTCCGGATCTGCCCTTTTCCTGCGGTTTTGCGCTGTATTTCACGCATTCGTTGCATATTACATTCGCATTTCCACAGCCACCATAGACTCCTATTATTCTGCGTGCGCAATAAATGTGCCATGTGAATGAACCCATAGACATCAGCGTGTTCTGTTCTCTGCGTTTGGGGAACACAATTTTTGCGTGCGCAAATCTGCCGGTGTGAAGGAGCCCCAAGCCCTCCCACCATGTCCCGTCTACAACCAATTAGGGCTACTTTTACACGGAGCGCTAAATCATTTGCACGAGTGAATGATGGCAGTTCGCTCGTGCGTTTATACAATCAGATAAAACATTCGCAATTTCGTCCGTGTATTGATCAGCTCGCATTCGCTCCACCAATGAACTGAATGACTAAACGATTATCTTTATACCTGCATAATCTATATATATAAAGCTGAAAGCCCTCACTGACTCACTGACTGACTCACTGACTCGCCAAAAGTTCTCCAACTTCCCAATGTCGTAGAAACATGAAATTTGGCAAAAGCATAGATTATCTCCAAAATAGGAAAAGTAATTGGGTCCCAACTCGATTATTCAATTCTAGCGCAAAAGAATTGGCGTCGAAATTTTACATACATAATCTAAATCTGTCACTTCCCAATGTCATAGAAACGTAAAATTTGGCACAAGCATTGATTATGACATAAATAGGAAAAGTTAATGGGTCCCAACTCGATTATTAAATACTATGCGCAAAAGAATTAGCGTCCAAATTTTATGTATGTAATCTAATTCTCTCACTTCCTGATGTCATTTTATATGAAGGAAACGTCGCATGGTTACCTCCACGTGGTGTTTCCTGGATAACGCAGAGAACTATGCAAAATGGTGAGCATATGTTTTTCCGGTATCTCTAAAGTAACCACGACTTCATAAGATTTTCCGTGTGAACACCAGATAAACACCAGTACCAAATTAACTCGGGCGAAGCCGGGTATATCAGCTAGTATATAATATGATGAATGAACGAGAAGTGAATGTGTGTTGTTCTATCGTTGGTCGTGTTTACACGTACAAATTCGCACGATCCAGCGATTGAACACTAAGCGCCCCAAGATGGCCACCGTGTGAACTGGCGGCCGCTGGGACACAGGACGCCCCTCGTGCTGCTCCCCTACAACAGCTGATCACGGACGAACAGTTATTTGCAGTGGGATGTGGCTGCCCAGACTCTAGGGGGCGCCGCACGCAATAGCGGGCACTGATGGCACATTAGCTGGAGAGGCGGATGTCAGACAGGAGACCCTCTGCACCAAACCGCCCCCCAGTGCACAGGGATTCTAATGTAATCTCAGCCTGGCAGCATATTGTGGTATTGTGCCCTGTGTGGCGGCATTATCTCTGTGTGTGTCACTATCACCCGGGCACACAGTAGTGTGGCCACATGGAGTGGTATTAAGTGCTTATCACGCGGTAGTTATTAGAGGCTGCTGTGTGGCGGTATTATTAGAGTAATGCATGGTAGGGTTAGTCCAGTGACATCCTCTGGTCACTGTGCACTGCACGGTACTATGTGCTCACTGGATGTCTGTATTTATTACCCCCCATCTAGTAGCGTTGGACTCCTTTGGCCTTCAGATCCACAGCAGTTCGTTGAGGTGTAGATCCCACTCAGTGATGAAATGGTTCAGGAATATCGGCCCCTGCGGACAGGAAGCTGCGTGTAGATTAGATGGAGGTGCTGACATGTTCTGACAGGAAGGGGTCAGCAATTCATGCTGCTCGTGCCAAATTCTGCCCTCCCATCAACCCGGGCAACAGAGATCTGGATCCATCTGACCAGGGGATGTTTTTCCGCTGCTCAGTGATACAAGTTTTGCGCTCTTTTGCCCGCTGGAGTCTTTCTGATTCTCTCAGACACAATGGCGCAGGAACTGGATGTCTCCTGTTATAGCATCCGTGCGGAGGAACGGCGAGTTGTGCGTTCGGACACGTTAGTTGGAGCTCCAGCGTTGTATTCAGCTGACTGTGCAGCCTGTTGGTCAGAATGATTCCTGACATCCTCCTCCGACCCCTTTCAGTGATGAGTTGTTTCCATCCACAGGATCCTCTTCCGCTGACTGTTTTCCTCGATCGCGCCATTCTTGGTACACTCTCCACAACGTTACACGATTTTCCCATCCCATAGTGAGCGTGCCGGGGCTCTAATACAGGGGCCACTGCGTGTACACATGCAGCAGATTAATGCAGCGCTGTGCCGCCGTGTCTGGTGACGGGTTACGCCTCTTTACTCTTCCATCTATTAATCACCCCGTTATCTGCGGGCAGGGAACACCCACGAGACGGCTGAGGGAGCTGTGACTATAAATCCCGGCAACCGCCATGCCGGTGTCCTGCGATGAGCGCGAGACGCTGGCGACAAACAGAAGAGGAGCTGGAGCGGAGCCCGACAGTCCGGAAACAACCGGGAAGGCCCGGAGCCCGACAGTCCGGAAACAATCGGGAAGGCCCGGAGCCCGACAGTCCGGAAACAATCAGGAAGGCCCGGAGCCCGACAGTCCGGAAACAATCGGGAAGGTCCGGAGCCCGACAGTCCGGAAACAATCGGAAAGGCCCGGAGCCCGACAGTCCAGAAACAATCGGAAAGGCCCGGAGCCCGACAGTCCGGAAACAATCGGAAAGGCCCGGAGCCCGACAGTCCGGAAACAATCGGGAAGGTCCGGAGCCCGACAGTCCGGAAACAATCGGGATGGCCCGGAGCCCGACAGTCCGGAAACAATCGGGAAGGCCCGGAGCCCGACAGTCCGGAAACAATCGGGAAGGCCCGGAGCCCGACAGTCCGGAAACAATCGGGAAGGCCCGGAGCCCGACAGTCCGGAAACAATCGGGAAGGCACGGAGCCCGACAGTCCGGAAACAATCGGGAGGGCACGGAGCCCGACAGTCCGGAAACAACCGGGAAGGCCCAGAGCCTGACAGTCCGGAAACAACCGGGAAGGCCCGGAGCCCGACAGTCCGGAAACTCACCGAGGGCTGATGTAGGGTGACTGCTTCACCGCCGTGGTGCCAGGTCAACAGACTCATGCATACCGTACCTTCGCATAGCGCAAATTATTGTTGGATCCTACATGTTCCACCTCTAAGAACCGCGCCAAAATCTGCCTCTTTTTTACTGAGGATCCAGGCGCAATGCGCAAATTCCACCTGCAAGATTGTGGTGCGCGAAATTGTGTTTCCACTTTGGAATTCCATACGTGGATTCCGAGACCGCATCAAAATCATGGTGCCGGGTTTGGACCCGTTGGCATGTATCTGCAGCTGAAAACCGGGCGTCATTGGGGTGTATTTGGCGCAGATAGTTTCTGCCTCGTTAGTTCCGCCACATGAAATTACCCTAAGATCTCATTTACATATTCGGATTTGCGGTTATTACGTACGTATGTTTTACACGTGTAATAAGAGGAGAGCTGGAACCACGCGGACTTGTGCTGGGGTAATAATAATGATCATCTTTATTTGTATCGCGTATAGACAAACATTACAGAACCGCGGTTACATATAGTAATCAGTTGGTGGATACAATAGGGGTGAGGGTCCTGCTCCAACGAGCTTACATACTACTAGTAATGGGGTGCGGGTCCTGCTCCAACGAGCTTACATACTACTAGTAATGGGGTGAGGGTCCTGCTCCAACGAGCTTACATACTACTAGTAATGGGGTGCGGGTCCTGCTCCAACGAGCTTACATACTACAAGTAATGGGGGGATACAGAAGGTAAAGGGGATGGAGATGTGCCCGGTATGGCGGGGTGGAGATGGGCACGGTATGGCGGGGTGGAGATGTGCACGGTATGGCGGGGTGGAGATGTGCACGGTATGGCGGGGTGGAGATGTGCACGGTATGGCGGGGTGGAGATGTGCACGGTATGGTGGGGTGGAGATGGGAACGGTATGGCGAGGTGAAGAGTGAGGAATGCTATACACATAGACAATGGTCAGACATTTAGCTGTAAATAAGGGAGATGGAATAAATCCTCCACAGTGCCACCTATTGAAAGGCAGCATTCCTTCGAGTCAAAGTGGGACTTTTTATACAAGTCTTGTTACAATGACTGGGAATCAAAAGCAAAGCCAAACTCCATGTACATACAGCTGTTTCCGGGTTATTGCCCATCATCAGTGTACAGTAGGAGTCTGGCTTTTGCTAGTGAGAGGCCTGGGATACCCAGAGGAGCGTGCGTGGCCATTTGAGTCTCCTCACTTAGTTTATAGTATATAGTTGCTCTCCCTAAGGAGAAAAGAGTGTTTCTGACCCCTGTCCCAGGCCTCTCACTAGCAAAAGCCAGACTCCTACTGTACACTGATGATGGGCAATAACCCGGAAACAGCTGTATGTACATGGGGTCTGGCTTTGCTTTTGATTCCCAGTCATTGTAGCAAGACTTGTATAAAAAGTCCCACTTTGACTCGAAGGAATGCTGCCTTTCAGTAGGTGGCACTGTGGAGGATTTATTCCATCTCCCTTATTTGCATATTACCCAGAGGAGCGTGCGTGGCCATTTGAGTCTCCTCACTTAGTTTATAGTATATAGTTGCTCTCCCTAAGGAGAAAAGAGTGTTTCTGACCCCTGTCCCTGGCCTCTCACTAGCAAAAGCCAGACTCCTACTGTACACTGATGATGGGCAATAACCCGGAAACAGCTGTATGTACATGGGGTCTGGCTTTGCTTTTGATTCCCAGTCATTGTAACAAGACTTGTATAAAAAGTCCCACTTTGACTCGAAGGAATGCTGCCTTTCAATAGGTGGCACTGTGGAGGATTTATTCCATCTCCCTTATTTGCATATTACCCAGAGGAGCGTGCGTGGCCATTTGAGTCTCCTCACTTAGTTTATAGTATATAGTTGCTCTCCTTAAGGAGAAAAGAGCGTTTCTGACATTTAGCTGTATGATGGCAGGATCAGTGCGACTGCAGGGGGCAGTTGATGGTGGCTGGCAGGGATTGCAGTCAGTAGGTCAGGGAGCATGTTATGAGGCGGTGTACAGAAGGGTTTGTTTAGGGAATGCGGTTTGCCTCCCTGAAGAGGTGCGTTTTTAGAGCACGCCTGAAGTTCTGCGAGTCCTGGATTGCTCGGGTATCCTTTGGTAGTGCGTTCCAGAGGCCCGGTGCTGCTCTGGAAAAGTCTTGGAGGCGGGAATGAGAGGTGCGAATTAGAGGGGTGCGCAGTCTGGTTTTGTTAGCAGAGCGGAGAGCCCGGGCTGGGTGATGGATTGAGATGAGGGATACAATGTAGGGGGCGCTGCGCTGTGGATGAGGGATACAATGTAGGGGGGCGCTGCACTGTGGATGAGGGATACAATGTAGGGGGGCGCTGCACTGTGGATGAGGGATACAATGTAGGGGGGCGCTGCACTGTGGATGAGGGATACATTATAGGGAGGCGCTGCGCTGTGGATGAGGGATACATTATAGGGGGGCGCTGCACTGTGGATGAGGGATACAATGTAGGGGGGCGCTGCGCTGTGGATGAGGGATACAATGTAGGGGGGGCGCTGCACTGTGGATGAGGGATACAATATAGGGGGGCGCTGCACTGTGGATGAGGGATACAATGTAGGGGGGCGCTGCACTGTGGATGAGGGATACAATGTAGGGGGGCGCTGCACTGTGGATGAGGGATACAATGTAGGGGGGCGCTGCACTGTGGATGAGGGATACAATGTAGGGGGGCGCTGCACTGTGGATGAGGGATACAATGTAGGGGGGCGCTGCGCTGTGGATGAGGGATACAATGTAGGGGGGGCGCTGCACTGTGGATGAGGGATACAATGTAGGGGGGCGCTGCGCTGTGGATGAGGGATACAATGTAGGGGGGCGCTGCGCTGTGGATGAGGGATACAATGTAGGGGGGCGCTGCGCTGTGGATGAGGGATACAATGAAGGGGGGCGCTGCACTGTGGATGAGGGATACAATGTAGGGGGCGCTGCGCTGTGGATGAGGGATACAATGTAGGGGGCGCTGCACTGTGGATGAGGGATACAATGTAGGGGGCGCTGCGCTGTGGATGAGGGATACAATGTAGGGGGGTGCTGCGCTGTGGATGGATACAATGTAGGGGGCGCTGCACTGTGGATGAGGGATACAATATAGGGGGGTGCTGCGCTGTGGATGGATACAATATAGGGGGGCGCTGCACTGTGGATGAGGGATACAATATAGGGGGGCGCTGCGCTGTGGATGAGGGATACAATATAGGGGGGCGCTGCGCTGTGGATGAGGGATACAATATAGGGGGGCGCTGCGCTGTGGATGAGGGATACAATGTAGGGGGGCGCTGCGCTGTGGATGAGGGATACAATGTAGGGGGGCGCTGCACTGTGGAGGGCTTTGTAGATGAAGGTAGTGAGTATTCAGACAGGTGTTGTAATCGCGCATATTTACGTAGGTGAAAACATGTCAGCCTGTCTCATCTTGGTCCTTTTTATGGACCGGAATGACCTATTAAAGACAATGGGACTGCGTAGACATGTGAATACTCACTGCGGATTTACGCACTAGGTCAGTGGGGACTTCATGGGTTTTTTGGGTTTTTGTTGCAAGCATGAAAAACACAATAAATCCGCGTGTAAAACAACCCACAAAACCCAATGACCCGGCGCAGCGTGGGTCCGGGGGAGCGCCGAGTGAATGAGCCCCAGACCCGCCGCAGCGAGGTGAGCGGCCGCAGGGCTCCTGGCGGATATTCCGGGTGTCAGGACTGGTTTATGGAACATTTAGAGGAATAACCTTTAGTGAGTGGCGGCCGCGGCGTGACGCGCTCGCTGCGGGGAGACGAGATGCTGGCTGACAGCCAGGAAGGAGCCGAGGGAAAGTGAAGACGTCTCCCTCCCTGCAGCGTCCACGGGGGCTCCTGTCACTGCGATCCTGCTGCCCCCATGATGGAGCCGCAGATGAGACTAGAAAACCATGTGCAAGCCGTGTCTGACGCCCGCCGCGCCTCCCGCTTCCTAGAAATCACAAACCAGCAACCTTTCTGCCCAAAAATCAAGAAATCAGCTGTTTATTCTCAGTTCTGTCTGTTTCTTGGAAAGCTGAGTGACCTGGCCGTCACTACTGCGCACAAGCGGGGGGCCACCCCATACAGGGCGGTGCGGGAAAGCTGGGTGACCTGGCCATCACTACTGCGCACAAGCGGGGGGCCACCCCATACAGGGTGGTGCGGGAAAGCTGGGTGACCTGGCCGTCACTACTGCGCACAAGCGGGGGGCCACTCCATACAGGGCGGTGCGGAAAGCTGGGTGACCTGGCCTTCACTACTGCGCACAAGTGGGGGGCCACCCCATACAGGGCGGTTTGGCAAAGCTGGGTGACCTGGCCATCACTATTGCGCACAAGCGGGTGGTCATTCCATACAGGGCGGTCCGGGAAAGCTGGGGGCTGACCTCAAGGATGACTCCGTCAGATACATTGCCTGAGTCTTCTATTCACCTGCTGTCTCGCCAGCCTACTGCTGTAACTCTCCTCCATACTTTACACTGCATCACTTCTTCCTTAGGACCACTGAATGAAGTCAGCTGCACTGCTTCTCTGCATCTGAAGAAGTCCTAAATCTACCTCTTAAGGGTGACGACCCACTACAGTTTTTTTTCACTGCGAAATTCGCAGTGTTTTTTTTTCTGCAGGGGTCTATGGGACGTGTAATGTTAAAATTGCGATTTTGCGCGATTGCGATTTTAACATTACAAGTCCCATAGACCCCTGCAGAAAAAAAAAACGCGGTCTCTGTCCTCCTGGATTTGGGTTCAGGAATCTAGACGGCTCCTTCCGTCACAAGATGGAAACAAACGGCGCTGAATGGACCCCACTGGGTTTAACGGGGTCCGTCCGGCTGCGCTGCTTCATCTTGGATTTTAATGCACATTAGCAACAGCCGCTCTGAACATCCCTTGCGACGGAGCATAACGCAGGTGTCCCTCCTCCATGCTTTACACTACAGCACTTCTCCATTAGGACACACATTTAGGCCTTATTCACACGATGTATATTGTATTCGCGATCCCCTGAAGCTTTGGCTCCCAATGTCTTCATTCACATGAACGCTTTTTAGGCGCGTGAGAAGATCTAAGGTCTAAGCCCATCATCAGCCGGATCGCCGGAGGCTCCCATACACTCTATGGGCGCTGAAAAAAGGGAGGGGGGAAAAGACCGCGGCTGCCGATATTTAACCAAAGCCACTCAGAGGATTTCTGCGCAGCAGCGTATTTTTTCACCGATACGCCGGCGCTGACGTGGCCGAGAACACGCTGCTGAAGGACTTCATCGCGGCTATTCTTGATTCATGCAATGTTTAGCAGTGATCTGCTGAGCGCGACGGCCGTGTGAACGAGGCCTTAGTCTGTGACCCACGATTTGTCCAATCATTAGGCTGTATGAGCGGCGACCAATCAGCAGAGGCCTGTGGACTGACTGATCGCACCTTCAGTGCAGCCGGAAACAAAGTATGGCTACTAGCAGCGCATCCAAGGGGGGTGCTGCCAACAATGACCAAACCGTATGGTGAACAGGCAAATGTGTGCGACCAGGCATGTAATCAAACAATCTTTGAATAACTGTCTTCGGACTCCACCTCTATCCACTGTGTGCTCCGCCTCCAACTCTGCAGCGCTCCGCCTCCATTCACTAAGAGCTCCGCCTCCATCTCTGCAGCGCTCCGCCTCTATTCACTAGGAGCTCCGCCTCCATCTCTGCAGTGCTCCACCTCTATCCACTGTTTGCTCCGCCTCAATCTATGCAGGACTCCGCCTCCATTCACTAAGAGCTCCGCCTCCATTCACTGTGTAATATCCCAGAACCTCATCCTGGTCCGCTCCATAAGTGTCATACATGTCTGTCTTATGTGGATGCACTGTGCAAAGCTCTCATGTCTATTTTCTCTATGTGTGTTGCACAGCTGCAGCGTCTGAAGGGTTAACCCCACTAAAATCATTGCTGTGAGTTTGGTTGCATGTGAAGTGGTGACCGCGGCTCGGCGCTATGAGCTGAAGCGCGTCCTCCAGCCCTTTCTGTTTATGTGGCATATGTAATGGCAGAGTTGATTTTATAGAGATTTACCGGCTCCGCTTTCCTTCTGGTGATACTTTATATTACTGCTCTGTTGCCGCTTGGGTCCGGGCGGTGGAGTCGGTCTATCACCTGGCTGCAGTTAATGGATTGTGCAGGAGCAGATATTCATGTGGGAAGCAGCCACCGCAGCAAGTATATGAACTTTTAACGTATGTTAAGTGTATCCATCTTGCAGTGTCATGTGACGCGGATGAATCTATAAGTAGGAGTGATGGGGTTCCAGAGGGCAGTGGAGAGTCCGTCTTCAGGCTGCCGAGGAGCGCCCATCTAACACCTGAGGGTTTGCTACCACAGAGGCGCATGAGAGCACCATCAGCCCTTGTGCTGGTGAAGATGGGGGAGAAGGAGAGACCGCCGGACCGTATGTGAAGCACATGGGTGTAAGTGAGCCTAAATATCCCGTCCCAAAAAGTCCCATCACAAGAGAGCCATTGTAAGTAACTCCCCCTTCTAGTGACTATATGTTTATACAGCTAATAGCAGTGCAGAAGTCTACGGAAACTCCTGAAGATAATTATAAGTCTGTTTCTGATTCCTATGCGGCAGTCTAAGGTCTGGATCCCCATATAGTGGTACACCCGTAACCCTTTGAAATCCAATTTTGGATTCAGGGTTTCCTAGGGGGCTTTCTCTTTCTTCCATTATACAATGGCGCCATCTGCTGCCTGGAGCCAGTACTGCAGTATAAAACATGCTGGAGAGGCCCCCCCAATAAGAGCGACCAGTAATCTACGGTGAGAATACCCTGCGGGACGTCTTCCGACATCGGAGCAGTGTACAGCTTTTAATCATAATGTCTTCAGACGTCACAGTGGATTGGAAAGGGTTAACTGACCCCCACGCGTGCTGAAGTCTATGAGAGCGGGGTGATCATTACTGCCATTCTGTGGCCATTGACTTTCATGACAAGTATCGCTGAATATCCTGTAAACTGCTGAAGTTTGTTGTATAGCGTTGAAAAGTCACTAGTAAAGTTTTACCGGGCCTCCACCCTTCCGGAGGAGCCGAGGTACGACACACTCCAGTGTCATTAGTCCGCCGTGTATGAATGCCGGTGTGTGGAACGGTGGTGTCACAAACTGACAACTACTACCCCCCTCATCCTGAGGGTTACTGGCCCTATCATTTGCTGTGGTAACTCCCTCCTTCCGGGAACAGGAGTTGCGCACCACAACCGTACACTCCGCCTCCATCCTCTGCAGCGCCCCCGCCTCCATCCTCTGCAGCGCCCCCGCCTCCATCCTCTGCAGCGCCCCCGCCTCCATCCACTGCAGCGCCCCCGCCTCCATCCACTGCAGCGCCCCCGCCTCCATCCACTGCAGCGCCCCCGCCTCCATCCTCTGCAGCGCCCCCGCCTCCATCCTCTGCAGCGCCCCCGCCTCCATCCTCTGCAGCGCCCCCGCCTCCATCCTCTGCAGCGCCCCCGCCTCCATCCTCTGCAGCGCCCCCGCCTCCATCCTCTGCAGCGCCTCCGCCTCCATCCTCTGCAGCGCCCCCGCCTCCATCCACTGCAGCGCCCCCGCCTCCATCCACTGCAGCGCCCCCGCCTCCATCCTCTGCAGCGCCCCCGCCTCCATCCTCTGCAGCGCCCCCGCCTCCATCCTCTGCAGCGCCCCCGCCTCCATCCTCTGCAGCGCCCCCGCCTCCATCCTCTGCAGCGCCCCCGCCTCCATCCTCTGCAGCGCCCCCGCCTCCATCCTCTGCAGCGCCCCCGCCTCCATCCTCTGCAGCGCCCCCGCCTCCATCCACTGCAGCGCCCCCGCCTCCATCCACTGCAGCGCCCCCGCCTCCATCCACTGCAGCGCCCCCGCCTCCATCCACTGCAGCGCCCCCGCCTCCATCCACTGCAGCGCCCCCGCCTCCATCCACTGCAGCGCCCCCGCCTCCATCCTCTGCAGCGCCCCCGCCTCCATCCTCTGCAGCGCCCCCGCCTCCATCCTCTGCAGCGCCCCCGCCTCCATCCTCTGCAGCGCCCCCGCCTCCATCCTCTGCAGCGCCCCCGCCTCCATCCTCTGCAGCGCCCCCGCCTCCATCCTCTGCAGCGCCCCCGCCTCCATCCTCTGCAGCGCCCCCGCCTCCATCCTCTGCAGCGCCCCCGCCTCCATCCTCTGCAGCGCCCCCGCCTCCATCCTCTGCAGCGCCCCCGCCTCCATCCTCTGCAGCGCCCCCGCCTCCATCCTCTGCAGCGTCCCCGCCTCCATCCTCTGCAGCGTCCCCGCCTCCATCCTCTGCAGCGTCCCCGCCTCCATCCTCTGCAGCGCCCCCGCCTTCATCCTCTGCAGCGCCCCCGCCTCCATCCTCTGCAGCGTCCCCGCCTCCATCCTCTGCAGCGTCCCCGCCTCCATCCTCTGCAGCACTCCGCCTCCATTCACTGAATGACTATCGCTCAGCACAGTCGCCCCAGGTAAAGGTAACTTGACCTACATTACCGCCCAGGACCCCTCTACCCGACGCCCCGGGGGCATTGGCCTCCACCCAGTTCTCACAAATGTAACAAAAAGTCAATGTAAACGCAAGGAAGGAGCAAAATTGTGGCGCAGCCAATCACCTGACTGATGGGTATGAGGCTGAAGGAATCAGAGCGGCTCTGCGGGATGTTCTCTGCCGGATGGAAGCCTTTCATCTTATTTATAGGGAATGCAAATATCCAATTTACAGATCCATCAGGTGACACAAGACGAGGGATTATACCGAACGGCAGAGTCATCGCGACAGCCGAGCGGCGGCAGCCGAGCGGCGGCGTGCGCACAGAGACCTCACACAACCTCTGCTACTACTTCATGGAATGAAGACCCTGCAGGAAGCCTTCCAATCACGTGTGGGGCATCAGCCGGCCCCGGCGGAACCTGCTTGGTCCTCTTCACGTGCGGCCAGTTTCTTCTGACCTGCGGCGTCCCCCAGCTACGCCTGATCTTCTATCACAATATTTGGGCTCGTTTCCTACCCTTGAGGGCTTAAACAGACGGGCCGATTTTACCCCATTATGAAAATCACGGCTCTATTGATTTCTATGGCTTTGTCTCCACTATCGGGATTCCCACTCGTTAGTACTATGTGTGAGAAAAGACCGGTCAGCACTCCGTCCCCTCTTGTTTTCAGGCTCGAGCACATGGGAGAGAAATAGTTTAAATAGTCCGGGGGGGGGCGGACGGTTCATGCGCCAATACACTCTATAGTGGCAAGCATATTAGCACATGCTGATACTGACTTACATGAGACATTTGTGTCTCCTTATTGGAAATACTCTGTTCACGTATGTAATGTACAATTATTGCCAACCAGAACCCTCTTATACTCACCATCACCATGTTCTCAGGCAGGGAGTTCCATAGTCTCACTGCTCTTACCATAAAGAACCCCCTTCTATGTCGCGTAGAAACCTATCCTGTAGATTTAGAGGACACCCCCTTGGTACAGGCCTGGGTACAATAGATGATGGGAGAGATCTCTGTACTGACCCCTGATATATTATACATAGTTATTAGAGCGACCCCCTTTTACAGTCCTGGGTATAATAGATGATGGAGAGATCTCTGTACTGACCCCTGATATATTACACATAGTTATTAGAGTGCCCCCTTGTTACAGTCATGGGTATAATAGATGATGGGAGAGATCTCTGTACTGATCCCTGATATATCTATACATAGTTATTAGAGCGCCCCCTTGTTACAGTCCTGGGTACAATAGATGATGGAGAGATCTCTGTACTGACCCCTGATGTATCTATACATAGTTATTAGAGCGCCCCCTTGTTACAGTCCTGGGTACAATAGATGATGTGAGAGATCTCTGTACTGATTCCTCATATATCTATACATAGTTATTAGAGTGCCCCCTTGTTACAGTCCTGGGTATAATAGATGATGGGAGAGATCTCTGTACTGACCCCTGATATATTATACATAGTTATTAGAGCGCCCCCCTTTTACAGTCCTGGGTATAATAGATGATGGAGAGATCTCTGTACTGACCCCTGATATATTACACATAGTTATTAGAGTGCCCCCTTGTTACAGTCCTGGGTATAATAGATGATTGGAGAGATCTCTGTACTGACCCTGATATATCTATACATAGTTATTAGAGCGCCCCCCTTGTTACAGTCCTGGGTATAATAGATGATGGGCGAGATCTCTGTACTGACCCCTGATGTATCTATACATAGTTATTAGAGCGCCCCCTTGTTACAGTCCTGGGTATAAAAGATGATGGGAGAGATCTCTGTACTGACCCCTGATGTATCTATACATAGTTATTAGAGCGCCCCCTTGTTACAGTCCTGGGTATAATAGATGATGGGAGAGATCTCTGTACTGACCTCTGACATATCTATACATAGTTATTAGAGCGCCCCCTTGTTACAGTCCTGGGTATAATAGATGATGGGCGAGATCTCTGTACTGACCCCTGATATATCTATACATAGTTATTAGAGCGCCCCCTTGTTACAGTCCTGGGTATAATACATGGTGGGAGAGATCTCTATTGTCTACTGATATATCTATAAATAGTTATTAGAGCGCCCCCTTGTTACAGTTCTGGGTATGATAGATGATGGGCGAGATCTCTGTACTGACCCCTGACATATCTATACATAGTTATTAGAGCGCCCCCTTGTTACAGTCCTGTGTATAAAAGATGATGGGAGGTCTCTGTACTGACCCCTGATATATTTATAGGTACGGTAGTATAATAAGCTCTGATATGACCTTCTTGAGTACCGCTGCCCAAAACTGTCCACAATATTCCATGTGTGGTCTGACCAGTGACTTGTAAAAAGGAAGAACAATGTTCTCGTCATGCGCCCCTAGACCTCTTTTGATGCCCCCCATGATCCTATTTGCCTTGGCAGCAGCTGCCTGACACTAGTTGCTCCACTTAAAGGGGTTGTCCCGAGGCAGCAAGTGGGTCTATACACTTCTGCATGGCCATAATAATGCACTTTGTAATGTACATTGTGCATTAATTATGAGCCATACAGAAGTTATCAAAAGTTTTATACTTACCTGTTCCGTTGCTGGCGTCCTCGTCTCCATGGTGCCGACTAATTTTCGGCCTCTAATGGCCAAATTAGCCGCGCTTGCGCAGTCCGGGTCTTCTGCTGTCTTCAATGGGGCCGCTCGTGCAGAATGCCGGCTCCGTGTAGCTCCGCCCCGTCACGTGCCGATTCCAGCCAATCAGGAGGCTGGAATCGGCAATGGACCGCACAGAAGAGCTGCGGTCCACAGAGGGAGCAGACCCCGGCGGCCATCTTCAGCAGGTGAGTATGAAGACGCCGGACCGCCGGGATTCAGGTAAGCACTCTCCGGTTTGTTTTTTTAACCCCTGCATCGGGGTTGTCTCGCGCCGAACGGGGGGGGGGGGGGGGGTTAAAAAAAAAAAAACGTTTCGGCGCGGGACAACCCCTTTAAGCTTACAGTTAACTAAAATCCCCAAGTCCTTCTCCATGTCGGTGTTCCCCAGTGGTTTCCCATGTAGGGTGTAATGCTGACATGTATTCCCTGCCCGTGTGCAGAACCGCACATTTACCTTACAGAGCATCTTGTTCTCACACATGTAGACTTGTTGTCAGTAGAAGATATTACAGACAGGACAGTGAATGGATGGATACACAGATATGAGCCACCCTGGCTTCTCTTCAAATGACTTAAAGGACTTATGCAACCTTGTAAAATTGATAGCCTATACTCACCCCCCCCCCTTCCCCTCTCCAAAAATGGTGTCTAGGAGGGTCATAATGGTACCCTGGGCGGGTTCACAAATGGTACCCCTGGTGTCTAGCGGGTTACGGCATTCTGCATACCCAGTGGATTCACTTCAGGAAAACAGTAACGAATCCATGACAAAATAGGCACCATTGACAATCCACAACCCACTCCGGCCGATTTAGAGGCAGCTTTCACCCATTCTGCTGCCAGTCTGGATTATTGGACGGTCTCTGACTATCGGACGTCAGTGTCTTACTGCAGCACATGTATCGGTGGGTAATAAAGGCACCGCTTTTCTTCAGAGCTGCTGATGCTCTCAGCTGACACACTTTCTTATTATTATCTGTTCCCATGGTGATCAACACTTTGTGACGCTTTCAATGATTCTTTCAAATGTATTTTTCAAGCAATTTCCTCATTAAAAGGTCCATTTGCTCTTTGATCAGAGTAAAAATAAACAGAACATCTAGACGGATGGCACAACACAACGAGCGGCCGTTATGAAATATGTTCAGGGGCTTCTACACCTTATGGAGCGACTCAGGAGAGCCAGACTTACGTCACCGATTGTGCGGCCCTCCTAGAGCCGACAATCCCACAAAAGACCAGACCATAGACATACAGACTTACGTCACCGATTGTACGGCCCTCCTAGAGCCGACAATCTCACAAAAGACCAGACCATAGACATACAGACTTACGTCACCGATTGTACGGCCCTCCTAGAGCCGACAGTCCCACAAAAGACCAGACCATAGACATACAGACTTACGTCACCGATTGTACGGCCCTCCTAGAGCCGACGATCCCACAAAAGACCAGACCATAGACATACAGACTTACGTCCCCGATTGTGCAGCCCTCCTAGAGCCGACAATCCCACAAAAGACCAGACCATAGACCTACAGACTTACGTCACCGATTGTGCGGCCCTCCTAGAGCCGACAATCCCACAAAAGACCAGACCATAGACATACAGACTTACGTCACCGATTGTACGGCCCTCCTAGAGCCGACGATCCCACAAAAGACCAGACCATAGACATACAGACTTACGTCACCGATTGTGCGGCCCTCCTAGAGCCGACAATCCCACAAAAGACCAGACCATAGACATACAGACTTACGTCACCGATTGTACGGCCCTCCTAGAGCCGACGATCCCACAAAAGACCAGACCATAGACATACAGACTTACGTCACCGATTGTGCGGCCCTCCTAGAGCCGACAATCCCACAAAAGACCAGACCATAGACATACAGACTTACGTCACCGATTGTACGGCCCTCCTAGAGCCGACGATCCCACAAAAGACCAGACCATAGACATACAGACTTACGTCACCGATTGTGCGGCCCTCCTAGAGCCGACAATCTCACAAAAGACCAGACCATAGACCTACAGACTTACGTCACCGATTGTGAGGCCCTCCTAGAGCCGACAATCCCACAAAAGACCAGACCATAGATATACAGACTTACGTCACCGATTGTGCGGCCCTCCTAGAGCCGACAATCCCACAAAAGACCAGACCATAGATATACAGACTTACGTCACCGATTGTGAGGCCCTCCTAGAGCCGACAATCCCACAAAAGACCAGACCATAGATATACAGACTTACGTCACCGATTGTACGGCCCTCCTAGAGCCGACAATCCCACAAAAGACCAGACCATAGACATACAGACTTACGTCACCGATTGTGCGGCCCTCCTAGAGCCGACAATCCCACAAAAGACCAGACCATAGACATACAGACTTACGTCACCGATTGTGCGGCCCTCCTAGAGCCGACAATCTCACAAAAGACCAGACCATAGACATACAGACTTACGTCACCGATTGTGAGGCCCTCCTAGAGCCGACAGTCCCACAAAAGACCAGACCATAGACATACAGACTTACGTCACCGATTGTACGGCCCTCCTAGAGCCGACAATCCCACAAAAGACCAGACCATAGACCTATAGATTTACGTCACCGATTGTACGGCCCTCCTAGAGCCGACAGTCCCACAAAAGACCAGACCATAGACCTACAGACTTACGTCACCGATTGTGCGGCCCTCCTAGAGCCGACAATCCCACAAAAGACCAGACCATAGATATACAGACTTACGTCACTGATTGTGCGGCCCTCCTAGAGCCGACAATCCCACAAAAGACCAGACCATAGACCTACAGACTTACGTCACCGATTGTGAGGCCCTCCTAGAGCCGACAATCCCACAAAAGACCAGACCATAGACCTACAGACTTACGTCACCGATTGTGCAGCCCTCCTAGAGCCGACAATCCCACAAAAGACCAGACCATAGACATACAGACTTACGTCACCGATTGTACGGCCCTCCTAGAGCCGACAATCCCACAAAAGACCAGACCATAGACCTACAGACTTGCGTCACCGATTGTGCAGCCCTCCTAGAGCCGACAATCCCACAAAAGACCAGACCATAGACATACAGACTTACGTCACCGATTGTGCAGCCCTCCTAGAGCCGACAATCCCACAAAAGACCAGACCATAGACATACAGACTTACGTCACCGATTGTGCGGCCCTCCTAGAGCCGACAATCCCACAAAAGACCAGACCATAGACCTACAGACTTACGTCACCGATTGTGCAGCCCTCCTAGAGCCGATAATCCCACAAAAGACCGGACCATAGACATACAGACTTACGTCACCGATTGTGCGTCCCTCCTAGAGCCGACAATCCCACAAAAGACCAGACCATAGACCTACAGACTTACGTCACCGATTGTACGGCCCTCCTAGAGCCGACAATCCCACAAAAGACCAGACCATAGACATACAGACTTACGTCACCGATTGTACGGCCCTCCTAGAGCCGACAATCCCACAAAAGACCAGACCATAGACATACAGACTTACGTCACGGATTGTGCGGACCTCCTAGAGCCGACAATCCCACAAAAGACCAGATCATAGACCTACAGACTTACGTCACCGATTGTGCGGACCTTTTAGAGCCGACAATCCCACAAAAGACTAGACCATAGACATACAGACTTACGTCACCGATTGCGCGGCCCTCCTAGAGCCGACAATCCCACAAAAGACCAGACCATAGACATACCAACTTACGTCACCGATTGTGCGGCCCTCCTAGAGCCGACAGTCCCACAAAAGACCAGACCATAGACATACAGATTTACGTCACCGATTGTACGTCCCTCCTAGAGCCGACAATCTCACAAAAGACCAGACCATAGACATACAGATTTACGTCACCTGGTATCACCAATTGTCTGCCCTTCCTAGATCTTACAGATGACCACAGACCAGACAACAGCCATACACATTTATGGCACTAATTTCACCAGTAGTGCAGCCCTCCTAGAGTTGACAATTAACTACAGACCCAACCCCAGACAGAGATTTATGTCCCCGAATGTCATTGGTTGTCTGTCCCTTCGAGAGCCAACAATCAACCACAGATCAGACCACAGACATAGATTTACATCACCTAATATCACTAATCTGTCCCTCAGAAAGCTGACAATTGACTACAGACCAGATCAGACATACAGGTCTTAGCATCTAGACAATCAACCAACCAACCAGACTAGCAAGCTAGTAGCCAACCTAGCAGGCATCTTACTAAACTAAAAAACATCCAACCAACCAATCAACTAAATACACAACCTACCAGACAGACAGCCAACCAGCCAACTAGACATCCTACCAAACAGACACCCAGCAAAACAGGCAACTTGTCAACCAGACAAGAAACCAACCTACCAGACACTCAACGAAACAGGCAACGTACCAACCAGACATCCAACGAACCAGGCAACCCACTAACCAGACAGCCTACTAACCGACACCCTACTCGCCAGACAACTTACCAACCAGCCAGGCAGCCATCTAAACATCATTTATCCAAAGTTCATTGATAGGCCCCCTGTCCATGGCCATTAAGGAATATCGCCAGTGATATTCCACCACGGCGGATGAGGGGGAAGCTTGGCTTACCTTGGAGAATCGCGGCAAACCGTGGAATGTCACTATTTAGATCCCGCGAGCGGAGAATCACTATGATTCTCCGCTTGTGGACGCAATGCTATGGAAAGCTTAACACAGCATGGTCCGCCAGCGATTCATCGCCAGCGGATTCACGCCCGTGGACAAGCAGCCTAAACGTCACAGCAGATCTAGCCAGAAGTTCCTGTGTGAGATAATGTCCAGAGCCAAAGCTGGAGCTCTGACTGAACCCTCACCATAGAGCATTAAAGGGGTTGTCGCGCGCCGAAACGGGTTTTGTTTTTTTTCAATAGCCCCCCCGTTCGGCGCGAGACAAACCCGATGCAGGGGTTTAAAAAAAAAAACGGATAGTGCTTACCTGAATCCCCGCGCTCCGGTGACTTCTTACTTACCTTGCGAAGATGGCCGCCGGGATCTTCACCCTCGGTGGACCGCAGGGCTTCTGTGCGGTCCATTGCCGATTCCAGCCTCCTGATTGGCTGGAATCGGCACACGTGACGGGGCGGAGCTACGAGGAGCAGCTCTCCAGCACGAGCGGCCCCATTCAGAAGGGAGAAGACCGTACTGCGCAAGCGCGTCTAATCGGGCGATTAGACGCTGAAAATTAGATGGCACCATGGAGACGGGGACGCTAGCAACGGAACAGGTAAGTGAATAACTTCTGTATGGCTCATAATTAATGCACGATGTACATTACAAAGTGCATTAATATGGCCATACAGAATTGTATAGACCCACTTTGTTTCGCGGGACAGCCCCTTTAAGGCCCTTCCCCCTCGGCTAATGGTTGTGAATGAGCGTTTGTTAGAACTCTTGTTCACCCGACGCTCCATGTAAACGGAGCCGCGAACAACTGACAGACAAGCAAAAGTTCGTTCCTCGGCTGATTACATCTCTTGTGCAGCCTAAAAGTAATCCCTTTCAGCAGCACATGTCCCCAGCAATTAAAGGGAATGGGTGACGAACATCAGCAGATTACCCCCCAACTGAGCCTACATTCTGACCCCAAGAAGCTGCACTGGAAGGTTCAGTATTGTATACCCGTACATATACGGCCTTCTTACTGCATTCTGAAGGGTGGGTGAGTCTGACTTACCTAGCTACGGCTTATCTGGGTCCAACCATTTGTAAGCACACAGCTCCATGGACAGAGATGGTCGCATGGACTTCTATCTGCGGTACAACAGACTGCTTCTCCATGCTGCACAGACTTGTTTCAGCCTCCACTAAAGAATAGTTATTAATCAAAAAGACTACCAAGAAACTACAGAGCTGAAGGATAAGACCTGCAGGCAAGCGTGAAGGCAGATGGAGTGCGTAATATACATGTGCGGAGCGTGAGGGCAACTGGTGGAGCGATATCGTGGGGCGCGCCCAGTGTTCTCTACGGTACAAGGAGCCGGTCTGTGCTTGCTGCACTCATCAGTACAGACCATTGTGTCCACCAGCACACTGCAACAACTGTCACTCACAGCAGCCATTGTCATCTCGCCTGAACACATGCACAACCGTGTCTGTAACACCCAGGATTTAGTTGTAGCTTTAGATTTATCCCACTAGACACCAGGGATACAACTATTACCTGAAGAGACACCAGGGACACAAGCGTTGTCCCACTAGACACCAGGGATACAACTATTACCTGAAGAGACACCAGGGACACAAGAATAATCACAGCAGACACGAGAGATACAACAATTGCCCAAATACACACCAGAGATACAAATATTATTCCACTAGACACCAGGGATACAAGAAGAAACCCACTAGCCACTAGGGACAAAAGTATAAACCCAGTGGACAACAAGGATAAAAGTATCAACCCGCTAGATACCAAGGAAACAAATACAAACCCATTAGACACCAGGGGTACAAGTATAAGAGAATCAACGGACAAGATACCAGAGATACAAATATTACTCCACTAGACACAAGGCATGCAGCATAAAGCCAGTATACACTAAAGAAATACGTATAAACCAAACAGACATCAGGGGAAGAAGCATAAAACACACAAGACTCCGGGGAGTCAAGCATTAACCAGTAGACCCTAAGAATACAATTATAATACAAGAAGACCCCAGGAATAGAGGTATTCACATACTATACACCAGGGATACAGGTATAAGAGCGCTATACACTGGGGGTACAAGTATAAGAGCGCTATACCCCGGGGGTACAAGTATAAGAGCGCTATACCCCGGGGATACAAGTATAAGAGCGCTATACCCCGAGGTACAAGTATAAGAGCGCTATACCCCGGGGATACAAGTATAAGAGCACTATACCCCTGGGCTACAAGTATAAGAGCGCTATATCCCGGGGATACAAGTATAAGAGCACTATACACCGGGGATACAAGTATAAGAGCGCTATACCCCGGGGATACAAGTATAAGAGCACTATACCCCGGGGATACAAGTATAAGAGCGCTATACCCCGGGGCTACAAGTATAAGAGCACTATACCCCGGGGATACAAGTATAAGAGCACTATACCCCGGGGATACAAGTATAAGAGCGCTATACCCCGGGGATACAAGTATAAGAGCACTATACACCGGGGATACAAGTATAAGAGCGCTATACCCCGGGGATACAAGTATAAGAGCAGTATACCCCGGGGATACAAGTATAAGAGCGCTATACACCGGGGATACAAGTATAAGAGCACTATACACCGGGGATACAAGTATAAGAGCGCTATACCCCGGGGATACAAGTATAAGAGCACTATACACCGGGGATACAAGTATAAGAGCACTATACCCCGGGGATACAAGTATAAGAGCACTATACCCCGGGGATACAAGTATAAGAGCACTATACCCCGGGGATACAAGTATAAGAGCGCTATACACCGGGGATACAAGTATAAGAGCACTATACACCGGGGATACAAGTATAAGAGCACTATACCCCGGGGATACAAGTATAAGAGCACTATACACCGGGGATACAAGTATAAGAGCACTATACACCGGGGATACAAGTATAAGAGCGCTATACCCCGGGGCTACAAGTATAAGAGCGCTATACCCCGGGGATACAAGTATAAGAGCACTATACACCAGGGATACAAGTATAAGAGCGCTATACACCGGGGATACAAGTATAAGAGCGCTATACACCGGGGATACAAGTATAAGAGCGCTATACCCCGGGGATACAAGTATAAGAGCGCTATACCCCGGGGATACAAGTATAAGAGCGCTATACACCGGGGATACAAGTATAAGAGCACTATACACCAGGGATACAAGTATAAGAGCGCTATACACCGGGGGTACAAGTATAAGAGCGCTATACACCGGGGATACAAGTATAAGAGCACTATACACCGGGGATACAAGTATAAGAGCACTATACACCGGGGATACAAGTATAAGAGCACTATACCCCGGGGATACAAGTATAAGAGCACTATACACCGGGGATACAAGTATAAGAGCACTATACACCGGGGATACAAGTATAAGAGCACTATACACCGGGGATACAAGTATAAGAGCTAGAGATGATCGAACATGTTCGGCCCCGCCCCTTTTCGCCCGAACACCGAACTTTGCGAGTACTTCCGTGTTCGGGCGAAAAATATTCGGCGGTCGCCGTGGCAGCGCGGGGGGGGGGTGCGGCGGGGAGTGGGGGGGAGAGGGAGAGAGAGAGGGCTCCCCCCTGTTCCCCGCTGCTGCCGCCCGCGCTGCCACGGCGACCCCCGCCCCCCGGCGGCCCCCGAACATTTACGCCCGAACACTGAAGTGTTCGGGAAAGCCGGTGTCCGGGTGCGTAAGTGTCCGTAACGGACACGTTCGATCATCTCTAATAAGAGCGCTATACCCCGGGGATACAAGTATAAGAGCGCTATACCCTGGGGCTACAAGTATAAGAGCGCTATACACCGGGGATACAAGTATAAGAGCGCTATACCCCGGGGATACAAGTATAAGAGCGCTATACCCCGGGGATACAAGTATAAGAGCGCTATACCCCGGGGATACAAGTATAAGAGCACTATACACTGGGGGTACAAGTATAAGAGCACTATACACCGGGGATACAAGTATAAGAGCGCTATACACCGGGGCTACAAGTATAAGAGCACTATACACCGGGGGTACAAGTATAAGAGCACTATACACCGGGGCTACAAGTATAAGAGCACTATACCCCGGGGATACAAGTATAAGAGCACTATACACCGGGGGTACAAGTATAAGAGCGCTATACATCGGGGATACAAGTATAAGAGCACTATACCCCGGGGGTACAAGTATAAGAGCACTATACACCGGGGATACAAGTATAAGAGCACTATACACTGGGGGTACAAGTATAAGAGCGCTATACCCCGGGGATACAAGTATAAGAGCGCTATACACCGGGGATACAAGTATAAGAGCGCTATACACCGGGGATACAAGTATAAGAGCGCTATACACCGGGGATACAAGTATAAGAGCGCTATACACCGGGGCTACAAGTATAAGAGCACTATACACCGGGGATACAAGTATAAGAGCACTATACCCCGGGGATACAAGTATAAGAGCGCTATACCCCGGGGATACAAGTATAAGAGCGCTATACCCCGGGGATACAAGTATAAGAGCACTATACACTGGGGGTACAAGTATAAGAGCACTATACCCCGGGGGTACAAGTATAAGAGCACTATACACCGGGGATACAAGTATAAGAGCACTATACACTGGGGGTACAAGTATAAGAGCGCTATACCCCGGGGATACAAGTATAAGAGCGCTATACACCGGGGATACAAGTATAAGAGCGCTATACACCGGGGATACAAGTATAAGAGCGCTATACACCGGGGATACAAGTATAAGAGCGCTATACACCGGGGCTACAAGTATAAGAGCACTATACACCGGGGATACAAGTATAAGAGCACTATACCCCGGGGATACAAGTATAAGAGCGCTATACCCCGGGGATACAAGTATAAGAGCGCTATACACCGGGGATACAAGTATAAGAGCGCTATACACCGGGGCTACAAGTATAAGAGCACTATACACCGGGGATACAAGTATAAGAGCGCTATACCCCGGGGATACAAGTATAAGAGCACTATACCCCGGGGATACAAGTATAAGAGGGCTATACACCGGGGATACAAGTATAAGAGCGCTATACACCGGGGATACAAGTATAAGAGCGCTATACCCTGGGGATACAAGTATAAGAGCGCTATACACCGGGGATACAAGTATAAGAGCACTATACCCCGGGGATACAAGTATAAGAGCGCTATACCCTGGGGATACAAGTATAAGAGCACTATACCCCGGGGATACAAGTATAAGAGCGCTATACACCGGGGGTACAAGTATAAGAGCATTATACACCGGGGATACAAGTATAAGAGCACTATACCCCGGGGCTACAAGTATAAGAGCACTATACACCGGGGATACAAGTATAAGAGCGCTATACACCTGGGCTACAAGTATAAGAGCACTATACCCCGGGGGTACAAGTATAAGAGCACTATACCCCGGGGCTACAAGTATAAGAGCACTATACACCGGGGATACAAGTATAAGAGCGCTATACACCGGGGATACAAGTATAAGAGCGCTATACCCCGGGGGTACAAGTATAAGAGCGCTATACACCGGGGATACAAGTATAAGAGCGCTATACCCCGGGGATACAAGTATAAGAGCGCTATACCCCGGGGATACAAGTATAAGAGCGCTATACACCGGGGCTACAAGTATAAGAGCACTATACACCGGGGATACAAGTATAAGAGCACTATACCCCGGGGATACAAGTATAAGAGCACTATACCCCGGGGATACAAGTATAAGAGCAGTATACATCGGGGATACAAGTATAAGAGCAGTATACACCGGGGATACAAGTATAAGAGCACTATACACCGGGGATACAAGTATAAGAGCGCTATACCCCGGGGATACAAGTATAAGAGCGCTATACACCGGGGATACAAGTATAAGAGCGCTATACACCGGGGATACAAGTATAAGAGCGCTATACCCCGGGGCTACAAGTATAAGAGCGCTATACCCCGGGGCTACAAGTATAAGAGCGCTATACACCGGGGATACAAGTATAAGAGCGCTATACACCGGGGATACAAGTATAAGAGCGCTATACACCGGGGATACAAGTATAAGAGCGCTATACACCGGGGATACAAGTATAAGAGCGCTATACACCGGGGATACAAGTATAAGAGCGCTATACACCGGGGATACAAGTATAAGAGCGCTATACACCGGGGATACAAGTATAAGAGCGCTATACACCGGGGATACAAGTATAAGAGCGCTATACACCGGGGATACAAGTATAAGAGCACTATACCCCGGGGCTACAAGTATAAGAGCGCTATACCCCGGGGATACAAGTATAAGAGCGCTATACCCCGGGGATACGAGTATAAGAGCACTATACACCGGGGGTACAAGTATAAGAGCGCTATACACCGGGGATACAAGTATAAGAGCACTATACCCCGGGGATACAAGTATAAGAGCACTATACCCCGGGGATACAAGTATAAGAGCGCTATACCCCGGGGATACAAGTATAAGAGCGCTATACACCGGGGATACAAGTATAAGAGCACTATACCCCGGGGATACAAGTATAAGAGCACTATACACCGGGGATACAAGTATAGGAGCACTATACCCCGGGGATACAAGTATAAGAGCACTATACAGCGAGGATACAAGTATAAGAGCACTATACACCGGGGATACAAGTATAAGAGCGCTATACACCGGGGCTACAAGTATAAGAGCGCTATACACCGGGGCTACAAGTATAAGAGCGCTATATACCCCGGGGATACAAGTATAAGAGCACTATACCCCGGGGATACAAGTATAAGAGCACTATACCGGGGATACAAGTATAAGAGCACTATACACTGGGGGTACAAGTATAAGAGCGCTATACCCCGGGGATACAAGTATAAGAGCGCTATACCCCGGGGATACAAGTATAAGAGCGCTATACCCCGGGGCTACAAGTATAAGAGCGCTATACACCGGGGATACAAGTATAAGAGCGCTATACCCCGGGGATACAAGTATAAGAGCGCTATACACCGGGGATACAAGTATAAGAGCACTATACACCGGGGATACAAGTATAAGAGCACTATACCCCGGGGCTACAAGTATAAGAGCACTATACCTTGGGGATACAAGTATAAGAGCACTATACACCGGGGATACAAGTATAAGAGCGCTATACCCCGGGGATACAAGTATAAGAGCACTATACACCGGGGATACAAGTATAAGAGCGCTATACCCCGGGGATACAAGTATAAGAGCACTATACACCGGGGATACAAGTATAAGAGCACTATACCCCGGGGATACAAGTATAAGAGCACTATACACCGGGGATACAAGTATAAGAGAGCTATACCCCGGGGATACAAGTATAAGAGCACTATACACCGGGGGTACAAGTATAAGAGCGCTATACACCGTGGATACAAGTATAAGAGCGCTATACACCGGGGATACAAGTATAAGAGCGCTATACACCGGGGATACAAGTCTAAGAGCGCTATACACTGGGGGTACAAGTATAAGAGCGCTATACCCCGGGGATACAAGTATAAGAGCACTGTACACCGGGGATACAAGTCTAAGAGCACTATACCCCGGGGATACAAGTATAAGAGCGCTATACCCCGGGGCTACAAGTATAAGAGCACTATACCCCGGGGATACAAGTATAAGAGCACTATACCCCGGGGCTACAAGTATAAGAGCACTATACACCGGGGATACAAGTATAAGAGCGCTATACCCCGGGGATACAAGTATAAGAGCGCTATACACCGGGGATACAAGTATAAGAGCGCTCTACCCCGGGGATACAAGTATAAGAGCGCTATACACCGGGGCTACAAGTATAAGAGCGCTATACCCCGGGGATACAAGTATAAGAGCGCTATACCCCGGGGATACAAGTATAAGAGCGCTATACCCCGGGGATACAAGTATAAGAGCACTATACCCCGGGGCTATAAGTATAAGAGCGCTATACACCGGGGCTACAAGTATAAGAGCGCCATACACCGGGGATACAAGTATAAGAGCGCTATACACCGGGGATACAAGTATAAGAGCACTATACACCGGGGCTACAAGTATAAGAGCACTATACACCGGGGATACAAGTATAAGAGCACTATACACCGGGGCTACAAGTATAAGAGCGCTATACACCGGGGCTACGAGTATAAGAGCGCTATACACCGGGGATACAAGTATAAGAGCACTATACCCCGGGGATACAAGTATAAGAGCACTATACACCGGGGATACAAGTATAAGAGCACTATACACCGGGGATACAAGTATAAGAGCGCTATACCCCGGGGCTACAAGTATAAGAGCGCTATACCCCGGGGATACAAGTATAAGAGCACTATACACCAGGGATACAAGTATAAGAGCGCTATACACCGGGGATACAAGTATAAGAGCGCTATACACCGGGGATACAAGTATAAGAGCGCTATACCCCGGGGATACAAGTATAAGAGCGCTATACCCCGGGGATACAAGTATAAGAGCGCTATACACCGGGGATACAAGTATAAGAGCACTATACACCAGGGATACAAGTATAAGAGCGCTATACACCGGGGGTACAAGTATAAGAGCGCTATACACCGGGGATACAAGTATAAGAGCACTATACACCGGGGATACAAGTATAAGAGCACTATACACCGGGGATACAAGTATAAGAGCACTATACCCCGGGGATACAAGTATAAGAGCACTATACACCGGGGATACAAGTATAAGAGCACTATACACCGGGGATACAAGTATAAGAGCACTATACACCGGGGATACAAGTATAAGAGCACTATACCCCGGGGCTACAAGTATAAGAGCGCTATACCCCGGGGCTACAAGTATAAGAGCACTATACACCGGGGATACAAGTATAAGAGCTAGAGATGATCGAACATGTTCGGCCCCGCCCCTTTTCGCCCGAACACCGAACTTTGCGAGTACTTCCGTGTTCGGGCGAAAAATATTCGGCGGTCGCCGTGGCAGCGCGGGGGGGGGGTGCGGCGGGGAGTGGGGGGGAGAGGGAGAGAGAGAGGGCTCCCCCCTGTTCCCCGCTGCTGCCGCCCGCGCTGCCACGGCGACCCCCGCCCCCCGGCGGCCCCCGAACATTTACGCCCGAACACTGAAGTGTTCGGGAAAGCCGGTGTCCGGGTGCGTAAGTGTCCGTAACGGACACGTTCGATCATCTCTAATAAGAGCGCTATACCCCGGGGATACAAGTATAAGAGCGCTATACCCTGGGGCTACAAGTATAAGAGCGCTATACACCGGGGATACAAGTATAAGAGCGCTATACCCCGGGGATACAAGTATAAGAGCGCTATACCCCGGGGATACAAGTATAAGAGCGCTATACCCCGGGGATACAAGTATAAGAGCACTATACACTGGGGGTACAAGTATAAGAGCACTATACACCGGGGATACAAGTATAAGAGCGCTATACACCGGGGCTACAAGTATAAGAGCACTATACACCGGGGGTACAAGTATAAGAGCACTATACACCGGGGCTACAAGTATAAGAGCACTATACCCCGGGGATACAAGTATAAGAGCACTATACACCGGGGGTACAAGTATAAGAGCGCTATACATCGGGGATACAAGTATAAGAGCACTATACCCCGGGGGTACAAGTATAAGAGCACTATACACCGGGGATACAAGTATAAGAGCACTATACACTGGGGGTACAAGTATAAGAGCGCTATACCCCGGGGATACAAGTATAAGAGCGCTATACACCGGGGATACAAGTATAAGAGCGCTATACACCGGGGATACAAGTATAAGAGCGCTATACACCGGGGATACAAGTATAAGAGCGCTATACACCGGGGCTACAAGTATAAGAGCACTATACACCGGGGATACAAGTATAAGAGCACTATACCCCGGGGATACAAGTATAAGAGCGCTATACCCCGGGGATACAAGTATAAGAGCGCTATACACCGGGGATACAAGTATAAGAGCGCTATACACCGGGGCTACAAGTATAAGAGCACTATACACCGGGGATACAAGTATAAGAGCGCTATACCCCGGGGATACAAGTATAAGAGCACTATACCCCGGGGATACAAGTATAAGAGGGCTATACACCGGGGATACAAGTATAAGAGCGCTATACACCGGGGATACAAGTATAAGAGCGCTATACCCTGGGGATACAAGTATAAGAGCGCTATACACCGGGGATACAAGTATAAGAGCACTATACCCCGGGGATACAAGTATAAGAGCGCTATACCCTGGGGATACAAGTATAAGAGCACTATACCCCGGGGATACAAGTATAAGAGCGCTATACACCGGGGGTACAAGTATAAGAGCATTATACACCGGGGATACAAGTATAAGAGCACTATACCCCGGGGCTACAAGTATAAGAGCACTATACACCGGGGATACAAGTATAAGAGCGCTATACACCTGGGCTACAAGTATAAGAGCACTATACCCCGGGGGTACAAGTATAAGAGCACTATACCCCGGGGCTACAAGTATAAGAGCACTATACACCGGGGATACAAGTATAAGAGCGCTATACACCGGGGATACAAGTATAAGAGCGCTATACCCCGGGGGTACAAGTATAAGAGCGCTATACACCGGGGATACAAGTATAAGAGCGCTATACCCCGGGGATACAAGTATAAGAGCGCTATACCCCGGGGATACAAGTATAAGAGCGCTATACACCGGGGCTACAAGTATAAGAGCACTATACACCGGGGATACAAGTATAAGAGCACTATACCCCGGGGATACAAGTATAAGAGCACTATACCCCGGGGATACAAGTATAAGAGCAGTATACATCGGGGATACAAGTATAAGAGCAGTATACACCGGGGATACAAGTATAAGAGCACTATACACCGGGGATACAAGTATAAGAGCGCTATACCCCGGGGATACAAGTATAAGAGCGCTATACACCGGGGATACAAGTATAAGAGCGCTATACCCCGGGGCTACAAGTATAAGAGCACTATACACCGGGGATACAAGTATAAGAGCGCTATACACCGGGGATACAAGTATAAGAGCGCTATACACCGGGGATACAAGTATAAGAGCGCTATACACCGGGGATACAAGTATAAGAGCGCTATACACCGGGGATACAAGTATAAGAGCGCTATAAACCGGGGATACAAGTATAAGAGCGCTATACACCGGGGATACAAGTATAAGAGCGCTATACACCGGGGATACAAGTATAAGAGCGCTATACACCGGGGATACAAGTATAAGAGCACTATACACCGGGGATACAAGTATAAGAGCGCTATACACCGGGGATACAAGTATAAGAGCACTATACCCCGGGGCTACAAGTATAAGAGCGCTATACCCCGGGGATACAAGTATAAGAGCGCTATACCCCGGGGATACGAGTATAAGAGCACTATACACCGGGGGTACAAGTATAAGAGCGCTATACACCGGGGATACAAGTATAAGAGCACTATACCCCGGGGATACAAGTATAAGAGCACTATACCCCGGGGATACAAGTATAAGAGCGCTATACCCCGGGGATACAAGTATAAGAGCGCTATACACCGGGGATACAAGTATAAGAGCACTATACCCCGGGGATACAAGTATAAGAGCACTATACACCGGGGATACAAGTATAGGAGCACTATACCCCGGGGATACAAGTATAAGAGCACTATACAGCGAGGATACAAGTATAAGAGCACTATACACCGGGGATACAAGTATAAGAGCGCTATACACCGGGGCTACAAGTATAAGAGCGCTATACACCGGGGCTACAAGTATAAGAGCGCTATATACCCCGGGGATACAAGTATAAGAGCACTATACCCCGGGGATACAAGTATAAGAGCACTATACCGGGGATACAAGTATAAGAGCACTATACACTGGGGGTACAAGTATAAGAGCGCTATACCCCGGGGATACAAGTATAAGAGCGCTATACCCCGGGGATACAAGTATAAGAGCGCTATACCCCGGGGCTACAAGTATAAGAGCGCTATACACCGGGGATACAAGTATAAGAGCGCTATACCCCGGGGATACAAGTATAAGAGCGCTATACACCGGGGATACAAGTATAAGAGCACTATACACCGGGGATACAAGTATAAGAGCACTATACCCCGGGGCTACAAGTATAAGAGCACTATACCTTGGGGATACAAGTATAAGAGCACTATACACCGGGGATACAAGTATAAGAGCGCTATACCCCGGGGATACAAGTATAAGAGCACTATACACCGGGGATACAAGTATAAGAGCGCTATACCCCGGGGATACAAGTATAAGAGCACTATACACCGGGGATACAAGTATAAGAGCACTATACCCCGGGGATACAAGTATAAGAGCACTATACACCGGGGATACAAGTATAAGAGAGCTATACCCCGGGGATACAAGTATAAGAGCACTATACACCGGGGGTACAAGTATAAGAGCGCTATACACCGTGGATACAAGTATAAGAGCGCTATACACCGGGGATACAAGTATAAGAGCGCTATACACCGGGGATACAAGTCTAAGAGCGCTATACACTGGGGGTACAAGTATAAGAGCGCTATACCCCGGGGATACAAGTATAAGAGCACTGTACACCGGGGATACAAGTCTAAGAGCACTATACCCCGGGGATACAAGTATAAGAGCGCTATACCCCGGGGCTACAAGTATAAGAGCACTATACCCCGGGGATACAAGTATAAGAGCACTATACCCCGGGGCTACAAGTATAAGAGCACTATACACCGGGGATACAAGTATAAGAGCGCTATACCCCGGGGATACAAGTATAAGAGCGCTATACACCGGGGATACAAGTATAAGAGCGCTCTACCCCGGGGATACAAGTATAAGAGCGCTATACACCGGGGCTACAAGTATAAGAGCGCTATACCCCGGGGATACAAGTATAAGAGCGCTATACCCCGGGGATACAAGTATAAGAGCGCTATACCCCGGGGATACAAGTATAAGAGCACTATACCCCGGGGCTATAAGTATAAGAGCGCTATACACCGGGGCTACAAGTATAAGAGCGCCATACACCGGGGATACAAGTATAAGAGCGCTATACACCGGGGATACAAGTATAAGAGCACTATACACCGGGGCTACAAGTATAAGAGCACTATACACCGGGGATACAAGTATAAGAGCACTATACACCGGGGCTACAAGTATAAGAGCGCTATACACCGGGGCTACGAGTATAAGAGCGCTATACACCGGGGATACAAGTATAAGAGCACTATACCCCGGGGCTACAAGTATAAGAGCGCTATACACCGGGGATACAAGTATAAGAGCGCTATACACCGGGGATACAAGTATAAGAGCGCTATACCCCGGGGATACAAGTATAAGAGCGCTATACACCGGGGCTACAAGTATAAGAGCGCTATACCCTGGGGATACAAGTATAAGAGCGCTATACCCCGGGGATACAAGTATAAGAGCGCTATACCCCGGGGCTACAAGTATAAGAGCGCTATACACCGGGGATACAAGTATAAGAGCGCTATACACCGGGGATACAAGTATAAGAGCACTATACACCGGGGATACAAGTATAAGAGCGCTCTACCCCGGGGATACAAGTATAAGAGCGCTATACACCGGGGATACAAGTATAAGAGCGCTATACCCCGGGGATACAAGTATAAGAGCGCTATACCCCGGGGATACAAGTATAAGAGCGCTATACCCCGGGGATACAAGTATAAGAGCACTATACCACGGGGCTATAAGTATAAGAGCGCTATACACCGGGGCTACAAGTATAAGAGCGCCATACACCGGGGATACAAGTATAAGAGCGCTATACACCGGGGATACAAGTATAAGAGCACTATACACCGGGGATACAAGTATAAGAGCGCTATACCCCGGGGATACAAGTATAAGAGCGCTATACCCCGGGGATACAAGTATAAGAGCGCTATACCCCGGGGCTACAAGTATAAGAGCGCTATACACCGGGGATACAAGTATAAGAGCGCTATACCCCGGGGATACAAGTATAAGAGCACTATATACCGGGGATACAAGTATAAGAGCACTATACCCCGGGGATACAAGTATAAGAGCGCTATACCCCGGGGATACAAGTATAAGAGCGCTATACCCCGGGGATACAAGTATAAGAGCGCTATACCCCGGGGATACAAGTATAAGAGCGCTATACCCCGGGGCTACAAGTATAAGAGCACTATACACCGGGGATACAAGTATAGGAGCACTATACCCCGGGGATACAAGTATAAGAGCACTATACAGCGAGGATACAAGTATAAGAGCACTATACACCGGGGATACAAGTATAAGAGCGCTATACACCGGGGCTACAAGTATAAGAGCGCTATATACCCCGGGGATACAAGTATAAGAGCACTATACCCCGGGGATACAAGTATAAGAGCACTATACCGGGGATACAAGTATAAGAGCACTATACACCGGGGATACAAGTATAAGAGCGCTATACCCCGGGGATACAAGTATAAGAGCACTATACACCGGGGATACAAGTATAAGAGCACTATACCCCGGGGATACAAGTATAAGAGCACTATACCCCGGGGCTACAAGTATAAGAGCACTATACCTTGGGGATACAAGTATAAGAGCACTATACACCGGGGATACAAGTATAAGAGCGCTATACCCCGGGGATACAAGTATAAGAGCACTATACACCGGGGATACAAGTATAAGAGCGCTATACCCCGGGGATACAAGTATAAGAGCACTATACACCGGGGATACAAGTATAAGAGCACTATACCCCGGGGATACAAGTATAAGAGCACTATACACCGGGGATACAAGTATAAGAGAGCTATACCCCGGGGATACAAGTATAAGAGCACTATACACCGGGGGTACAAGTATAAGAGCGCTATACACCGTGGATACAAGTATAAGAGCGCTATACACCGTGGATACAAGTATAAGAGCGCTATACACCGGGGATACAAGTATAAGAGCGCTATACACCGGGGATACAAGTCTAAGAGCGCTATACACTGGGGGTACAAGTATAAGAGCGCTATACCCCGGGGATACAAGTATAAGAGCACTGTACACCGGGGATACAAGTCTAAGAGCGCTATACACCGGGGCTACAAGTATAAGAGCACTATACCCCGGGGATACAAGTATAAGAGCACTATACCCCGGGGCTACAAGTATAAGAGCACTATACACCGGGGATACAAGTATAAGAGCGCTATACCCCGGGGATACAAGTATAAGAGCGCTATACACCGGGGATACAAGTATAAGAGCGCTCTACCCCGGGGATACAAGTATAAGAGCGCTATACACCGGGGCTACAAGTATAAGAGCGCTATACCCCGGGGATACAAGTATAAGAGCGCTATACCCCGGGGATACAAGTATAAGAGCGCTATACCCCGGGGATACAAGTATAAGAGCACTATACCCCGGGGCTATAAGTATAAGAGCGCTATACACCGGGGCTACAAGTATAAGAGCGCCATACACCGGGGATACAAGTATAAGAGCGCTATACACCGGGGATACAAGTATAAGAGCACTATACACCGGGGCTACAAGTATAAGAGCACTATACACCGGGGATACAAGTATAAGAGCACTATACACCGGGGCTACAAGTATAAGAGCGCTATACACCGGGGCTACGAGTATAAGAGCGCTATACACCGGGGATACAAGTATAAGAGCACTATACCCCGGGGCTACAAGTATAAGAGCGCTATACACCGGGGATACAAGTATAAGAGCGCTATACACCGGGGATACAAGTATAAGAGCGCTATACCCCGGGGATACAAGTATAAGAGCGCTATACACCGGGGCTACAAGTATAAGAGCGCTATACCCTGGGGATACAAGTATAAGACCGCTATACCCCGGGGATACAAGTATAAGAGCGCTATACCCCGGGGCTACAAGTATAAGAGCGCTATACACCGGGGATACAAGTATAAGAGCGCTATACACCGGGGATACAAGTATAAGAGCACTATACACCGGGGATACAAGTATAAGAGCGCTCTACCCCGGGGATACAAGTATAAGAGCGCTATACACCGGGGATACAAGTATAAGAGCGCTATACCCCGGGGATACAAGTATAAGAGCGCTATACCCCGGGGATACAAGTATAAGAGCGCTATACCCCGGGGATACAAGTATAAGAGCACTATACCACGGGGCTATAAGTATAAGAGCGCTATACACCGGGGCTACAAGTATAAGAGCGCCATACACCGGGGATACAAGTATAAGAGCGCTATACACCGGGGATACAAGTATAAGAGCACTATACACCGGGGATACAAGTATAAGAGCACTATACACCGGGGATACAAGTATAAGAGCACTATACACCGGGGCTACAAGTATAAGAGCGCTATACACCGGGGCTACGAGTATAAGAGCGCTATACACCGGGGATACAAGTATAAGAGCGCTATACCCCGGGGCTACAAGTATAAGAGCGCTATACACCGGGGATACAAGTATAAGAGCGCTATACACCGGGGATACAAGTATAAGAGCGCTATACCCCGGGGATACAAGTATAAGAGCGCTATACACCGGGGCTACAAGTATAAGAGCGCTATACCCTGGGGATACAAGTATAAGAGCGCTATACCCCGGGGATACAAGTATAAGAGCGCTATACCCCGGGGCTACAAGTATAAGAGCGCTATACACCGGGGATACAAGTATAAGAGCGCTATACACCGGGGATACAAGTATAAGAGCACTATACACCGGGGATACAAGTATAAGAGCGCTATACACCGGGGATACAAGTATAAGAGCGCTATACCCCGGGGCTACAAGTATAAGAGCGCTATACACCGGGGATACAAGTATAAGAGCGCTATACACCGGGCATACAAGTATAAGAGCGCTATACACCGGGGCTACAAGTATAAGAGCGCTATACCCCGGGGATACAAGTATAAGAGCGCTATACCCCGGGGCTACAAGTATAAGAGCGCTATACACCGGGGCTACAAGTATAAGAGCGCTATACACCGGGGATACAAGTATAAGAGCGCTATACACCGGGGATACAAGTATAAGAGCGCTATACACCGGGGCTACAAGTATAAGAGCGCTATACCCTGGGGATACAAGTATAAGAGCGCTATACCCCGGGGATACAAGTATAAGAGCGCTATACCCCGGGGCTACAAGTATAAGAGCGCTATACACCGGGGCTACAAGTATAAGAGCGCTATACACCGGGGATACAAGTATAAGAGCGCTATACACCGGGGATACAAGTATAAGAGCGCTATACACCGGGGCTACAAGTATAAGAGCACTATACACCGGGGCTACAAGTATAAGAGCACTATACACCGGGGATACAAGTATAAGAGCGCTATACACCGGGGATACAAGTATAAGAGCGCTATACACCCGGGATACAAGTATAAGAGCACTATACCCCGGGGCTACAAGTATAAGAGCGCTATATCCGGGGCTACAAGTATAAGAGCGCTATACACCGGGGGTACAAGTATAAGAGCACTATACACCGGGGATACAAGTATAAGAGCACTATACACCGGGGCTACAAGTATAAGAGCGCTATACACCGGGGATACAAGTATAAGAGCGCTATACCCCGGGGATACAAGTATAAGAGCACTATATACCGGGGATACAAGTATAAGAGCACTATACCCCGGGGATACAAGTATAAGAGCGCTATACCCCGGGGATACAAGTATAAGAGCGCTATACCCCGGGGATACAAGTATAAGAGCGCTATACCCCGGGGATACAAGTATAAGAGCGCTATACCCCGGGGCTACAAGTATAAGAGCACTATACCCCGGGGATACAAGTATAAGAGCGCTATACACCGGGGATACAAGTATAAGAGCGCTATACACCGGGGCTACAAGTATAAGAGCGCTATATCCGGGGCTACAAGTATAAGAGCGCTATACACCGGCGGTACAAGTATAAGAGCGCTATACCCCGGGGCTACAAGTATAAGAGCACTATACCCCGGGGATACAAATATAAGAGCACTATACCCCGGGGGTACAAGTATAAGGGCGCTATACACCGGAGATACAAGTATAAGGGCGCTATACACCGGAGATACAAGTATAAGAGCGCTATACCCCGGGGATACAAGTATAAGAGCGCTATACCCCGGGGCTACAAGTATAAGAGCACTATACCCCGGGGATACAAATATAAGAGCACTATACCCCGGGGCTACAAGTATAAGAGCGCTATACCCCGGGGCTACAAGTATAAGAGCGCTATACCCCGGGGATACAAGTATAAGAGCGCTATACCCCGGGGATACAAGTATAAGAGCGCTATACCCCGGGGATACAAGTATAAGAGCACTATACACCGGGGATACAAGTATAAGAGCACTATACCCCGGGGATACAAGTATAAGAGCGCTATACACCGGGGATACAAGTATAAGAGCACTATACCCCGGGGATACAAGTATAAGAGCGCTATACCCCGGGGCTACAAGTATAAGAGCGCTATACCCCGGGGATACAAGTATAAGAGCACTATACACCGGGGATACAAGTATAAGAGCGCTATACACCAGGGCTACAAGTATAAGAGCACTACACCCCGGGGATACAAGTATAAGAGCGCTATACACCAGGGCTACAAGTATAAGAGCACTACACCCCGGGGATACAAGTATAAGAGCGCTATACCCCGGGGATACAAGTATAAGAGCGCTATACACCGGGGATACAAGTATAAGAGCGCTATACACCGGGCATACAAGTATAAGAGCGCTATACACCGGGGATACAAGTATAAGAGCGCTATACACCGGGGATACAAGTATAAGAGCGCTATACCCCGGGGATACAAGTATAGGAGCACTGTACCCCGGGGATACAAGTATAAGAGCACTATACCCCGGGGCTACAAGTATAAGAGCGCTATACACCGGGGATACAAGTATAAGAGCGCTATACACCGGGGCTACAAGTATAAGAGCGCTATACACCGGGGATACAAGTATAAGAGCACTATACACCGGGGATACAAGTATAAGAGCGCTATACACCGGGGATACAAGTATAAGAGCACTATACACCGGGGATACAAGTATAAGAGCGCTATACACCAGGGATACAAGTATAAGAGCGCTATACACCGGGCATACAAGTATAAGAGCGCTATACACCGGGGCTACAAGTATAAGAGCACTATACCCCGGGGATACAAGTATAAGAGCGCTATACACCGGGGCTACAAGTATAAGAGCGCTATACCCTGGGGATACAAGTATAAGAGCGCTATACCCCGGGGATACAAGTATAAGAGCGCTATACCCCGGGGCTACAAGTATAAGAGCGCTATACACCGGGGCTACAAGTATAAGAGCGCTATACACCGGGGATACAAGTATAAGAGCGCTATACACCGGGGATACAAGTATAAGAGCGCTATACACCGGGGCTACAAGTATAAGAGCACTATACCCCGGGGATACAAGTATAAGAGCGCTATACACCGGGGCTACAAGTATAAGAGCACTATACACCGGGGATACAAGTATGAGAGCGCTATACACCGGGGATACAAGTATAAGAGCGCTATACACCCGGGATACAAGTATAAGAGCGCTATACCCCGGGGCTACAAGTATAAGAGCGCTATATCCGGGGCTACAAGTATAAGAGCGCTATACACCGGGGGTACAAGTATAAGAGCACTATACACCGGGGATACAAGTATAAGAGCACTATACACCGGGGCTACAAGTATAAGAGCGCTATACACCGGGGATACAAGTATAAGAGCGCTATACCCCGGGGATACAAGTATAAGAGCACTATATACCGGGGATACAAGTATAAGAGCACTATACCCCGGGGATACAAGTATAAGAGCGCTATACCCCGGGGATACAAGTATAAGAGCGCTATACCCCGGGGATACAAGTATAAGAGCGCTATACCCCGGGGATACAAGTATAAGAGCGCTATACCCCGGGGCTACAAGTATAAGAGCACTATACCCCGGGGATACAAGTATAAGAGCGCTATACACCGGGGATACAAGTATAAGAGCGCTATACACCGGGGCTACAAGTATAAGAGCGCTATATCCGGGGCTACAAGTATAAGAGCGCTATACACCGGCGGTACAAGTATAAGAGCGCTATACCCCGGGGATACAAGTATAAGAGCACTGTACACCGGGGCTACAAGTATAAGAGCACTATACCCCGGGGATACAAGTATAAGAGCACTATACCCCGGGGGTACAAGTATAAGGGCGCTATACACCGGAGATACAAGTATAAGGGCGCTATACACCGGAGATACAAGTATAAGAGCGCTATACACCGGGGATACAAGTATAAGAGCACTATACCCCGGGGATACAAGTATAAGAGCACTATACCCCGGGGCTACAAGTATAAGAGCACTATACCCCGGGGCTACAAGTATAAGAGCGCTATACCCCGGGGCTACAAGTATAAGAGCGCTATACCCCGGGGATACAAGTATAAGAGCGCTATACCCCGGGGATACAAGTATAAGAGCGCTATACCCCGGGGATACAAGTATAAGAGCACTATACACCGGGGATACAAGTATAAGAGCACTATACCCCGGGGATACAAGTATAAGAGCGCTATACACCGGGGATACAAGTATAAGAGCACTATACCCCGGGGATACAAGTATAAGAGCGCTATACCCCGGGGCTACAAGTATAAGAGCGCTATACCCCGGGGATACAAGTATAAGAGCACTATACACCGGGGATACAAGTATAAGAGCGCTATACACCGGGGATACAAGTATAAGAGCGCTATACACCGGGGATACAAGTATAAGAGCGCTATACATCAGGGCTACAAGTATAAGAGCACTACACCCCGGGGATACAAGTATAAGAGCGCTATACCCCGGGGATACAAGTATAAGAGCGCTATACACCGGGGATACAAGTATAAGAGCGCTATACACCGGGCATACAAGTATAAGAGCGCTATACACCGGGGATACAAGTATAAGAGCGCTATACACCGGGGATACAAGTATAAGAGCGCTATACCCCGGGGATACAAGTATAGGAGCACTGTACCCCGGGGATACAAGTATAAGAGCACTATACACCGGGGATACAAGTATAAGAGCACTATACACCGGGGCTACAAGTATAAGAGCGCTATACACCGGGGATACAAGTATAAGAGCACTATACACCGGGGATACAAGTATAAGAGCGCTATACACCGGGGATACAAGTATAAGAGCGCTATACACCGGGGCTACAAGTATAAGAGCGCTATACACCGGGGATACAAGTATAAGAGCACTATACACCGGGGATACAAGTATAAGAGCGCTATACACCGGGGATACAAGTATAAGAGCACTATACACCGGGGATACAAGTATAAGAGCGCAATACACCGGGGATACAAGTATAAGAGCGCTATACACCGGGCATACAAGTATAAGAGCGCTATACACCGGGGCTACAAGTATAAGAGCACTATACCCCGGGGATACAAGTATAAGAGCGCTATACACCGGGGCTACAAGTATAAGAGCGCTATACCCTGGGGATACAAGTATAAGAGCGCTATACCCCGGGGATACAAGTATAAGAGCGCTATACCCCGGGGCTACAAGTATAAGAGCGCTATACACCGGGGCTACAAGTATAAGAGCGCTATACACCGGGGATACAAGTATAAGAGCGCTATACACCGGGGATACAAGTATAAGAGCGCTATACACCGGGGATACAAGTATAAGAGCGCTATACACCGGGGCTCCAAGTATAAGAGCACTATACCCCGGGGATACAAGTATAAGAGCGCTATACACCGGGGCTACAAGTATAAGAGCACTATACACCGGGGATACAAGTATAAGAGCGCTATACACCGGGGATACAAGTATAAGAGCGCTATACACCCGGGATACAAGTATAAGAGCACTATACCCCGGGGCTACAAGTATAAGAGCGCTATATCCGGGGCTACAAGTATAAGAGCGCTATACACCGGGGGTACAAGTATAAGAGCACTATACACCGGGGATACAAGTATAAGAGCACTATACACCGGGGCTACAAGTATAAGAGCGCTATACACCGGGGATACAAGTATAAGAGCGCTATACCCCGGGGATACAAGTATAAGAGCACTATATACCGGGGATACAAGTATAAGAGCACTATACCCCGGGGATACAAGTATAAGAGCGCTATACACCGGGGATACAAGTATAAGAGCGCTATACCCCGGGGATACAAGTATAAGAGCGCTATACCCCGGGGATACAAGTATAAGAGCGCTATACCCCGGGGCTACAAGTATAAGAGCGCTATACCCCGGGGATACAAGTATAAGAGCGCTATACACCGGGGATACAAGTATAAGAGCGCTATACACCGGGGCTACAAGTATAAGAGCGCTATATCCGGGGCTACAAGTATAAGAGCGCTATACACCGGCGGTACAAGTATAAGAGCGCTATACCCCGGGGATACAAGTATAAGAGCACTGTACACCGGGGCTACAAGTATAAGAGCACTATACCCCGGGGATACAAGTATAAGAGCACTATACACCGGGGGTACAAGTATAAGGGCGCTATACACCGGAGATACAAGTATAAGGGCGCTATACACCGGAGATACAAGTATAAGAGCACTATACCCCGGGGATACAAGTATAAGAGCACTATACCCCGGGGCTACAAGTATAAGAGCACTATACCCCGGGGCTACAAGTATAAGAGCGCTATACCCCGGGGATACAAGTATAAGAGCGCTATACCCCGGGGATACAAGTATAAGAGCGCTATACCCCGGGGATACAAGTATAAGAGCACTATACACCGGGGATACAAGTATAAGAGCACTATACCCCGGGGATACAAGTATAAGAGCGCTATACCCCGGGGATACAAGTATAAGAGCGCTATACCCCGGGGATACAAGTATAAGAGCACTATACACCGGGGATACAAGTATAAGAGCACTATACCCCGGGGATACAAGTATAAGAGCGCTATACCCCGGGGCTACAAGTATAAGAGCGCTATACCCCGGGGATACAAGTATAAGAGCACTATACACCGGGGATACAAGTATAAGAGCGCTATACACCGGGGATACAAGTATAAGAGCGCTATACACCGGGGATACAAGTATAAGAGCGCTATACACCAGGGCTACAAGTATAAGAGCACTACACCCCGGGGATACAAGTATAAGAGCGCTATACCCCGGGGATACAAGTATAAGAGCGCTATACACCGGGGATACAAGTATAAGAGCGCTATACACCGGGCATACAAGTATAAGAGCGCTATACACCGGGGATACAAGTATAAGAGCGCTATACACCGGGGATACAAGTATAAGAGCGCTATACCCCGGGGATACAAGTATAGGAGCACTGTACCCCGGGGATACAAGTATAAGAGCACTATACACCGGGGATACAAGTATAAGAGCGCTATACACCGGGGCTACAAGTATAAGAGCGCTATACACCGGGGATACAAGTATAAGAGCACTATACACCGGGGATACAAGTATAAGAGCGCTATACACCGGGGATACAAGTATAAGAGCGCTATACCCCGGGGATACAAGTATAAGAGCGCTATACACCGGGGCTACAAGTATAAGAGCACTATACCCCGGGGCTACAAGTATAAGAGCGCTATACCCCGGGGATACAAGTATAAGAGCGCTATACAGCGGGGCTACAAGTATAAGAGCCCTATACACCGGGGATACAAGTATAAGAGCAGTATACACCGGGGATACAAGTATAAGAGCGCTATACACCGGGGATACAAGTATAAGAGCACTATACCCCGGGGATACAAGTATAAGAGCACTATACACCGGGGATACAAGTATAAGAGCACTATATACCGGGGATACAAGTATAAGAGCGCTATACACCGGGGATACAAGTATAAGAGCACTATACACCGGGGCTACAAGTATAAGAGCGCTATACCCTGGGGATACAAGTATAAGATTACTATACACCGGGGATACAAGTATAAGAGCACTATACACCGGGGATACAAGTATAAGAGCACTATACACCGGGGATACAAGTATAAGAGCACTATACACCGGGGATACAAGTATAAGAGCACTATACACCGGGGATACAAGTATAAGAGCACTATACCGGGGATACAAGTATAAGAGCGCTATACACCGGGGCTACAAGTATAAGAGCGCTATACCCTGGGGATACAAGTATAAGATTACTATACACCGGGGATACAAGTATAAGAGCACTATACACCGGGGATACAAGTATAAGAGCACTATACACCGGGGCTACAAGTATAAGAGCGCTATACCCTGGGGATACAAGTATAAGATTACTATACACCGGGGATACAAGTATAAGAGCACTATACCCCGGGGATACAAGTATAAGAGCACTATACACCGGGGATACAAGTATAAGAGCACTATACACCGGGGATACAAGTATAAGAGCACTATACCCCGGGGATACAAGTATAAGAGCACTATACACCGGGGATACAAGTATAAGAGCGCTATACACCGGGGATACAAGTATAAGAGCGCTATACACCGGGGCTACAAGTATAAGAGCACTATACCCCGGGGATACAAGTATAAGAGCGCTATACACCGGGGCTACAAGTATAAGAGCACTATACACCGGGGATACAAGTATAAGAGCGCTATACACCGGGGATACAAGTATAAGAGCGCTATACACCCGGGATACAAGTATAAGAGCACTATACCCCGGGGCTACAAGTATAAGAGCGCTATATCCGGGGCTACAAGTATAAGAGCGCTATACACCGGGGGTACAAGTATAAGAGCACTATACACCGGGGATACAAGTATAAGAGCACTATACACCGGGGCTACAAGTATAAGAGCGCTATACACCGGGGATACAAGTATAAGAGCGCTATACCCCGGGGATACAAGTATAAGAGCACTATATACCGGGGATACAAGTATAAGAGCACTATACCCCGGGGATACAAGTATAAGAGCGCTATACACCGGGGATACAAGTATAAGAGCGCTATACCCCGGGGATACAAGTATAAGAGCGCTATACCCCGGGGATACAAGTATAAGAGCGCTATACCCCGGGGCTACAAGTATAAGAGCACCATACCCCGGGGATACAAGTATAAGAGCGCTATACACCGGGGATACAAGTATAAGAGCGCTATACACCGGGGCTACAAGTATAAGAGCGCTATATCCGGGGCTACAAGTATAAGAGCGCTATACACCGGCGGTACAAGTATAAGAGCGCTATACCCCGGGGATACAAGTATAAGAGCACTGTACACCGGGGCTACAAGTATAAGAGCACTATACCCCGGGGATACAAGTATAAGAGCACTATACACCGGGGGTACAAGTATAAGGGCGCTATACACCGGAGATACAAGTATAAGGGCGCTATACACCGGAGATACAAGTATAAGAGCACTATACCCCGGGGATACAAGTATAAGAGCACTATACCCCGGGGCTACAAGTATAAGAGCACTATACCCCGGGGCTACAAGTATAAGAGCGCTATACCCCGGGGATACAAGTATAAGAGCGCTATACCCCGGGGATACAAGTATAAGAGCGCTATACCCCGGGGATACAAGTATAAGAGCACTATACACCGGGGATACAAGTATAAGAGCACTATACCCCGGGGATACAAGTATAAGAGCGCTATACCCCGGGGATACAAGTATAAGAGCGCTATACCCCGGGGATACAAGTATAAGAGCACTATACACCGGGGATACAAGTATAAGAGCACTATACCCCGGGGATACAAGTATAAGAGCGCTATACCCCGGGGCTACAAGTATAAGAGCGCTATACCCCGGGGATACAAGTATAAGAGCACTATACACCGGGGATACAAGTATAAGAGCGCTATACACCGGGGATACAAGTATAAGAGCGCTATACACCGGGGATACAAGTATAAGAGCGCTATACACCAGGGCTACAAGTATAAGAGCACTACACCCCGGGGATACAAGTATAAGAGCGCTATACCCCGGGGATACAAGTATAAGAGCGCTATACACCGGGGATACAAGTATAAGAGCGCTATACACCGGGGATACAAGTATAAGAGCGCTATACACCGGGGATACAAGTATAAGAGCACTATACACCGGGGATACAAGTATAAGAGCACTATACCCCGGGGGTACAAGTATAAGAGCACTATACCCCGGGCATACAAGTATAAGAGCGCTATACACCGGGGATACAAGTATAAGAGCGCTATACACCGGGGATACAAGTATAAGAGCGCTATACCCCGGGGATACAAGTATAGGAGCACTGTACCCCGGGGATACAAGTATAAGAGCACTATACACCGGGGATACAAGTATAAGAGCGCTATACACCGGGGCTACAAGTATAAGAGCGCTATACACCGGGGATACAAGTATAAGAGCACTATACACCGGGGATACAAGTATAAGAGCGCTATACACCGGGGATACAAGTATAAGAGCACTATACCCCGGGGATACAAGTATAAGAGCGCTATACCCCGGGGATACAAGTATAAGAGCGCTATACACCGGGGCTACAAGTATAAGAGCACTATACCCCGGGGCTACAAGTATAAGAGCGCTATACCCCGGGGATACAAGTATAAGAGCGCTATACAGCGGGGCTACAAGTATAAGAGCCCTATACACCGGGGATACAAGTATAAGAGCAGTATACACCGGGGATACAAGTATAAGAGCGCTATACACCGGGGATACAAGTATAAGAGCACTATACCCCGGGGATACAAGTATAAGAGCACTATACACCGGGGATACAAGTATAAGAGCACTATATACCGGGGATACAAGTATAAGAGCGCTATACACCGGGGATACAAGTATAAGAGCACTATACACCGGGGCTACAAGTATAAGAGCGCTATACCCTGGGGATACAAGTATAAGATTACTATACACCGGGGATACAAGTATAAGAGCACTATACACCGGGGATACAAGTATAAGAGCACTATACACCGGGGATACAAGTATAAGAGCACTATACACCGGGGATACAAGTATAAGAGCACTATACACCGGGGATACAAGTATAAGAGCACTATACCGGGGATACAAGTATAAGAGCGCTATACACCGGGGCTACAAGTATAAGAGCGCTATACCCTGGGGATACAAGTATAAGATTACTATACACCGGGGATACAAGTATAAGAGCACTATACACCGGGGATACAAGTATAAGAGCACTATACACCGGGGCTACAAGTATAAGAGCGCTATACACCAGGGCTACAAGTATAAGAGCACTACACCCCGGGGATACAAGTATAAGAGCGCTATACCCCGGGGATACAAGTATAAGAGCGCTATACACCGGGGATACAAGTATAAGAGCGCTATACACCGGGGATACAAGTATAAGAGCGCTATACACCGGGGATACAAGTATAAGAGCACTATACACCGGGGATACAAGTATAAGAGCACTATACCCCGGGGGTACAAGTATAAGAGCACTATACCCCGGGCATACAAGTATAAGAGCGCTATACACCGGGGATACAAGTATAAGAGCGCTATACACCGGGGATACAAGTATAAGAGCGCTATACCCCGGGGATACAAGTATAGGAGCACTGTACCCCGGGGATACAAGTATAAGAGCACTATACACCGGGGATACAAGTATAAGAGCGCTATACACCGGGGCTACAAGTATAAGAGCGCTATACACCGGGGATACAAGTATAAGAGCACTATACACCGGGGATACAAGTATAAGAGCGCTATACACCGGGGATACAAGTATAAGAGCACTATACCCCGGGGATACAAGTATAAGAGCGCTATACCCCGGGGATACAAGTATAAGAGCGCTATACACCGGGGCTACAAGTATAAGAGCACTATACCCCGGGGCTACAAGTATAAGAGCGCTATACCCCGGGGATACAAGTATAAGAGCGCTATACAGCGGGGCTACAAGTATAAGAGCCCTATACACCGGGGATACAAGTATAAGAGCAGTATACACCGGGGATACAAGTATAAGAGCGCTATACACCGGGGATACAAGTATAAGAGCACTATACCCCGGGGATACAAGTATAAGAGCACTATACACCGGGGATACAAGTATAAGAGCACTATATACCGGGGATACAAGTATAAGAGCGCTATACACCGGGGATACAAGTATAAGAGCACTATACACCGGGGCTACAAGTATAAGAGCGCTATACCCTGGGGATACAAGTATAAGATTACTATACACCGGGGATACAAGTATAAGAGCACTATACACCGGGGATACAAGTATAAGAGCACTATACACCGGGGATACAAGTATAAGAGCACTATACACCGGGGATACAAGTATAAGAGCACTATACACCGGGGATACAAGTATAAGAGCACTATACCGGGGATACAAGTATAAGAGCGCTATACACCGGGGCTACAAGTATAAGAGCGCTATACCCTGGGGATACAAGTATAAGATTACTATACACCGGGGATACAAGTATAAGAGCACTATACACCGGGGATACAAGTATAAGAGCACTATACACCGGGGCTACAAGTATAAGAGCGCTATACCCTGGGGATACAAGTATAAGATTACTATACACCGGGGATACAAGTATAAGAGCACTATACCCCGGGGATACAAGTATAAGAGCACTATACACCGGGGATACAAGTATAAGAGCACTATACACCGGGGATACAAGTATAAGAGCGCTATACCCCGGGGATACAAGTATAAGAGCGCTATACACCGGGGATACAAGTATAAGAGCACTATACACCGGGGCTACAAGTATAAGAGCGCTATACACCGGGGGTACAAGTATAAGAGCGCTATACCCCGGGGATACAAGTATAAGAGCACTATACCCCGGGGGTACAAGTATAAGAGCACTATACCCCGGGGATACAAGTATAAGAGCGCTATACCCCGGGGATACAAGTATAAGAGCACTATACCCCGGGGATACAAGTATAAGAGCACTATACATCGGGGCTACAAGTATAAGAGCGCTATACCCCGGGGCTACAAGTATAAGAGCGCTCTACACCGGGGCTACAAGTATAAGAGCGCTATACACCGGGGATACAAGTATAAGAGCGCTATACCCCGGGGATACAAGTATAAGAGCACTATACCCCGGGGATACAAGTATAAGAGCGCTATACCCCGGGGATACAAGTATAAGAGCGCTATACCCCGGGGATACAAGTATAAGAGCACTATACCCCGGGGATACAAGTATAAGAGCGCTATACACCGGGGATACAAGTATAAGAGCACTATACCCCGGGGATACAAGTATAAGAGCGCTATACCCCGGGGATACAAGTATAAGAGCGCTATACCCCGGGGATACAAGTATAAGAGCGCTATATCCGGGGATACAAGTATAAGAGCGCTATACACCGGGGATACAAGTATAAGAGCGCTATACCCTGGGGATACAAGTATAAGAGCGCTATACCCTGGGGATACAAGTATAAGACCGCTATACACCGGGGATACAAGTATAAGAGCACTATACCCCGGGGATACAAGTATAAGAGCACTATACCCCGGGGATACAAGTATAAGAGCACTATACCCCGGGGATACAAGTATAAGAGCACTATACCCCGGGGCTACAAGTATACAAGTATAAGAGCGCTATACCCCGGGGATACAAGTATAAGAGCGCTATACACCGGGGATACAAGTATAAGAGCACTATACCCCGGGGATACAAGCATAAGAGCGCTATACACCGGGGCTACAAGTATAAGAGCACTATACACCGGGGATACAAGTATAAGAGCGCTATACACCGGGGATACAAGTATAAGAGCGCTATACACCGGGGATACAAGTATAAGAGCGCTATACACCGGGGATACAAGTATAAGAGCACTATACACCGGGGATACAAGTATAAGAGCGCTATACCCCGGGGATACAAGTATAAGAGCGCTATACCCCGGGGATACAAGTATAAGAGCGCTATACCCCGGGGATACAAGTATAAGAGCACTATACCCCGGGGATACAAGTATAAGAGCGCTATACACCGGGGATACAAGTATAAGAGCGCTATACACCGGGGATACAAGTACTACTATTATTACTCTGCAGCCAGGCAGCTTTCCTTCTGCATCTTTTCTAGCTAGATGGTACATGACCTTGGCAGACGTCCCGGGCCTTAAGACACCTAGGTTAGGGAATGGCTGCAGCGGTCATGTACCATTTAGCATGCGATTGTGCCATCAAGGAAAGCGGAGCGGAGGAGTGGGGGACCAAGAGAGGTAGTCTTTCTCTTACAGTAAAAACAGGGCATTGCCACCGATGGTTGCAATAAAGTCGGTATTACCACCTTGTGGGGCAACAATAGGGGCGTTATTACTGGTAGCAGCAACAAAGAGGGCATTACTACCGACAGGGCAGAAAACGGGGGCCTTATAACTGTGTGGGGACAGAAAGGCAGCATTATTACATTTTACTAATGCAGGTTTCTAAATAAAGTGGATTTTTAACCCCATGCATGCCTGCATATTTATTTAAAATACTGCAAATTGCATCCTCCTCCTCAGCCAAAGATACTCCCTAAAGATACTAAGATGAGGATTTCTACTCTTCTGTAAAATATACAATGCAACCACTGGATACAAGTATTATCCACTAGACACTAGGGGTGCAAATATGACCCCACTAGAGACCAATGATACACGCAGGGGCGTAACTATAGGGGATGCAGACGGTGCGGCTGCACCCGGGCTTAGGAGCCATATGACCTCTCCTCTGCATATATGGAGCCCAGTACTATGACTAAAGCATTACAGTTGGGGGCCCCGTTACAGATTTTGCATTGAGGCCCAGAAGCTTCAAGTTAAACCTCTGGATACACATGTTAAATCCCTTAGACACCAGGGATATAGGCATTAACCTGCTAGACACTAGGGATGCAAATATAAACCACTAGACATCAGGGATGTGATCTATTAACCACTAGTTATCAGGGATATAATTTATAGACACAGTTATATAATTGATAGCATTCTAAGCACCAGGGATATAATTACTAATGCATCAGGCAAGTCTTGGCTGTCTTCCAGGCGCACAAATCAAAGCTGTGTTTAATAAGCTATCAAGACTCTTCAGTTCTACAGACGACTACCCATTCCTACTGATACATGTAGAGACAAATGACACTGCAAAAAAGGTCTTGCAACTATCTGCAGAGACTTTGAAGACCTACGCTTGAAAGTGAAGGAACTAGGAGCTCAGGTGGTCTTCTCATCCCTCCTCCCAGTGGATGGCCATGGAATAAGAAGATGGAACAGGATTCTAGAGGTGAACAACTGGCTACGCATATGGTGCCGTCAGCAAAGATTTGGATTCCTAGACCATGGAGTGATTTACCTATATCTTGGGCTGCTTGCTAGAGACAGGTTGTACCTTACAGACAGGTAAGCATATATTTGGTGGACACCTTGCTTCACTCATTAGGAGAGCTTTAAACTAGAACAATATGAGAAGGGAAGTGAAAGGTAAAAATATACAGCTAATTAATACATTTGAGAACCTCACTATTGGAAGTGGAAAGAAAGAACAAAGACAAAAAATTCAGAAGGAAAGTGGAGGAGCAAGAGACCCCGATCACAAACTAACATGTTTCTACACCAAGGCCCAGAGCAGGGGAAACAAACAAGGAGAATTGGAGCGCCGAACACAGCAGGAGAAATATGATGTCATAGGCATCACGGAAACTTGGTGGAATGATACACATGATTGGAATACAAGGCTAGAAGGATACAACTTATTTATAAGACACAGACCTAATAAAAGGGGAGGAGGTGTTGTGTTGTATGTTAGGAAAACATTCATCTCCACAGAGATTCAAGCTTCAGAGCTGGGAGTTCTGTACAAACTTTGGGTAAGAATACAAGGAGAGAACAACAGATAGGACACCATTGTAGGCATTTACTATAGGCCGCCCGGACAAGCAGAAGATATGAAGGAACTCTTTCTACATCAGATGGCCAAGCTCTCAAAGAAGCCCAACATAGTGATCATGGGAGATTTTACCCATCCAGACATTTGTTGGGAATCTCTCTCAGTAAAGTAATTGATCCAACATTATCCGCTCTTGCTGACAACTTTTTCTTCCAGAAGGTCGAAGAGAAAACAAGGGGATCTGCTGTCTTGGACCTAATTCTTACCAACAGGGTAGAAATCGTTGAGGAAGTAAGGGAGGCTGGGAGCTTAGGAGGCAGTGATCATGCTAACAATGAATCTTGAATAACAAGAGGAGGAAGACCTGAGGAGGCTCAAACATCATGGTTGGACTGCAGAAAGGCAGATTTTAATGAACTCAGAAAGAGGTAGGAAGGATTCAATGGCTGGATGTTCTTAAGGACAGAAATGTAGAAACTGTAGGGCAAATGTCAGAAAAGCTGAAGGTGACAATCAATTGAGGCTTGCAACAGAGGCCAAAAGCAATAAAGGATTTGGGGGGGGGGGGTCAAAAGAAAAGCCAAAGATGCTATAAGATGTTTACAGGATAAAAATGGTGAATTGGTTAGGAATGATGTTGAGAAGGGCGAACTTCTAAATTCCTACTTTGTATCTGGTTTCTCTCAGAAAGTAGATGTAACATCAAGTGATCTTCCCTGTGCTATTGGGTAGCAAAGAAAAAAACTGTAGCCCTGCGCTGCTTTCTGAACAATACCAGTTTCAAGTATCACAAAGATCAACCTCAAGCTAAAACACAAGGTTTATTATTACAATAAAAGAGGTCACACACCTCATAACCATCTACATAAAATACACTTGCGACGCGTTTCGCCTTTCTCAAACTTGAGGTTGATCTTTGTGATACCTGAAACTGGTATTGTTTAGAAAGCAGCGCAGGGCTACAGTTTTTTTTTCTTTGCTTGCTACCCTATTATCTGGCCTCTTATGAGGAACGGATTATTGTTTTGACCTGCGTCTCTCCAGCAAACTGGATCTTGATGAACCTTGGATAAAGCAACCCTTAAAGCCCACCAGGACCATTGGTGTAGACATGACCACCCTAGGGTGACATGTCGAGCACCGGGTGAGTTATATTATATTTTACTTCTTTGCTTGCTGTTACCCTTTAAAGGTGCCAGGCGCTCTCCCTGATTTCTATCTCCCTGTGCTATTGGGGGAATAAAAGAATGCAGGCTATCTGTAAGCAGAGAGATGGTGAGGGAACACTTAGCTAACGTACATGAATCCAAGTCTCAACGTCCAGATGAATTACATCCTAGAATACTAAAGGAAGCAGCAGAGGTAATTGCTGAACCACTCGCCATAATCTTTGAAAATTCCTGGAGAAAAAGAGAAGTCCCAGAAGATTGGAAAAGGCAAATGTTGTCCCTATCTTCAAAAAAGGGAAGAAGGTGGATCCAGGAAACTACAGGCCTGTGAGCCTGACTTCTTTACCGGGAAAGATCTTTGAACAAATTATTAAACAGCATGTATGCACATACATGGATAAAAATGGAGTAATTACCCAGAGCCAGCATGGGTTTGTAACAAACAAGTCATGTCAGACTAATCTAATTTCCTTCTATGATAGTATCACTGACTGGGTCGATCAGGGAAATGCAGTGGATATAGTATATCTTGACTTTAGTAAAGCATTTGACAAAATATCTCATACCATACTAAATTGAAAAAATGACCAATTATGGGATTGACGAGGCAACTGTTAGGTGGATTCACAGCTGGCTGAGTGATCGTACTCATAGAGTGGTCATAAATGGCTGCACATCCAAGTGGAAGAATGTATCAAGTGGGGAACCACAAGGCTCTGTCCTGGGCCCGGTGTTGGTCAACAGTTTTATAAATGATCTGGAAAAGGGAATTGATGGGAAACGGATCAAATCTGCAGATGATACAAAGCTGGGAGGGATATCTAACACTAGGGTAAACAAAGAGAGACTATTCAAAAAGGTCTAGAAAAGCTTTCACAGTGGGCGGCAACTAACAGAATGGTATTTAACAAGGAGAAATGCAAAGTCCTACATCTGGGCAAGAAAAGTGAAAAAAGCGCATACAGAATGGGAGGAATTGGGCTAAGCAGCAGCACATGGGAAAAAGACTTGGGTATACTAATAGATCAGAGACTGGGGTCTCCTTCACACAGGCACTGCGACTTTTGGACGACCGTGTCACGGCTGCAGTGCAGTCAAAAAATTGCATGAACTTATCGCTTATACAGCCCGTTCAGACGGCCTGGCTGCGGCAAGTATACACTGTACTCGGAATACCGTCGGGCGGGGGAGTGTTTAGCTCTACTAAACTGCCTTCCCCTCTCCACCCCTTGTAAGCTGTCAGCAAAGGGAGGGGGCAGGAGCTAGTGTGCTAATCTCCCACCCCCTCCCCTTGCTAGCAGCCAGCAAGGTGTGGAGAAGGGGGAGGGCGTTTAGCAGAGCCTCTGCCAAACTCCCTCCCACCTCTTTCTGGCAACTCCCTTAGACTCACATAGGAGTCAATGGGACCGGCTGCCATATTCTGGCTGTAAGATAGTTTTGGAACTATCTTTTCCATCCGGCATAAAAACCGTATGCGCTATATTTTCCTCTTTAGCTCTGCTAAACTGCCTTTCCCTCTCCACCCCTTGCCAGCTGTTGGCAAAGGGAGGGGACGGGAGCTAGTGTGCTAATCTCCCGCCCCCCCCCCCCCCCCTTGCTGGCAACTCCCATAGGAGTCTATGGGACCGGCTGCCATATTCCAGCTGGAAGATAGTTCCAGAACTATCTTTTCCGTCCAGCATAAAAACCGGCGTAAAAACTGTATGCGCCATATTTTCCAGTCAGCCATTTTTACGCTCCGGAAAATCAGCCATCTGAACTGATGCATTGGAATCCAATGCATCAGATGGTCGGATATATTGGCCGGCCGTGAAAACGCAGCCTATATACGCTCGTGTGAATAAGCCCTGGGGGCGCTTTCAGGAGGCTGTGTGCACAAGTACACTTGCCACTACAAAGCATACTTGTGCATGAATAGCTTTTTTTTTTTCTCCTCGGCTTTTCAAACTCCTGCCATAGCGCAGGAGTTTGAAAGAAAACAGCCAAAAGATAGGTCTTGCCTTATCTTTTTGTTGCCCGTACAATTTTTCGGCGAAAATCCCAAAGGTGAAAACAAAAGTATTGAAATTAATGATTTTGTTTTGTCCCGTTACAGGACAAAAACATATTTGTTTGTTTAAGCCCTGAACATGAGTCAACAATGTGATGCAGCAGCAAAAAAGGCAAACACAATTCTGGGATGTATCAGGAGAAGCATAGAGTCTAGATTATGAGGTAATTATCCCTATATACTCTTCCTCAAGCCGCTTTCAAACAGTTGAGATTCTAGCTTGAGATTTGTGCATTGCAAGACGCAAAAACATCACAAGAATATGAACCCTATTCTTTTGAATTGGGTCATACACATGAGCAAAAAAAAAATCACGGAATGTCCCATCTTCTCAAGTGCAATGCGAGGTTTACCATTGAAAACAATGGAAAGCACTCTGTGATCCCCCCGCCGCGGAGAATGATCACTACTTCCCTGAAGGAACGGGAGGAGGTTTTCATATGAAAACACCTTGCATACATGGCAAAATCGCATGTTAGCGGGCACTATATCAGGCCGAGTTTCATGGCGTTATATTGCACTAACTTATGTGAAATTAGCCTTAGTCAGACCTCATCTGGAATATTGTGGCCAGTTCTGGGCACCCCACTCTAAAAAAGACATAGACAAACTGGAGCAAGTTCAGAGAAGAGTTACCAAGATGGTGAGCGGTCTGCAAATCATGTCCTATGAGGAACAGTTAAAGGATCTGGGAATGTTTAGCAGAAGAGAAGGCTGAGAGGAGACTTAATAGCTGTCTACAAATATCTGAAGGGCTGTCACAGTGCAGAGGGATCAGCCCTATTCTCATCTGCACAAGGAAAGACTAGAAGCAATGGGATGAAACTGAAAGGGAGGAGACACAGATTAGAAATTAGACAGTGAGGGGGATCAATGAGTGGAACAGGTTACCACAGGAGGTGGGGAGTTCTCCTTCAATGGAAGTGTTCAAACAAAGGCTGGACAGACATCTGTCTGGGATTGTTTAGTGATCCTGCACTGAGCAGGGGGTTGGACCCGATGACCATGGAGGTCCTGCCAACTCTACCAGTCTAGGATTCTATGAGATGATGAGCGTTCTGCAAATCATGTGCCATGAGGAACGGTTAAAGGATCTGGGAAGGTTAAGATAGCAGAAGAGAAGGCAAAAAAACCCCAAGGAGGTAGAAGCCAATATTCCCCATTTAAGGGAAAAAAATTCCTTCCTGACTCCAATCTGGAATTAGAATAATCCCTGAATCAGCGACCATCTGAAGCGATTAATGAGAACATGTAATATGGTATCGCTGAAGAATGATGTCCGGCCGCTCGGGGAATTGATGGGTTTCTTCTTTCACAGATTTGAGCAGCATAGCGCACATTTGCGCACGCATTGAGTGCGCTCCCCTCTCAGGGGTCTTTGACTCACAGATGCGCACAAAATAGAGCAGGCATTTATTTGTTTACTTGTACAAGAAATGCGCAAACAGAATACAAAAAATACGTATGAACTCTCTGGCATGAATGGGCCCCAAATTTTTGGGCATTGCACATGCAAATTTTGCGTGTCAATAAACGCCCGTGTCCATTTATGCTGCGGAATTCAATCCTTGAAATGCAACCGGTAACTCCCACAGCAGATCTGCAGTTACAGCGCTGACTAATAAACAGCATTCAGGTGCGGAGGCGCTGCGGGGCGTCCACTGCGAAGACACCATGTGTGAAGGTGACTTAAAGGGGTTGTCCCGCGCCGAACGGGGGGGCTATTGAAAAAAAAAAAACCCGTTTCGGCGCAGGACAAACCCGATGCAGGGGTAAAAAAAAAAAAAACGGATAGTACTTACCCGAATCCCCGCGCTCCGGTGACTTCTTTCTTACCTTGCTAAGATGGCCGCCGGGATCTTCACCCTCGGTGGACCTCAGGGCTTCTGTGCGTTCCATTGCCGATTCCAGCCTCCTGATTGGCTGGAATCAGCACACGTGACGGGGTGGAGCTACGAGGAGCAGCTCTCCGGCACGAGCGGCCCCATTCAAGACAGAGAAGACCGGACTGCGCAAGCGCGTCTAATCGGGAGATTAGACGCTGAAATTAGACGGCACCATGGAGACGAGGACGCTAGCAACGGAGCAGGTAAGTGAATAACTTCTGTATGGCTCATAATTAATGCACGATGTACATTACAAAGTGCATTAATATGGCCATACAGAAGTGTATACCCCCAACTTGCTTTCGCGGGACAACCCCTTTAAGGGCACGGAAATCCCCACAGCGAACTGCAGATTCTGATGCGGAATTGCCTGCAGGATTCGGCTATCTTCAATTCCGCACCAAAGTCCCCATATTGGCAGTGCGGATTCTGGGGCCGAGGCCTCACGGCCGATTCAGCGCTACAATGGAATCCATTGATTGCAATGGGTTCGCTCACATTGCACGTTTTTCCGCACTCATTTCCGTCAGGCTAGATAATACTCAATATGCTCTATTTTTATGCGGAAGTGCGCTCCGAAGGCCCCGTAGGAGTCTATGGCGGCACGGAAATGCACTCAAACTATGAACGTCGTTTTTCCGCAGCCACTTATGGGGGGGCTATAGGGTTTGCAGCCAACTGCAGGGAGGCACGGCGTTCATTAGGAGATTGTTCAGGACCGTCTCTTTTTGAAAGCCTCCTCCATCATGTGGAGATGGAACTGCTCATAATTTCGTAGATCAGAGGTCGCCTTCTGGGACCCCAAAGAATGATCCCAGAACTCCGCCTTTTTGGAACAACCTCTGCCATGTCACATGCCTGCCAACATATGCGCGACAGCGACCAAGGCGAATGGGCATCTCCGTCATCAGAAGAAGTCTCAAACCTCGGCTACTCTCTCCCAAAGGCAGAAAGTACCAGAACCCCGCAGGATGGTGTCTCGCGGCACCTGATGAATATTTATGGGGTCGGGGTCAAGTGCAGTTATTGTGAACTAAAAAGGAAGAGAAATAACACAAGCCTGTTCACCATGCAAATAGGTTGCGCAGGAGCGGCCATAACGGCGCTGACAGCCGCGTGCAGGAGTCCGGAACATTCCTCAGGGAATTCTAGATTTGCTGCAGATTTGCTGCGGGACCCGACCCGAGCGCCTGCAGGGACCAGCGCCTACTCACCTGCGGCCCCGGCTCTTTCAGGTGGCGGCTGCCAGGCAGCCGGCGCATACGCAGACCGGAGCTGGCGGTGGGTGAGTGACATTGCTCACAGAGCTCCGCACAGAAATAGGACATGCCGTGGTTTGTTTGCCGCGCGAGATTTCGTGCGGCCGTCTGCATAGGATTGCGTTTGTTAACACAATCTTATACAGGCTTCCAGTGGCGGAAATTCCACGGGAAGTCCCGCCGCAGAATTTCTGCTCGTGTGCAGGCGCCCTTAGAGTGCAGAACGTCGGCGCCGTAGAGCGGGACACGGGGACCTACAGCCCCCTGCGATGTGTCCGCATCCTACGCTAGAGGTCTTACGTGGATGGCGGACGGTGTGGGAACCGCTGACAAGGTGCATACATCTTCGACGAGCCGCCCCTCCCAACACCATCCAGGCTCCGGAGCCTTGCAGCGCTGGGACACGTTCTGTAATCCTGTCCATGTAATGCGCTCTCGTTATGTAACTCTCCAGCGTATTAACGCTTATGTCACCAGAAGCCTCCTACAAGGAGCGGAGATAAGCGGCACTAACGATAGACACTAATCAGAGGGCAGTGAGTTACATCAGTCCTGTAAGTCTCCATAATGAATGGCAGCGACGACTCGGGGTCTCAGAAGCGGGGATGCGTCATCTATTCATCTGGCCTGTCCTTAGCGCCCCATAAACACCGCCGTATGCGGCGATCAATACATTCCGTCCGGTTTAATGGAAAGAAGTCCTCTTGTATAAGAGGAAGCTGTGGGTTTACTGCCGACTGACTCATCTCAATGAGCGCAGGACATGTGCGGGCCATAAGGAGGCGCTCTGTACTATGCTGTGTGGTCATCGCTGCCCACACACTAAGGAGCGTAAGAGCTGGTATGCCCATGTACTATACAAAGTGAATGGGCACGGTGTGCCATGTGGGTAACACAGTCGATGCGGCGGTATGGGTAGAGGAGAATGCAGCCATTCACGGTGATAGTAATAAAGAGGTGAAGGGCTTGCTGGCTGTATACTGGCAGTAGTAAGGTCTCCAGTATACAGGGAGGGGGTGAGGTTGGGGGCGCTCCGCTGTGGCAGTAGTAAGGTCTCCAGTATACAGGGAGGGGGTTGTGGTTGGGGGCGCTCCGCTGTGGCAGTAGTAAGGTCTCCAGTATACAGGGAGGGGGTTGTGGTTGGGGGGCGCTCCACTGTGGCAGTAGTAAGGTCTCCAGTATACAGGGAGGGGGTTGTGGTTGGGGGCGCTCCGCTGTGGCAGTAGTAAGGTCTCCAGTATACAGGGAGGGGGTGAGGTTGGGGCGCTCCGCTGTGGCAGTAGTAAGGTCTCCAGTATACAGGGAGGGGGTTGTGGTTGGGGGCGCTCCGCTGTGGCAGTAGTAAGGTCTCCAGTATACAGGGAGGGGGTTGTGGTTGGGGGCGCTCCGCTGTGGCAGTAGTAAGGTCTCCAGTATGCAGGGAGGGGGTTGTGGTTGGGGGCGCTCCGCTGTGGCAGTAGTAAGGTCTCCAGTATACAGGGAGGGGGTTGTGGTTGGGGGCGCTCCGCTGTGGCAGTAGTAAGGTCTCCAGTATACAGGGAGGGGGTTGTGGTTGGGGGCGCTCCGCTGTGGCAGTAGTAAGGTCTCCAGTATACAGGGAGGGGGTTGTGGTTGGGGGCGCTCCGCTGTGGCAGTAGTAAGGTCTCCAGTATACAGGGAGGGGGTTGTGGTTGGGGGCGCTCCGCTGTGGCAGTAGTAAGGTCTCCAGTATACAGGGAGGGGGTTGTGGTTGGGGGCGCTCCGCTCTGGCAGTAGTAAGGTCTCCAGTATACAGGGAGGGGGTTGTGGTTGGGGGCGCTCCGCTCTGGCAGTAGTAAGGTCTCCAGTATACAGGGAGGGGGTTGTGGTTGGGGGGCGCCACGCTGTGGCAGTAGTAGGATTTCCAGTATACAGGGAGGGGGTTGTGGTTGGGGGCGCTCCGCTGTGGCAGTAGTAAGGTCTCCAGTATACAGGGAGGGGGTTGTGGTTGGGGGCGCTCCGCTGTGGCAGTAGTAAGGTCTCCAGTATACAGGGAGGGGGTTGTGGTTGGGGGCGCTCCGCTCTGGCAGTAGTAAGGTCTCCAGTATACAGGGAGGGGGTTGTGGTTGGGGGCGCTCCGCTCTGGCAGTAGTAAGGTCTCCAGTATACAGGGAGGGGGTTGTGGTTGGGGGGCGCCACGCTGTGGCAGTAGTAGGATTTCCAGTATACAGGGAGGGGGTTGTGGTTGGGGGCGCTCCGCTGTAGCAGTAGTAAGGTCTTCAGTATACAGGGAGGGGGTTGGGGGTGCTCCGCTGTGGCAGTAGTAAGGTCTCCAGTATACAGGGAGGGGGTTGGGGGTGCTCCGCTGTGGCAGTAGTAAGGTCTCCAGTATACAGGGAGGGGGTTGTGGTTGGGGGCGCTCCGCTGTGGCAGTAGTAAGTTCTCCAGTATACAAGGAGGAGGTTGTGGTTGGGGGCGCTCCGCTCTGGCAGTAGTAAGGTCTCCAGTATACAGGGAGGGGGTTGGGGGTGCTCCGCTGTGGCAGTAGTAAGGTCTGCAGTATACAGGGAGGGGGTTGTGGTTGGGGCGCTCCGCTGTGGCAGTAGTAAGGTCTCCAGTATACAGGGAGGGGGTTGTGGTTGGGGGCGCTCCGCTGTGGCAGTAGTAAGGTCTGCAGTATACAGGGAGGGGGTTGTGGTTGGGGCGCTCCGCTGTGGCAGTAGTAAGGTCTCCAGTATACAGGGAGGGGGTTGTGGTTGGGGGCGCTCCGCTCTGGCAGTAGTAAGGTCTCCAGTATACAGGGAGGGGGTTGTGGTTGGGGGCGCTCCGCTCTGGCAGTAGTAGGGTCTCCAGTATACAGGGAGGGGGTTGTGGTTGGGGCGCGCTCCGCTGTGGCAGTAGTAAGGTCTCCAGTATACAGGGAGGGGGTGAGGTTGGGGCGCTCCGCTGTGGCAGTAGTAAGGTCTCCAGTATACAGGGAGGGGGTTGTGGTTGGGGGCGCTCCGCTGTGGCAGTAGTAAGGTCTCCAGTATACAGGGAGGGGGTTGTGGTTGGGGGGCGCTCCGCTGTGGCAGTAGTAAGGTCTCCAGTATACAGGGAGGGGGTTGTGGTTGGGGGCGCTCCGCTGTGGCAGTAGTAAGGTCTCCAGTATACAGGGAGGGAGTTGTGGTTGGGGACGCTCCGCTGTGGCAGTAGTAAGGTCTCCAGTATACAGGGAGGGGGTTGTGGTTGGGGGCGCTCCGCTGTGGCAGTAGTAAGGTCTCCAGTATACAGGGAGGGGGTTGTGGTTGGGGGCGCTCCGCTGTGGCAGTAGTAAGGTCTCCAGTATACAGGGAGGGGGTTGTGGTTGGGGGCGCTCCGCTGTGGCAGTAGTAAGGTCTCCAGTATACAAGGAGGGGGTTGTGGTTGGGGGGCGCTCTGCTGTGGCAGTAGTAAGGTCTCCAGTATATAGGGAGAGGGTTAGGGGGCGCTCCGCTGTGGCAGTAGTAAGGTCTCCAGTATACAGGGAGGGGGTTGTGGTTGGGGGCGCTCCGCTGTGGCAGTAGTAAGGTCTCCAGTATACAGGGAGGGGGTTGTGGTTGGGGGCGCTCCGCTGTGGCAGTAGTAAGGTCTGCAGTATACAGGGAGGGGGTTGTGGTTGGGGCGCTCCGCTGTGGCAGTAGTAAGGTCTCCAGTATACAGGGAGGGGGTTGTGGTTGGGGGCGCTCCGCTCTGGCAGTAGTAAGGTCTCCAGTATACAGGGAGGGGGTTGTGGTTGGGGGCGCTCCGCTCTGGCAGTAGTAGGGTCTCCAGTATACAGGGAGGGGGTTGTGGTTGGGGCGCGCTCCGCTGTGGCAGTAGTAAGGTCTCCAGTATACAGGGAGGGGGTGAGGTTGGGGCGCTCCGCTGTGGCAGTAGTAAGGTCTCCAGTATACAGGGAGGGGGTTGTGGTTGGGGGCGCTCCGCTGTGGCAGTAGTAAGGTCTCCAGTATACAGGGAGGGGGTTGTGGTTGGGGGGCGCTCCGCTGTGGCAGTAGTAAGGTCTCCAGTATACAGGGAGGGGGTTGTGGTTGGGGGCGCTCCGCTGTGGCAGTAGTAAGGTCTCCAGTATACAGGGAGGGGGTTGTGGTTGGGGGCGCTCCGCTGTGGCAGTAGTAAGGTCTCCAGTATACAAGGAGGGGGTTGTGGTTGGGGGGCGCTCTGCTGTGGCAGTAGTAAGGTCTCCAGTATATAGGGAGAGGGTTAGGGGGCGCTCCGCTGTGGCAGTAGTAAGGTCTCCAGTATACAGGGAGGGGGTTGTGGTTGGGGGCGCTCCGCTGTGGCAGTAGTAAGGTCTCCAGTATACAGGGAGGGGGTTGTGGTTGGGGGCGCTCCGCTCTGGCAGTAGTAAGGTCTCCAGTATACAGGGAGGGGGTTGTGGTTGGGGGGCGCCACGCTGTGGCAGTAGTAGGATTTCCAGTATACAGGGAGGGGGTTGTGGTTGGGGGCGCTCCGCTGTGGCAGTAGTAAGGTCTCCAGTATACAGGGAGGGGGTTGTGGTTGGGGGCGCTCCGCTGTGGCAGTAGTAAGGTCTCCAGTATACAGGGAGGGGGTTGTGGTTGGGGGCGCTCCGCTCTGGCAGTAGTAAGGTCTCCAGTATACAGGGAGGGGGTTGTGGTTGGGGGCGCTCCGCTCTGGCAGTAGTAAGGTCTCCAGTATACAGGGAGGGGGTTGTGGTTGGGGGGCGCCACGCTGTGGCAGTAGTAGGATTTCCAGTATACAGGGAGGGGGTTGTGGTTGGGGGCGCTCCGCTGTGGCAGTAGTAAGGTCTTCAGTATACAGGGAGGGGGTTGGGGGTGCTCCGCTGTGGCAGTAGTAAGGTCTCCAGTATACAGGGAGGGGGTTGTGGTTGGGGGCGCTCCGCTGTGGCAGTAGTAAGTTCTCCAGTATACAAGGAGGAGGTTGTGGTTGGGGGCGCTCCGCTCTGGCAGTAGTAAGGTCTCCAGTATACAGGGAGGGGGTTAGGTTGGGGGCGCTCCGCTGTGGCAGTAGTAGGATTTCCAGTATACAGGGAGGGGGTTGTGGTTGGGGGCGCTCCGCTGTGGCAGTAGTAAGGTCTCCAGTATACAGGGAGGGGGTTGGGGGCGCTCCGCTGTGGCAGTAGTAAGGTCTCCAGTATACAGGGAGGGGGTTGTGGTTGGGGGCGCTCCGCTGTGGCAGTAGTAAGGTCTGCAGTATACAGGGAGGGGGTTGTGGTTGGGGGCGCTCCGCTGTGGCAGTAGTAAGGTCTCCAGTATACAGGGAGGGGGTTGTGGTTGGGGGCGCTCCGCTGTGGCAGTAGTAAGGTCTCCCGTATACAGGGAGGGGGTTGTGGTTGGGGGCGCTCCGCTGTGGCAGTAGTAAGGTCTCCAGTATACAGGGAGGGGGTTGTGGTTGGAGGCGCTCCGCTGTGGCAGTAGTAAGGTCTCCAGTATACAGGGAGGGGGTTGTGGTTGGGGGGCGCTCCGCTGTGGCAGTAGTAAGGTCTCCAGTATACAGGGAGGGGGTTGTGGTTGGGGGGCGCTCCGCTGTGGCAGTAGTAAGGTCTCCAGTATACAGGGAGGGGGTTGGGGGGCGCTCCGCTGTGGCAGTAGTAAGGTCTCCAGTATACAGGGAAGGGGTTGTGGTTGGGGGCGCTCCGCTGTGGCAGTAGTAAGGTCTCCAGTATACAGGGAGGGGGTTGGGGGCGTTCCGCTGTGGCAGTAGTAGGGTCTCCAGTATACAGGGAGGGGGTTGGGGGCGCTCCGCTGTGGCAGTAGTAAGGTCTCCAGTATACAGGGAGGGGGTTGGGGGGCGCTCCGCTGTGGCAGTAGTAAGGTCTCCAGTATACAGGGAGGGGGTTGTGGTTGGGGGGCGCTCCGCTGTGGCAGTAGTAAGGTCTCCAGTATACAGGGAGGGGGTTGTGGTTGGGGGGAGCTCCGCTGTGGCAGTAGTAAGGTCTCCAGTATACAGGGAGGGGGTTGGGGGGTGCTCCGCTGTGGCAGTAGTAAGGTCTCCAGTATACAGGGAAGGGGTTGTGGTTGGGGGCGCTCCGCTGTGGCAGTAGTAAGGTCTCCAGTATACAGGGAGGGGGTTGGGGGCGCTCCGCTGTGGCAGTAGTAGGGTCTCCAGTATACAGGGAGGGGGTTGGGGGCGCTCCGCTGTGGCAGTAGTAGGGTCTCCAGTATACAGGGAGGGGGTTGTGATTGGGGGCGCTCCGCTGTGGCAGTAGTAAGGTCTCCAGTATACAGGGAGGGGGTTGGGGGGCTCTCCGCTGTGGCAGTAGTAAGGTCTCCAGTATACAGGGAAGGGGTTGTGGTTGGGGGCGCTCCGCTGTGGCAGTAGTAAGGTCTCCAGTATACAGGGAGGGGGTTGGGGGCGCTCCGCTGTGGCAGTAGTAGGGTCTCCAGTATACAGGGAGGGGGTTGGGGGCGCTCCGCTGTGGCAGTAGTAAGGTCTCCAGTATACAGGGAGGGGGTTGGGGGCGCTCCGCTGTGTACTATAATTAGTGAAGTGCCTGTAGTGAAGGCAGCCGCCTCGGAATCTGCCCGCACAATACCAACTCTAGGAAACTCTGGAAGCTTTTAAGATCCCACCAGGTTCCAGCTCCGCAGCTGCCATGGTAACGATTGTACTCTGCCATATTTACAGGCTTTAACCCTCTCCCGTACAAAAGTATTAACAAGGTCTCCTTAATGCTGCACAAATACATTCCTGCTCTCAACTGTAAGCCAATCCTGTTGTACTCAACCCAGATCCCCCGAGTCACCCCAATAATCCGAGAGGGGACTTCAGAAAATTCAGTCAGATTCTGTCCTAAACTTGTAGGTATTACTCGTTAAGAGATATATCCACCTCGGAGTGCAGACAGTAGGGTAACGGCACATAGTGTCGGGTCACTGTGTAAGTGTATGACATTACTGATCCCGAGTTACATCCTGTATTATACTCCAGTGCTGCACTCACTATTCTGCTGGTGGTGGAGTCATTGTGTACATACATTACTGATCCTGGACTGATCCCGAGTTACATCCTGTAGATCTATTTATTATAAAAGGGAAAAACAACCATGACAAGAACATAAATATTAGCATAAGACATAAACACAAAACAAAAACATATTATCACTTATATTATCTGTACTTTGCCTTACTGCAGGACAAAGGGACAAAAGCAAAAGGTCCATCTGGTCCAAATAATACACACCGCACACTACACCAACCTGCACTCCAAAACTACACTCACTCATCCTCACCAATACATATACGCTACATACTACATGTAACAATATACCCACATGTGAGAAAACATCCCTAACTCTCAGGATCCAGCCTGATCCAAAAAAGGAAGAAAGAAAATGTGACTAATAACCGAAACTCCAAGCAAAACAATTCTATAATAATGACAATAACAAAAGTAATAATAACAATAATGACCAATACCTTTTTTTTTGTGATGCCCCCCACCTAGAGAATAAAACCTCACGTAATCCTAAACTAACCCTATAGCTAGACCAAACCACCACACACCCCACACAACCCCCTACGGTGCAGCCTGGGAGCCACGCCTGCATCCCAAGTCCGTGCTCAATGTCTATGTCCAGGACGAGCCAAGCTGCACCGTATTACACGCCCTGCCCGCCGCAGCCTGAGGGCCACGCCCGCACCCAACCTCAAATGGGCGGCCGACCCAGCCGTTCACCAGTCGGAAAGTCTTAGCCCCCGCATACAATGTCCTGAGCCAATTGACAAACCCCACCGGCAGGCCATATCTCAGAAGAACAGACCAGAGGTATTCGTGGTTAACCCGATCAAACGCTTTGGCCTGATCCAAGGACAGCAAGTACCCCTCCCAGTGACTCGCCCTACTCTGCTCCACTGCCTCCCGGACACCGAGAACAGCACTAAAGGTGCTATGACCTGGAACAGAGCAAAGCTGGGCCCCCGAAAGGAGCCGGGGTTCAAACCTGACCAGCAGATTAAACAGCATTTTTGCCAGAACCTTCCTGTCCGTACTGAGAAGCGCTATGGGACGCCAGTTCTCAATACGGCTCGAGTCTTTACCCTTTGACAGAAGGATCAAAGCTGACTTCCTCATTGACCTAGGCACAGTGCCCAAGGAAAAACACTCATTCAATACCTCCGTCAAGAGGGGACTCAAGAGGTCCTTGAAGGTCTTATAATACTCAGATGTTAAGCCATCAATCGCCAGTATAACTTCCTCTACTCTGATTTTTTTCTGTCAAAACATCGAGAGGTTTCTACCCCAGCTCAGGGACAGTTTCAGCCAGGAATGCAGACATCACTTCCGAATCTAGATCCCTCTTTCCCAAGAGTTGTGAGTAGTAGGATCTGACGACCTCCAGAATACCTTATCTGGATCGATTCAGGGATCCTGTACTATCAACCAGTCCAGTGACCACTTTACTTTTCACTGACATCCTGCAGTTTCTGTAAGGGTTAGGTGAGCAGTACTTCCCGAAATCCCTCTCAAAAACCAAGGATGGGTGTCTGTCATACTGGCACTTCTTGAGCAAAGATTTCACTCTGGAGATCATCTCACAGCTACCTCCAGTCAAAACGAGATGTTCAAGTTTCCTCCTCAGGCCTTGACACAGGCGGTACCTGTCCAGGCATCTGAGGTTGGAGAGCTCTCGGAAGAACCTTGCCGCCCTCCTCTTGAACATCTCCCACCACTCTTACTACTACTGAGATCCAGTAATGGTACCTGGCTCTGCAGAAAATCTTCAAAGGACTGTCTTGTCTCTGCTTCCTCCAGAAGTGACAAATTCAGTCTCGACAAACCTCTGCCCATCCGGGGGGTCTCTGCAACATTCAGAAAAAAAAACAATGTTAGACGGTGGTCAGAAAATTCCACCTCAACAACAGACACTGGTAGAGAGACGGCTCCCTCCAAAAAAAACCTGTCAATTCTAGACCTACTCATACCTCTCTAAAAGGTTAATTCATTGTGGCCTGTGGTGTGCTGGATGTGGACATCTACCAGACAAGCCTTGCTAGCTATACTGTTAAGTGCAACGCTGTCAAAAGCCAACCGCCTGTCTCCAGAGCCTCCCCTATCCGGGCTCTTGTGACTGCATTAAAGTTACCACCAAAGATAACTTGGCGGCTGGTAAAAAGGTAGGGCTTGATCTTCATGAAAAGACTCTTCCTGTCTTTTTTTGACTGGGGACCGTAGATGTTGACAAGTCCTAATTCTTGTCCCTTCATGAGGACATCTAAGATCAGGCAACTTCGAATTTCAAATTCAATAACCCGGTACAACCGCTGCGGTAAAAAGGACCGCCACTCCGCTATATGGCTCGGCCGCAAGAGACCAGTAGGAAGGGCCTGACCTCCACTCCCTTTTTGCCTTATGTATGGCCGCCAAATCAGACAGCGTGGTCTTCTGCAAAAATAAAATGTCGGCTTCAACGCGGCCGAGAAAATCAAAAGGACGCAAATCTATCCGTATCTGACTTAATGCTGGCAACGTTAATTAATGCCAGAGTCAGCGGGGTGGATAATCATAAGTGATAAATTAGATGGCTTTCTTCCTCACACCCTCTTCCTCGGGGTTAGAGGAAAGCCCCTTGCCTATTTTTTTTTAGACACAGATGTGTCCATAGCGAGGGATCTCCCGATCCTATTGTCCTTCTTTCTAGGCTCCAAAGTAGCCCCCTCAAGGAGGAGACTCAGCGCCCCCTGTTGACCCTTTTTTTTACCCTAGGAACCTTGCCTTTCACTTTCCCCTCAGAGGAGGAGAAAGTGATGTCTTGAAGGGCCCAGAACCTATTAAAGAGTCCAACTGGAGGTGAGCAGGCTTCTCCTTCCAGTACTTGGCCCATAGTGGAAGAAGATCTTGAATCCCCCTTTTGTTTCCTCCTCGTGGCACCTAGCTTACACCTTTTTTCTCACCTCCTATTGCCTTCCTCATACACACTTTCATAGTGGTAGGAATCTGCAGTTGGTCTTACCCTCCTCCCTCTGGATCCTCCTGTCCTCTTCCTCCACTTCGCTATCCCTCAAAGCTTCAGCCACAAGATTCACTTCTGGAACAGTGGCCACTATTGACCCACCTGCCAACTGCTCTGTCTGCATTTCTCCTGATGCCTCTGCTCAGCAGGTGTCTTTTGATGGTTCTTCCCTGGCTCTTAAGCTCCCCCACCTCTGCTAGTCCCCCCCCCCGCCGAAACCACACCATGTCCACCATCCATAGGGGATGAGACTGCATTGGCAAAGGAACGCAGACAGCAAATGGGTGACCGAGGTCCCTGCCGAGGAAGGCTGCAGATGGTAGGTGAGCCACCGAGTTACCTTAACACTTCAGCTTGACCATAAACAACCAGGCCCCAGACCATATGCCATGCTCATCCCTGTTTTTCCTGGGCATCTCCGTCGCCTCTCTGTTCCGACCGAGCCATGTCATGATATCAAAACAAGAAAGCCACTCATTAGGAGTCAAAACGGTCACCTTTTTGATCTCATTCTGGCGAGACACCACCTGGAAGACGAAGTCTCGCCAGCCAGGCTCACTTTTTACCAGCTTATAATTACCACAACCTCCAGCTGTATTGTTCTTTACTGCGCCTTTCATACTGACCTCCCTGCCCCCATTACCAACTAACACAGGGACAGGGGGTCTGACCAGCTCGGCCCTTTTCTCCACAACCCCCCACTCCAGGCCCACCACAGAGCCCAAGCCAGGGGAACTCTTGGGGTCAGAACTCTGATCCGACTTCACAGCCAGAGCAGCGCTCCCAGGAACTGAAACAAACCCGAGCTTATCCTACAGCTTCTCCGGTTTCTTTCTCCCTTTTCTTATCCCCGCATCTTCCTCCAGCAATTCAATCGCCAAACATAAAGCCCCCCATATGCACAGAGGCTTCCAGCTGTGGGGTCTTCTGTACCTGCAGCCTTCCTATTTTTCCATCCACCTCAGATTCCCATGAGGTATGTGACAGTTCAATCTGCTCGGGCAGCAGGTCTCTGGGATTTGTAGTGCCACTCTGGGTTGGTGCTAGCTCTTCAGAACATAGGGGTTGCTCCCCAGGGACTCCTGCACATCCTTGTAGACTTCCTCATCAGAAGCTTCACCCTCACCTGATGATTTGGTTTGCTCTTGGCCACTGCGCCTTGCAGCCATCTTTGCAAACCGGTTGTTATTTTTTCCTTAAAAGGGGCCGCTCTCCTCTAGTATTTTTGTCCTTATGCTAATGCAGTCCTTGCACTCCTTCATTGCCCTCCTGGCTTCTGCCTTTTTCTCTTTAGAAGCTTTTTTGCTCCATTATCATCTTAGCATCACACAACTTCCCCTTTTGCACGACCAACATTTTTCCTGCAAAGTTGTAGTCACATTTTTAGTCAGCCGGGAGGCCAACTCATCGATTCCTCTTTCTGCCTGTCACTCCATTTCCCCACGTTTGCCAGTGTCTGTGGCTCACCTACTCTCCGGTGGGTCTGGCTGCGGGTCATAATATAGCTCCCTGCGCTGTCGGAAGCCGCCGTGCTGACACACAGGGGCACGCTGCTGCAGCCACGACCGGGTCCAAGTCTTCTCTTTCCCTCACCTGCAGCTCCTGCCTTCTTACATGCTGCTGGCTTCTCTGGCACCAGTGGCAATGTTTTTTTCTCAAGTTGCAAATGCCCCTGCTGATGCCACCACTGCCAAAAGCAGGTGCAGGACTCCCATTTCCAAAGAAGCCTAGAAAGGTGCACTTTCCCTGGGATCCAAACACAGCCAAAACCTCCTATCAGACCTCACCCTGGAAGTTACAGAGCTTCACCAGCACACACCCTACTCCAGAGCTGCACTCACTGTTCTCCTGATGGAGTCACTGTGTACATGCATTACTGGTCCTGAGTTACATCCTGTATTATACTCCAGAGCTGCACTCACTGTGTACATACATTACTGGTCCTGAGTTCTCTCTCCAGAGCTGCACTATGTTTTTCCTCTTCTCACCCCAGGGTTTGAGGGTTTCATCTCATTTGACAGAACCCCTTCTTGATGGAATCCTGATGAGGTCTATATAGACCTGCTGAGTTGGTGGGATGTCTCTGTGTTATAAGGCAGCAATCACATTCTCTGCTCTCCAGTGACCGCGCTCTCAGTACTGTTCAGGCAATGAATAGGCTGTCTAATAGCAGATGTAATTCCCATCAGGATGCTCTAGCACAGAGACAGTCAGCTGCTGCTTGCCCACACTGATGTCTACTCTGACCACCCAGCAGTGCACACCTGTACGGAGGGGCAGACAGTCGCAGGATGGTTCCACCTGTGAGGTGCGCACACACTCCCATAGCAAGGAGAACGTTCTGTGCTCCTGATTGGGGATAATGAGAGGGATGATTCTGTGGATAAGACTCAGCTGCCGGCACAGACAAGAGCTGCATGCTACATGCAGTGTGCCACATGTTCCTGCATACACCTGCGCCCCTGACTCTTGCGTGCACCTGCGCCCCTGACTCCTGCCTACACCTGCGCCCCTGACTCCTGCCTACACCTGCGCCCCTGACTCCTGCCTACACCTGCGCCCCTGACTCCTGCCTACACCTGCGCCCCTGACTCCTGCCTGCACCTGCGCCCCTGACTCCTGCCTGCACCTGCGCCCCTGACTCCTGCCTGCACCTGCGCCCCTGACTCCTGCCTGCACCTGCGCCCCTGACTCCTGCCTGCACCTGCGCCCCTGACTCCTGCCTGCACCTGCGCCCCTGACTCCTGCCTACACCTGCGCCCCTGACTCCTGCCTGCACCTGCGCCCCTGACTCCTGCCTGCACCTGCGCCCCTGACTCCTGCCTGCACCTGCGCCCCTGACTCCTGCCTGCACCTGCGCCCCTGACTCCTGCCTGCACCTGCGCCCCTGACTCCTGCCTGCACCTGCGCCCCTGACTCCTGCGTGCACCTGCGCCCCTGACTCCTGCCTGCACCTGCGCCCCTGACTCCTGCCTGCACCTGCGCCCCTGACTCCTGCCTGCACCTGCGCCCCTGACTCCTGCCTGCACCTGCGCCCCTGACTCCTGCCTGCACCTGCGCCCCTGACTCCTGCCTGCACCTGCGCCCCTGACTCCTGCCTGCACCTGCGCCCCTGACTCCTGCCTGCACCTGCGCCCCTGACTCCTGCCTGCACCTGCGCCCCTGACTCCTGCCTGCACCTGCGCCCCTGACTCCTGCCTGCACCTGCGCCCCTGACTCCTGCCTGCACCTGCGCCCCTGACTCCTGCCTGCACCTGCGCCCCTGACTCCTGCCTGCACCTGCGCCCCTGACTCCTGCGTGCACCTGCGCCCCTGACTCCTGCCTACACCTGCGCCCCTGACTCCTGCGTGCACCTGCGCCCCTGACTCCTGCCTACACCTGCGCCCCTGACTCCTGCCTACACCTGCGCCCCTGTCTCCTGCCTACACCTGCGCCCCTGACTCCTGCCTACACCTGCGCCCCTGACTCCTGCCTACACCTGCGCCCCTGACTCCTGCCTACACCTGCGCCCCTGACTCCTGCCTACACCTGCGCCCCTGACTCCTGCCTACACCTGCGCCCCTGACTCCTGCCTACACCTGCGCCCCTGACTCCTGCCTACACCTGCGCCCCTGACTCCTGCCTACACCTGCGCCCCTGACTCCTGCCTACACCTGCGCCCCTGACTCCTGCCTACACCTGCGCCCCTGACTCCTGCCTACACCTGCGCCCCTGACTCCTGCCTACACCTGCGCCCCTGTCTCCTGCCTACACCTGCGCCCCTGTCTCCTGCCTACACCTGCGCCCCTGTCTCCTGCCTACACCTGCGCCCGTCTCCTGCCTACACCTGCGCCCCTGTCTCCTGCCTACACCTGCGCCCCTGTCTCCTGCCTACACCTGCGCCCCTGTCTCCTGCCTACACCTGCGCCCCTGTCTCCTGCCTACACCTGCGCCCCTGTCTCCTGCCTACACCTGCGCCCCTGTCTCCTGCCTACACCTGCGCCCCTGACTCCTGCCTTCACCTGCGCCCCTGACTCCTGCCTTCACCTGCGCCCCTGACTCCTGCCTTCACCTGCGCCCCTGACTCCTGCCTTCACCTGCGCCCCTGACTCCTGCCTTCACCTGCGCCCCTGACTCCTGCCTTCACCTGCGCCCCTGACTCCTGCCTTCACCTGCGCCCCTGACTCCTGCCTTCACCTGCGCCCCTGACTCCTGCCTTCACCTGCGCCCCTGACTCCTGCCTTCACCTGCGCCCCTGACTCCTGCCTTCACCTGCGCCCCTGACTCCTGCCTTCACCTGCGCCCCTGACTCCTGCCTTCACCTGCGCCCCTGACTCCTGCCTTCACCTGCGCCCCTGACTCCTGCCTTCACCTGCGCCCCTGACTCCTGCCTTCACCTGCGCCCCTGACTCCTGCCTTCACCTGCGCCCCTGACTCCTGCCTACACCTGCGCCCCTGACTCCTGCCTACACCTGCGCCCCTGACTCCTGCCTACACCTGCGCCCCTGACTCCTGCCTACACCTGCGCCCCTGACTCCTGTCTACACCTGCGCCCCTGACTCCTGTGTCAGCAGCTCACCACTCCACATCACTGCCAGGAAAGTATGTGCACCTCAAGCATCACTTTCATATGTGCTTATATTGTACAATACTACGGGCATTAAAGGGGTATTCTCAACTTATAATATCACGTGTTCCCACTGGCCATAATCACATCACATGACCTCAGAATTACACCAAATCAACTTATTACATCCCATCTCCTCCTTATTAAATGATGTCACATCGTCGTTACATCACAACCGCAATATTATATCACGGAACCTCATTATTACACCCCAACTCCTCACTATTATTGTATCACTCTACCTCATTATCATGTCCCGTAACCTCATAATACATATCTCCTCACTGTCATGTCATATTATATCATGCCATTGATACCATGCAGCAGTTGCTGGTCCTTCCGGGGTGGCGGGGGAGGGTCCCGCTGTCGGGGCGCGTCCCCCTGGCTTGTTGTTGGGCTGCTGGGGGCGCAGGTGCCTTGCCGGGGTGGTGCTGGTGGCGAGCGCGCACCTGTGAGTGCAGCTGCCGTACTCGAGCTCCCTTTTATTATCTTCTGTTGGGAGTTGGCTGTCTCCCTCTTTGTTTAAAGGTCAGGCAGAGCCTTGCAATCACTGCCAGTTATTGGTTTCCCTCAGTGTGTTAGCTACTCTGCCTCTGTTGGTCTTCTGCTTCTGTCAGCTTGTCTGCTATACCTTGCTATTATCCATCTGCCTCAGTTCTGCTTAGTATTGTTCGTGTTGGTTATTAACATCTGCCTTTTCTGTCGGTATTCTACCCTTTCCATCCAGGTACGCCAGCGTTCCTTTTTTTTGGTCCCTAGTTAGAGTAGGGACTGCCGCCCAGTTGCCCGCCTGGGGTTAGCCAGGAGTGGAGGCACCCGGGCTGGTGTATCACGGGTAGTGTACTGCAACAGCCATCTCCTTATGTCATATTACCTCACTATTAGATCCCATCTCCTATTACATCACAACCGCACTATTATACCATGGCACCTCACTATTAGATCACACCCAAACTGTTTCAGGGTATTTGCCTGACTGTACACTGATAAAGGGTAAATACCCGGAAACAGCTGTCTGTACATGGAGTCTGGCTTTGCTTTTAATTCACAGTCATTATTACAAGGCTTGCATAAAGAGCCTAACTTTGGCTTGAAGGAATGCTGCCTTCCAATAGGTGGCACTGTGAAGGTATTATTCCACCTCCCTTATTTGCACATTACCTAGAGGAGCGTGAATGGTCTTTTGACTTTCCTCGCTTACCGTCTAGGTGCTCTCCCTAAGGAGAAAAAATAGCATTTTTGACCCAAACAAGTAGCACATGACGGGGAAGGACTGTGGAGCATAACAGTCCTACTATCTACCAGGGGACCCTGTGCCCTCATGATGACAGCTGAGGAATATCCTGCCGGACACCACCGCCCTGACCGCCGACTGCACATGACTAGTGATCCGCCATCTTACCAAGTGTCTGACACATTGTTGTCACTTCAATGCGCTTTGATTGCTGTTTTTTTCTGTACACTAAACAGCAGAGAGGATATTTTTAGTATCTGCTAATTGGGGCAGGTGACAGTGTATATCACAGGCCGGGTGGCCTACATGATGTTATGTGGATGTCATGTGCTTCTAGGTCCATGCTCGGATCATTGCTGCAGCGGTGAGTCAGCCTGGCCTAAAGGACCCTCCCTGACCCCCGGCCCACTGCCGTACAAACACCATAAGGCGGCGCATGCAGCTTCTACGGAGCCGCCTCGTATGACTGTATGCAGTCGTCCACCACAGGGTCCCCTGAGATAATCCTCCACAGGGCCCTCCAAGTCACCTACCACAGGGGCCCCCAAGTCATCTACCACAGGGCCCCCCCCCGGAGTCCCCCCCCCCCAGAGTCATCCACCACAGGACCCCCCCCCCCAGAGTCATCCACCACAGGACCCCCCCCCAGAGTCATCCACCACAGGACCCCCCCCCAGAGTCATCCACCACAGGATCCCTCCCCAGAGTCATCCACCACAGGACCCCTCCCCAGAGTCATCCACAACAGGACCCCCCCGAGAGTCATCCACCACAGGACCCCCCCCAGAGTCATCCACCACAGGACCCATCCCCAGAGTCATCCACCACAGGACCCCTCCCCAGAGTCATCCACAACAGGCCCCCCCCCCCCCCGAGAGTCATCCACCACAGGACCCCCCCCCCCAGAGTCATCCACCACAGGACCCCCCCCCAGAGTCATCCACCACAGGGCCCCCAAGAGTCATCCACCATAGGGACACCAGGAGTCATTTATCTCAGGACCCCCCCCAGGTTCATCTACCACAGGACCCCCCAGAGTCATCTACCACAGGACCCCCCAGAGTCATCTACCACAGGACCCCCCAGAGTCATCTACCACAGGACCCCCCAGAGTCAGCTACCACAAGGCCCATTGAAGACATCTACCACAAGGCCCCTTGGAGTCAGCTACCACAGGGCACCCCAGAGTCATCTACCATAGGATCACCCAGAGTCACCTACCAAAGGGACCCTTGAGTCATCTACCACAGGGCCCCCGGGAGTCATCTACTGACCCAGTATTATCTCACTACTCCCCCAGTATTATTACCTCATTGCTACCCCAGTATTATCTTATTGCTACCCCAGTATTATCTTACTGCTACCCCAGTATTATCTTATTGCTACCCCAGTATTATCTTACTGCTACCCCAGTATTATCTCACTGTTAGCCCCGTAATATCTCACTACTAACCCAGTATTATCTCAGTACTACCCCAGTATTATTACCTCACTACTACCCCAGTATTATCTCACTATTACCCCAGCATTATTACCTCACTGCTACCCTGTTATCTCATTAATACCTCAGTATCACCTCACCCCTACCCCAGTATTATCTCAATACTACCCCAGTATCATTACCTCACTGCTACCCCAATATTCTTTCACTACTACCCCAGTATTATCTCACTACCACCCCAGTATTATTTCACCCCTACCCCAGTATTATTATCTCACTACTACCCCAGTACGATTACCTCACTGCTACCCCAGTATTATCTCACAACTACCCCAGTATTATCTCACTGCTACCCAAGTATTATTATCTCACTACTACCCCAAAATTCTCTCACTATTACCCCAGTATTATGACTTCACTGCTACCTCAATATTATATCACACCACCCCAGTATTATCTCACCACTACCCCAGTATTATCTCACTACTACCTCAGGATACTCCAGTATTACCTCAAAAATAGACCAATATTGCCTCACTGCTACCCCAGTATTATCTCACAACTACCCCAGTATTATCTCACTGCTACCCAAGTATTATTATCTCACTACTACCCCAAAATTCTCTCACTATTACCCCAGTATTATGACTTCACTGCTACCTCAATATTATCTCACACCACCGCAGTATTATCTCACCACTACCCCAGTATTATCTCACTACTACCTCAGGATACCCCAGTATTACCTCAAAAATAGACCAATATTGCCTCACTGCTACCCCAGTATTATCTCACCAACACTCCAGTATTATCTTACTACTACCCCAATATTACCTCACTGCTACCCTCAGCATTATTACCTCACTGATACTCCAGTATTATCTCACTACTACCCCAGAAATATTATCAAAGGACACCCCAGTATTACCTCACCACTTTCCCAATATTACTACCTCACTGCTACCCTAGAATTATCTCACCACTTCCCTAGTATTATCTCACTGCTACCCCAGTATTATTACCTTACTACTACCCCAGTATTATCTCCCTACTATGCCAGTATTACCTCACTGCTACCCCAGTATTATCTCACCACTACCCAAGTATTACCGCACTACTTCCGCACTATTACTACCTCACTGCTACCCTAGAATTATCTCACCACTACCCCAGTATTATTTAATTACTACCCCAGTATTATTACATCCGGAAATCCCAGTATTACCTCACTACTACTCCAGTATTATTACCTCACTGCTACCCCAGTATTACCTCGGTTTTATCGCAGTATTAGCTCACTACTGTTCCAGTATTATCTCACTACTACACCAGCATTATCCTATTACTACCCCAGTATTATTACCTGACTGCTACTCCAGTGTTATCTCACCACTACCCCAGTATTCTCTCACTACTACCCCAGCATTATTACCTCCAGACACCCCAGTATTACCTCAAAAATAGACCATTATTATTACCTCACTGCCACTCCAGTATTGTCACCAATACCCCAGTATTTAGCTACTACCCCAGTATTACCTCAATGCTACCCCAATATTATTTCACCACTACCCCAGCATTACCTCTCTGCTACCCCAGTATTATTACCAAAGGACATCCCAGTATTACTTCATCCCTACCCCAATATTATTACCTTACTGCTACCCCGGAATTATCTCACCACTACACCAGTATTATCTCACTGCTGTCCCAGTATAATAGCCTCACTATTACTCTAGTATTTTCTCACTACTACCCCATTATTATCTCACTACTATCCTAGTATTATCTCACCACTACCCAATATTATCTCATCACTAACCAATATTATCTCACTGCTGTCCCAGTATAATTGCCTCACTATTACTCCAGTATTTTCTCACTACTACCCCATTATTCTCTCACTACTACCCCAGCATTACCTCACTACTATCCTAGTATTATCTCACCACTACCCAAGATTATCTCACTACTACCCCAGTATTATTTCACCACTACATAGTACCATAGTATGTTAGGCTGAATGAAGACAATGTCCATCTAGTTCAGCCTGTTTCAACCCTCTTGTTAATCCAGGGGAAGGCAAAAAACCCCAAGAGGAAGAGGCCAATTAGCGCATTCGGGGAAAAAATTCCTTCCCGACTCCATATTGGCAGTCAGAATAATCCCTGGATCAACATTTGATAGTTCCTACCTAAATGCAAGACCCGGAGCTACAAACCGCTGGTCACCTAATGTCTATATCCTGTAATATCCTTCCACTCTAGAAAGACGTCTAGTCTCCTCTTAAACTCCTCTATGGATTTTGCCATCACATCCTCAGAGAGAGAGTCCAACAGTCTCACTGCTCTTACAGTAAAGAACCTTGTGGTTCTTTTTTTTAAGGGTATCAACTGCTCACATAAGGGAATTAGGATGTTTTGAAACTTTTCCCATTTGTCCTCTGTACTGATATTTTTGAGGGTATTGTCCCAATTCACATTACCGATAGTAGCTCTGAGCTGATCACATTTTGCTTTACTAAAGTTTAGGTTTTTTTGTCGCTGCTGGTAAGGTTTCTTATTGAATGACAGCTGGAAATTAATTATGTTGTGGTCACTATTACCCAAGTGTCCCTCAACCTGCACCCCCATGATTCTGTCTGGTTTGTTAGTTATTACTAAGTCAGAGTGGCCCTCCCTCTAGTTGGCTCCTGCACCAGTTGGATAAGGTAGTTACCTTTAATTAATCTCAAGAACTTATCACCCTTGTGAGATTTGCAGGTTTCCTTTTTCCATGTTATATCCGGGTAATTAACCCCTTAACGATTAGGGACGTAAGGGTACGTCCTCGAGCGCCGGAGTATGTATGAAGAGAGGTCGCAGGGGCGACCTCTCTCCATACAGCGCGGGCGTCAGCTGTTTATTACAGCTGACACCCGCGGGCAATAGCTGCAATTGGCCGTGCGGCTGATCACAGCTATTAACCCTTTAAATGCTGTTGTCAATTGTGACAGCGGCATTTAAATCCCCTGAACGATGTCCAGGGGTCCCGTGCGGCCGCCACTGCGGTGAGCCGTGCAGGTGTCATGACAGCCGGGGGCCTTCTGAAAGGCCCCAGGGCTGCCTTAGGAGACTGCCTATCAAGCCATCCCTGAGGGGTGGCTTGATAGACTGCCTGTCAAAAAGCAGTATGACGTAATGCTATAGCATTACATCATACTGCAAGAGCGATCAAAGCATCGCATGTTGTAGTTCCCCAGAGGGGCTTAAGAAAAGAGTGAAAATAAAAGCAATAAAGATATATTAATTGTAAAAAGAAAAAAAAGTAATAAAAGTTTAAATCACCCCCTTTTGCCATATCTATAATAAAAAATCTACATCATTGAAGAAAAATACATATTTGGTATCGCCGCGTCCATAAAGTCCAATCTATCGAACTCGAGCGCCAGGAAGACAAAACACCGTTCGACGATCCCGGTCTTTATGGCAGATTGCCCTATCTGGCCCCCTTATAATTGAGTCCTCCACCAATAGGACCTGTCTAGCCTGCCCTGCTCTCCTCGTCCCCTTCTCACTGGAGCAGACATCCCCCTGGCGTTCAGAGGGCATGTTGTGCTGCAGCGGTGCTGGCTCTGTAATAGCATCACTTCATCTGCCAACTTTGCAGACTTGTTGGGTTGTGCCAGTTCAAGACCAGCCTCCCTGATTCTCTTCCCTCTATCCCTACTTCTATCTGTCGCCCAGTTGGCTGCCTGCTTCCCTTGCTCTTCCGTACTACCATCCGCCCCGCCTCTACCCCAGTATTATTACCTCACTGCTACCCAGTATGATCTAACCACTACCCCAGTATTACCTCACTACTACTCCAGTATTATCTAACCACTACCCCAGTATTACCTCACTACTACTCCAGTATTACTACCCCAGTATTACCTCACTACTACTCCAGTATTATCTAACCACTACCCCAGTATTACCTCACTACTACTCCAGTATTACTACCCCAGTATTACCTCACTACTACTCCAGTATTATCTAACCACTACCCCAGTATTACCTCACTACTACTCCAGTATTACTACCCCAGTATTACCTCACTACTACTCCAGTATTATCTAACCACTACCCCAGTATTACCTCACTACTACTCCAGTATTACTACCTCACTGCTACCCCAGTGTTATCTCACCCCCACTCCAGTATTATTGCCTCATTGTTACCCCAGTATTATCTCACTACTATCCCAGTATTATTACCTTAGAGCACCCCAGTATTATCTCACCACTACTCCAGTATTACTACCTCAGGATAACCCAGTGTTATCTCACTGCTACCCCAGTATTACCTCAGGATACCCCTAATGAAAACCTGGTTGATCATGGCCCCCACGATACCTCAATCTCCAAGGGAGGAATGTCTTGGATAAGCAGTGCATGCTCTCAGTCCAATCCTGGATCCTGGATCAGTTCCCATTGGGTTCGTACAGTAAGGCCTCCCTCACACGGGGCGTTTTCAGCAGTGTTTTCAGCCCTGTGCTAAATGCTCTACAAGGCTGCCATTCATTTCAATGGGGCTGCTCACACAGGGCTGAAAGCGCTGCATGTTCTATCCTTGGGCGTTTTCAGCTGAGTCTCCCATTGAAATGAATGGGCAGCCTCTTCAGCTGGGCTGAAAACACAGCTGAAAAGGCAGCGTTTTGCAAACACCCCGTGTGAGGGAGGCCTAAAAGTCTAGAGCAGCATTCAGGGGTGTTTCTTCAAAAAGACAGCTTTATTGTGTCCAATGCAAAACTGACAACGTTTCCACCTTATACACCAACGTCCTCCACTTGACAAAGACCGTTGGTGTATAAGGTCGAAACGTTGTCAGTTTTGCATTGGGCACAATAAAGCTGTCTTTTTGAAGAAACACCCCTGAGTGCTGCTCTAGACTTACTGTACGTACACCTCAGGATACCCCAGTATCACCTCAGGATACCCCAGTATTACCTCACTGCTACCCCAGTATTATTAACAGACTGCTACCCAAGTATTATCACCTCACTGCTACCCAGTATTATCTAACCACTACTCCACTATTACCTCACTGCTACCCCAGTATTATTACCTCACTGCTACCCCAGTATTATTACCTCACTGCTACCCAGTATTATTACCTCACTGCTACCCAGTATTATCTAACCACTACCCCACTATTACCTCACTGCTACCCCAGTATTATCTCACCCCCACTCCAGTATTATTACCTCAGGATACCCCAGTATTATCTCACCCCTAGTAGAGTATTATTACCTCATTGTTACCCCTATATTATCTCACTACTACCCGAGTATTATCTCACTACTACCCCAGTATTATTACCTCAGGATACCCCAGTGTTATCTCACTACTACCTCAGTATTATTACCTCACTGCTACCCCAGTATTATTACCTCAGGATACCCCAGTGTTATCTCACTACTACCCCAGTATTATTACCTCAGGATACCCCAGTATTATATCACCCCTACTCGACTATTATTACCTCACTGTTACCCCTATATTATCTCACTACTACCCCAGTATTATAACCTCAGGATACCCAAGTATTATCTCAATGCTAACCCAGTATTATTACCAGACTGCTTCCCCAGTGTTATCTCACCACTACCCCAGTATTATTGCCCCATGACACTCCAGTATCACCCATTACTACCTGATTATTACCTCCCAGCATCTTAGCATATGATCAGTATATAATCCCACACCATCTCACGGCATTATTACATGACTGTGTAATTATCACCCTGACATGACATAACTACTATCCTATTATAGCCGACACTCGCCAGACCCCAGTAGACTCCTGGAAGAGACGGCACATCCCCACCAGCCCGTCTCTCCCCATCCCGCTCTTCCCTCCTGGACAAGGCGGCAGGTAGAGGTGAGGACGGAGGACTCCACTAATGGCAGATTGCAGATAAGAACCGTTTCCTGCTGGTTCTGACAACTCGGTCTCTTACAACGGCTTTGGAGTGGGGCTGTCAGCCTGCAGAGGTCAGTAACATAATGGCTGACAGTGGGGTGAAGACTGAGGAAACCTACATGTTGGGAGAGAGGGAGAGCAATGTCAGAGGCCTGCCCGCCGCACACCGTACACGGGAGTAGACATCCAGGGAATGGCTCCACATGCTATACAGACTGTATGGGTAAAAGGTAACGCAAACATGGTGGATGAGAGAGAAGCCACAGCGACTACCTGGGGAGTACAGAACACAGACATGCGAAGAAAGGGAGGAAAACAAGGGAAGCCCCCCTCAGGACACGGGAGGTCTGACCTGGAGTCTGTATACAGGGAGAATCTGGTCTGAGGCTATATACAGGGAGAATCTGGTCTGACTCTATATACTGGGAGAATCTGGTCTGAGTCTATTTACTGGGAGATTCTGGTCTGAGTCTATATATAGGGAGAATCTGGTCTGAGTCTATATACAGGGAGAATCTGGTCTGAGTCTATATAGAAGGAGAATCTGGTCTGAGTCTATATACAGGGAGAATCTGGTCTGAGGCTATATACAGGGAGAATCTGGTCTGAGTCTATATACAGGGAGAATCTGGTCTGAGTCTATATACAGGGAGAATCTGGTCTGAGTCTATATACAGGGAGAATCTGGTCTGAGTCTATATACAGGGAGAATCTGGTCTGAGTCTATATAGAAGGAGAATCTGGTCTGAGTCTATATACAGGGAGAATCTGGTCTGAGGCTATATACAGGGAGAATCTGGTCTGAGTCTATATACAGGGAGAATCTGGTCTGAGTCTATATACAGGGAGAATCTGGTCTGAGTCTATATAGAGGGAGAATCTGGTCTGAGTCTATATACAGGGAGAATCTGGTCTGAGGCTATATACTGGGAGAATCTGGTCTGCGTCTATATACAGGGAGAATCTGGTCTGAGTCTATATACAGGGAGAATCTGGTCTGAGGCTATATACTGGGAGAATCTGGTCTGCGTCTATATACAGGGAGAATCTGGTCTGAGTCTATATACAGGGAGAATCTGGTCTGAGGCTATATACAGGGAGAATCTGGTCTGAGTCTATATAGAAGGAGAATCTGGTCTGAGTCTATATAGAAGGAGAATCTGGTCTGAGTCTATATAGAAGGAGAATCTGGTCTGAGTCTATATAGAAGGAGAATCTGGTCAGAGTCTATATACAGGGAGAATCTGGTCTGAGTCTATATACAAGGAGAATCTGGTCTGAGTCTATATACAGGGAGAAACTGGTCTGAGTCTATATACAGGGAGAATCTGGTCTGAGTCTATATATAGGGAGAATCTGGTCTGAGTCTATATATAGGGAGAATCTGGTCTGAGTCTATATATAGGGAGAATCTGGTCTGAGTCTATATACAGGGAGAATCTGGTCTGAGTCTATTTACTGGGAGAATCTGGTCTGAGTCTATATAGAAGGAGAATCTGGTCAGAGTCTATATACAGGGAGAATCTGGTCTGAGTCTATATAGAAGGAGAATCTGGTCTGAGTCTATATAGAAGGAGAATCTGGTCAGAGTCTATATACAGGGAGAATCTGGTCTGAGTCTATATAGAAGGAGAATCTGGTCTGAGTCTATATAGAAGGAGAATCTGGTCTGAGTCTACATACTGGGAGAATCTGGTCTGAGTCTATATAGAAGGAGAATCTGGTCTGAGTCTATATACAGGGAGAATCTGGTCTGAGGCTATATACAGGGAGAATCCGGTCTGAGGCTATATACAGGGAGAATCTGGTCTGAGTCTATATACAGGGAGAATCTGGTCTGAGGCTATATACAGGGAGAATCTGGTCTGAGTCTATATAGAAGGAGAATCTGGTCTGAGTCTATATACAGGGAGAATCTAGTCTGAGGCTATATACAGGGAAAATCCGGTCTGAGGCTATATACAGGGAGAATCTGGTCTGCGTCTATATACAGGGAGAATGTGGTCTGCGTCTATATACAGGGAGAATCTGGTCTGAGGCTATATACAGGGAGAATCTGGTCTGCATCTATATACAGGGAAAATCTGGTCTGAAGCTATATACAGGGAGAATCTGGTCTGCGTCTATATACAGGGAGAATCTGGTCTGAGGCTATATACAGGGAGAATCTGGTCTGAGTCTATATACAGGGAGAATCTGGTCTGAGGCTATTTACAGGGAGAATCTGGTCTGAGGCTATATACTGGGAGAATCTGGTCTGAGTCTATATACAGGGAGAATCTGATCTGAGTCTGTATACAGGGAGAATCTGGTCTGAGTCTATATACAGGGAGAATCTGGTCTGAGGCTATATACAGGGAGAATCTGGTCTGAGGCTATATACAGGGAGAATCTGGTCTGAGGCTATATACAGGGAGAATCTGGTCTGAGGCTATATACAGGGAGAATCTGGTCTGAGTCTATATACAGGGAGAATCTGGTCTGAGGCTATATACAGGGAGAATCTGGTCTGAGGCTATATACAGGGAGAATCTGGTCTGAGGCTATATACAGGGAGAATCTGGTCTGAGGCTATTTACAGGGAGGTCTGACCTGGAGTCTATATGCTGGGAGAATCTGGTATGAGGCTATATACAGGGAGAATCTGGTCTGAGGCTATATGCAGGGAGAATCTGGTCTGAATCTATATACTGGGAGAATCTGGTCTGAGGCTATATACAGGGAGAATCTGGTCTGAGTCTATATACAGGGAGAATCTGGTCTGGTGTCTATATACTGGGAGAATCTGGTCTGAGGCTATATACAGGGAGAATCTGGTCTGAGTCTATATACAGGGAGAATCTGGTCTGGTGTCTATATACTGGAAGAATCTGGTCTGAGTCTATATACAGGGAGAATCTGGTCTGAGGCTATATACAGGGAGAAGCTGGTCTGAGGCTATATACAGGGAGGTTCTGGTCTGGGGTCTATATATTGGGAGGTTCTGGTCTGGGGTTTATATACTGGGAGGTTCTGGTCTGGGGTCTATATACTGGGAGGTTCTGGTTTGAGGTCTATATTCAGAGAGCTTCTGGTCTGGGGTCTATATACTGGGAGGTTCTGGTCTGGGGTCTATATACAGAGAGGTTCTGGTCTGGGGTCTATATACAGAGAGGTTCTGGTCTGGAGTCTGTATACTGGGAGGTTCTTGTCTGGGGTCTGTAATACAGGTAGGTTCTGCTCTGGGGTCTATGTACTGGGAGGTTCTGGTCTGGTGTCAGTATACAGGGGTCTGGTCTGGTGTCAGTATACAGGGGTCTGGTCTGGTGTCAGTATACAGGGGTCTGGTCTGGTGTCAGTATACAGGGGTCTGGTCTGGGGTCTGTATACAAGGGTCTGGTCTGGGATCTGTATACAGGGGTCTAATCTGGGGTCTGTATGAAGGACTTGGTTGGGTCTATATCTACATTTACAGGTCTGTATTCAATTTTAGGTGTGCTGAAGGGAGTCATATGTATTATGTGGGATACAAAAGTCGTGGACTATGGACATATTGTATATATATATTGACAAGGCGTGTAAGGAAAATATTACACAGCCCAAATGTCCTTTCTGAAAAGTCTGTAAGTATGTTATTACCTCACTACTGCCTTATTATTACCTCACTGCTACCTTAATATTACCTCACTGCTACCTTATTATTACCTCACTGCTACCTTAATATTACCTCACTGCTACCTTATTATTACCTCACTACTGCCTTATTACCTCACCACTGCCTTATTATTACCTCACCACTGCCTTATTATTACCTCACCACTGCCTTATTATTACCTCACTGCTACCTTATTATTACCTCACTACTGCCTTATTACCTCACCACTGCCTTATTATTACCTCACCACTGCCTTATTATTACCTCACCACTGCCTTATTATTACCTCACTGCTACCTTATTATTACCTCACTACTGCCTTATTACCTCACCACTGCCTTATTATTACCTCACCACTGCCTTATTATTACCTCACTGCTACCTTATTATTACCTCACTCCCTTTATTATTACCTCACTGCTACCTTATTATTACCTCACCACTGCCTTATTATTACCTCACCACTGCCTTATTATTACCTCACCACTGCCTTATTATTACCTCACTACTGCCTTATTATTACCCCACTATTGCCTTATCATTACCCCACTACTGCCTTATTATTACCTCATTGCTACCTTATTATTACCTCACTCCCTTTATTATTACCTCACTGCTACCTTATTATTACCTCACCACTGCCTTATTATTACCTCACCACTGCCTTATTATTACCTCACCACTGCCTTATTATTACCTCACTACTGCCTTATTATTACCCCACTATTGCCTTATCATTACCCCACTACTGCCTTATTATTACCTCATTGCTACCTTATTATTACCTCATTGCTACCTTATTATTACCTCACTACTACCTTATTATTACCTCACTACTGCCTTATTACCTCACTACTGCCTTATTATTACCTCACTACTGCCTTATTATTACCTCACTACTGCCTTATTATTACCTCACTGCTGCCTTATTATTACCTCACCGCTGACTTATTATTGGGGTAATACAGTAATAATGTGATTGCCAGGCAATAATGAGGCAGCAGGGATATACTATTACCTCATTACCACCTGATTACCTCACTACTACCTCATTATTACCTTATTATTACTTGATTATCACCTCGAGCTAATACAATACATAGAGCCTTATAATAGCGGCTAAATCTCGTGCCCATGTGAAGCGTTGGATTCAATGTATTCACTCAGATAAGCCATTCTTAGAACCGTAAAAATGTCGCTCTGGGAAAATAGGACATTGGCGACCGAAAACGGCAACCAATTTTATACGCAACCGGAAAAGATATTTCTTGTCCTACCTTTGGCCGAGATACGCTGGAGGCTCTCATGGGCTTTTATGGGAGCTGAAAAAAAGGGAGGGGAGAGCTTAGCTGCGCCCAACCCCGGGACAAGACGACAGGTGCCACTGTTTAACCCTTAATAGTCCAAGGGATTTCTGCGCAGCAGTGTGTTTTTTCACCAATACGCCGCAGCCGCCCGTGTGAATGAACGAGAAAACGCTAATTAAAGTTGTGACTTGTTCGTGGCTATTGTTCATTCACGTGATTTTTGCCCATGATGCGGCTTGCATAAAAACGCATACGGTCTTGTGAATGAGGCCTCGCACGCAGACGTGATTTTCATGGAAGTGCATCTGATTTTTTCTTTCTTCCTATTGAAACCACATTCGATTTTCACGTGCGTAAAAATGCCATGCGCAGAAATGCATCGCAATCATGGGGAAAATGGCATTCTTGTGGCGCAATATCAGTTTCTCGGAATATAAATGCGGCCTGAGGCTGAAGGCGAACAGGGGCATATTTACATAGAGCAGCGTTTCATACACCAGTCTAAATAAACTTGGCTTTGGAGTGAAGTGTGCAAAATGTATTAGGAGGCGCAAGCCCTTGTGCCAAATCTGAAGTCCATGCAGCTATCAGCTGGCCTTGCTTTAATTCTAAAAAGTGGCAGAGGCTGGCATAAACATTCAAAAAGTCACAATTTTGGCACTTGCGCCAAAATTGCAACTTTTTGATGCATACATCTAACACAAGTGACATTCTACATGTGCCCCACCATCTGGCTGGCTGCATTCACTATTACATTCCTATTATTACATCACTGTGCTATCCGGTTATTACATTACTACTATCCAGTTATTACATTACTGCTATCCAGTTATTGCATCACTACTATAAGGTCATTACATCACTGCTATCAGGTCATTACATCACCGCTATCCGGTTATTACATCTCCGCTATCCGGTCATTACATCACCGCTATCCGGTCATTACATCACCGCTATCCGGTCATTACATCACTGCTATCCGTTTATTACATCACTGCTATCCGGTCATTACATCACTGTGCTATCCGGTCATTACATCACTGTGCTATCCGGTCATTACATCACCGCTAACCTGTCATTACATCACCACTAACCGGTTATTACATCACTACTATCTGGTTATTACATCACTACTATCCGGTTATTACATCATTGCTATCCGGTTATTACATCACCGCTATCAGGTCATTACATCACTGCTATCCGGTTATTACATCACTACTATCCGGTTATTACATCACTGTGCTATCCGGTTATTACATCACTACTATCCGGTTATTATATCATTGCTATCCGGTTATTACATCACTACTAACCGGTTATTATATCATTGCTATCTGGTTATTACATCACTACTATCCGGTTATTACATCATTGCTATCCGGTTATTACATCACTCTGCTCTCCGGTTATTACATCACCGCTATCCGGTTATTACATCACTACTATCTGGTTATTACATCACTACTATCCGGTTATTACATCATTGCTAACCAGTTATTACATCACTCTGCTATCCGGTTATTACATCACCGCTATCCGGTTATTACATCAGTACTATCTGGTTATTACATAACTACTATCCAGTTATTACATCATTGCTATCCGGTTATTACATCACTACTATCCGGTTATTACATCATTGCTATCCGGTTATTACATCACTGCTATCTGGTTATTACATAACTACTATCCGGTTATTACATCATTGCTATCCGGTTATTACATCACTACTATCCGGTTATTACATCATTGCTATCCGGTTATTACATCACTGCTATCCGGTTATTACATCACTCTGCTATCCGGTTATTACATCACTGCTATCCGGTTATTACATCATTGCTATCCGGTTATTACATCACTACTATCCGGTTATTACATCATTGCTATCCGGTTATTACATCACTGCTATCCGGTTATTACATCACTCTGCTATCCGGTTATTACATCACTGCTATCCGGTTATTACATCACTCTGCTATCCGGTTATTACATCATTGCTATCCGGTTATTACATCACTCTGTATCCGGTTATTACATCATTGCTATCCGGTTATTACATCACTCTGTATCCGGTTATTACATCACTCTGTATCCGGTTATTGCCTCGTTTTCCCGCAGACTTTTACCTCATTAAGGCCTCTTTCAGACCACCTTTACAATCTTTCAGTCACCTGTAGGCGCCGTAAGATCGCATGAGTGAAGAATTGCCGCGATCGGGTCTGAACTTTAGCCACATATGTTCTACGGTTCACTCGGACGGCTGCTGCGTATCAGCAAACGAATACGCTGCGGCGCGGAGATCCCGCGGTCAGCAGAAATCCTCAGAATGATGCTAGTGCTCACACAGCGGCAGCTGCCCTCTTTCCCCGGCGGTGGACGCAGCTAAACCCCTCCCCCTCCTTCCATAGCAGTCTAAGGGAGCTTCCTGCGTATCTCGGAAAAAGATTCAGCAAGACCCATCTTTGGACGTGGCGTATAAAATCGGCGACTGAAAACGGTTGTGGATGTGCTATTCTTCCCGCGCAATTTTTTTTTTATGCACCCAAAATCCTTCATCTGCATGGATAATTGGAATCCGACGCTTCAGATGGTGGCGATTTTTTGGCGCAGCCCAATAGCGGCGTATGTACAGCCATGTGAATAAGGCCTGAGTGCGTATTCACATCAGCAACTTGTACAGGAAAAAAATGGGTCTGCTTTTTGGTGCTATTTTCCTACGTTTTCGTGATTTTCACCCACGATCTTCATCTGCTTTGCATTTGTTTTTGACGCACGTAACAAAAATAGCTTCCTGGGTCTCTTTTTTATTATTTATGGTTTCTATGGTTACATGTGTTATAATAAAGAGATCAGCCTCCTATCATCTGAGTGTGATCCGTTTTTTTTATACGCACCCAGAGGCTGGACGGCCGATTCTCATACGAAAATCGCACCAAAATAGGAAACACTGCAATTGTTTTACTCAGACTTAAAAAAAAAGCTGTTGTGAATATCCCCACCCAGTAAGCGTGTTCTGGTGTCAGGCGGTCTGGGGCATGCGCAAGTACGGTCGCGGGACGAAGCCCTGAAGCAGAAGTAGAAGGCTCCTCTTATTGTATCCATTCCAAACTATTAAACCAGCATCACAATGTAAAGTGCGGCGCGGTCCGCGGGACCGCCATGTACAAAACTGTAATCCAACCAGAGGTGAGCGAGCGGACTCAGTAAGGACAGATACTAGAGCGAGCCTCGTCCTTACCGAGTACCTGCCTGCTCGCCCGCAAAGAGTTCCGGCGGGGGTGAGCGCTGTGTTGCGGGAGTGAGCAGGAGGGAGCGAGGGGGGGGGGGGAGAGGGAGAGATCTCCCTCCCGTTCCCCCCCCCCCCCCCGCGCTCTCTCCCCGCCCCCCGCCGGCACCCGAATCTTTGCGGGCGAGCAGGCAGGCACTCGGTAAGGACGATACTCGCTCAAGTATCTATCCTTACTGAGTACGCTCGCTCATCTCTAAATCCAACATCAATGGGAGCTGCCAGATTATCACATGTTCTGGATTATCACATGATTACCAAAGTCTCGAATGCTCACTTTTGAGGTAGCAGATGCCAGCCATGTAATAGGCAGTGTGATAACATTCATATGATCTAACAGGAGTATCACTGTAGAAGATAACATATGAGCGATGGCAGATGCACTGCAGATACAGGAATACGGCACATATATCCCATTTATCTTCCTAGTGGCCCGACAATAAGAGAGCCCATAGAGATCCAAAGAAAACCATCATCAAAGTACATGTATGGTGAGACAGATACGGGGATATGGGTACTCCGAGACCGGCACCGGAGCGGGTAGTAACATCCACGCACAGCGTCAGAGGGCAGGAAAGTCATCTCTGCCACGCAGCCTTCCTTATTAGTAAGTGGGGTCACATGGGTGGGTCACCATAACTAAGTGGGGACCATATAAGGGGCTCTATTGTTAACTGTGGACCACAGCAGGGTCACTATTAAGTGGGGCCCTATTAAGTGGGGCCATGCAGGGGTCTGTTAAACGAAGTGGGGCCTGCAGCAGGAGCAATTAATTAGGACCACATAGGGGGCACAAGTACTAAGTGGGGACCATGACAGGGGCACGGTTGGTTCTGGCACTGTACTTATGCTATGAGATTTCCTTTTGTACTGTATTTATGTTATAAGCTTGGTTTCAGTGCTGTTTTTACGTACTGAGCTTGGTTCTGGTGCTGTATTTATGTTAACTAGGTAAACAGATTAAATGTGCAAGGACATGGTGGGGCTGGCTGCACAGGGCCAAACCCTGCCACCCCCAGAGGACAATGGCTGCCAATTCTGGCAGTAATGGGTGTGGTTATGGTTTGGTTGGGTGCCGCCTGCTGCGCCGTCTATAGGAGTGTTCACACCTCACTGATTTGCTTCTTACAGATTTCACCACTGCAGTTTGAATTGAAGAAGTGAAATTCACAACAAAATCTGCAACAAATCAGCTGTTTGAACACCCCTTTAGGGCAAAAACACATGCGCAAATACGCTCACCACTAGGGGCGTAGCTGTGTATGGACAGGATAGATATGAGATAGATAGGCAGCTAGATAGATCTAAAATACAAAGATCTGAGAGAGATAGAGAGAGATGCGATAGATAAAGAGAGATGAGATATGAGATAGATAGACAGATAGATCTTCGAGAGAGAGATCTGAAATAGATAGAGAGATCTAAAATACATAGATCTGAGATAGATAGACAGATATGAAGAGATAGGTAGACATAAGACAGATATGACATAGATGGATAGATAGATAATCTAAAATACATAGATCTGACATAGATAGATATGAACAGATAGATAGACATGAAACACATATGAGATAGATAGATATGCGATAGGTAGGTAGATAGATATTAGATAATTCTGAGATAGATAGATATGAGATAAATAGCTAGATAGATAGATATGAGATAGATAGATAGATAGATATGAGATAGATAGATAGATATGAGATAGATAGATAGATAGATGAGATAGATAGATAGATAGATAGATAGATAGATAGATAGATAGATAGATAGATAGATAGATAGATAGATAGGAGATAGATAGATAGATAGATAGATAGATAGGAGATAGATAGATAGATAGGAGATAGATAGATAGATAGATAGATAGATAGATAGATAGATAGGAGATAGATAGATAGATATGAGATAGATAGATAGATAGATGTGAGATAGGATATAGATAGATAGATAGATAGATAGATAGATAGATATGAGATAGGAGATAGATAGATAGATAGATAGATAGGAGATAGATAGATAGATATGAGATAGATAGACAGATAGATATGAGATAGAGAGATATCAGATATAGATAGATAGATAGATAGATGTGAGATAGGATATAGATAGATAGATAGATATGAGATAGGAGATAGATAGATAGATAGATAGATAGATAGATAGATAGATAGATAGATAGATAGGAGATAGATAGAGAGATATGAGATAGATAGACAGATAGATATGAGATAGAGAGATATCAGATATAGATAGATAGATATGAGATAGATAGATAGATAGATAGATAGATAGATAGATAGATATATGAGATAGATAGATAGATTTAAAATACATAGAGCTGAGACAGATAGATCTTAGATAGATAGATAGACAGACAACTGGGTAGAATTAAAATGTATAGAGCTGAGACAGATAGATAGATAGATATGAGATGGATAGATATGCGATAGGTAGGTAGATAGATATTAGATAATTCTGAGATAGATAGATATGAGATAAATAGCTAGATAGATAGATATGAGATAGATAGATAGATAGATAGATATGAGATAGGTAGATACCTAGATAGATATGAGATAGGTAGATAGATAGAGAAATAGAGAGATCTGAGATAGATAGATAGATATGAGATAGATAGATAGATAGAAAGATAGATATGAGATAGATATGAGATAGATAGATAGATAGATAGATAGATATGAGATAGATAGATAGATAGATAGATAGATATGAGATAGATATGAGATAGATATGAGATAGATAGATATGAGATAGATATGAGATAGATAGATAGATAGATAGATATGAGACAGATAGAGAGATGATAGATAGATAGATAGATGGATAGGAGATAGATAGATAGATAGATAGATAGATAGATAGATAGATAGATAGATAGATAGATAGATAGGAGATATATAGAGAGATATGAGATAGATAGACAGATAGATATGAGATAGATAGATAGATATAAGATAGATAGATATAAGATAGATAGATAGATAGATAGATATATGAGATAGATAAATAGACAGCTGGATAGAATTAAAATACATAGAGCTGAGACAGATAGATCTAAGGCGGCCTGCACACGGGCAGAAATCCCGCGGCGGGATTTCCCGTGGGATTTCCGCCACTGAAAGCCTGCATAGGAGTGCATTACAATAGGCACTCCTATGCAGACGGCCGCGGTTTGGCCGCGCGAAATCTCGTGCGGCAAACAAACCGCGGCATGTCCTATTTTTGTGCGAGGCTCGTAGAGCCTCGCACAGAAACGTCACTCACCCGGCCGCCAGCTCCGGTCAGCGCATGCGCCGGCTGCCCGTCAGCCGGCACATGAAAGAGCCGGGGCCGCCGGGCGCGGGTGAGTACGCGCTCGTCTCTGCAGGCGCTCGGGTCGGGTCCCACGGCGAGAATTCTCGCCGCCGGATCCGACCCGCTCGTCTGCAGGCGGCCTTAGATAGAGAGATAGATGGAGAGATAGATGGAGATATGAGATAAATAGATAGAGATATGAGATAGATAGATAGACAGACAGACAGCTGGATAGAATTAAAATGCATAGAGCTGAGACAGATAGATCTTAGATAGATAGACAGACAGACAGACAGACAACTGGGTAGAATTAAAATGTATAGAGCTGAGACAGATAGATAGATAGATAGATAGATAGATAGATAGATAGATAGATAGATAGATAGATAGATAGATAGATAGATATAAAATAGATAGATAGATAGATATGAGATAGATAGATAGACAGACAGACAACTGGGTAGAATTAAAATGTATAGAGCTGAGACAGACAGATAGATAGATAGACAGATAGATAGATATTAGATAATTCTGGTATAGATAGATATGAGATAGGTAGATTAGATAGGTAGATAGATATTACATAGATCTTAGATAAATAGAGATAGATATTAGATAGATATGAGATAGATAGATATTAGATAGATCAATATGAGAGATATATATTAGATAAATCTTCAATAGAGATATCAGATAGATTGAGATAGATTGATAGATATGAGATAGATATTAGATAGATCTGAGATGGATATTAGATAGATCTGAGATAGATATGAGATAGCTATATAGATATATATGAGATAGGTAGATCTGAGAGAGAGATAGAAATTAGATAGAGGTGAGATAAAGAGAGAATTAGAGAGAGATGAGATAGGCAGATATGAAATAGATAAATAGATATAAGATAGATCCAAAATACATAGATCTGAGATAGATAGACAGATATACAGAGATAGATAGGTACACATAGGACAGATATGAGATAGATAGTTAAACAGCTAGATAGATCTAAAATACACAGAGATGAGATAGATAGAAATATAGATATGAGATAGATAGATAGATAGATAGATAGATAGATAGATAGATATGAGATAGATAGATATGAGATAGACAGAGAGATATGAGATAGATAGATAGATAGATAGATAGATAGATAGATAGATAGATAGATAGATAGATAGATAGATATGAGATAGAAGATAGATATGAGATAGATGATAGATAGATAGATAGATAGATAGATAGATAGATAGATAGATAGATAGATAGATAGGAGATAGATAGATAGATAGATAGATAGATAGATAGGAGATAGATAGATAAATAGGAGATAGATAGATTGATAGGTCGATAGATATGAAATAGATAGATCTCAGATAGATAGATAAACAGCTAGATAGATCTAAAATACATAGATTTGAGAGAAATAGATAGATAGAGAGATAGAAATAAGATAGATAGATAATTACATAGATATGAGATAGATAGATAGATAGATAGATAGATAGATAGATAGATAGATAGATAGATAGATAGATAGATAGATAGGAGATAGATAGATAGATATGAGATAGGATATAGATAGATAGGAGATAGATAGATAGATAGATAGATAGATAGATAGATAGATAGATATGAGATAGATAGATAGATAGATAGATAGATAGATAGATAGATAGATAGATAGATAGATATGAGATAGGATATAGATAGATATGAGATAGATAGATATGAGATAGGAGATAGAGAGATATCAGATATAGATAGATAGATATGAGATAGATAGATAGATAGATGATAGATAGATAGATAGATAGATAGATAGATAGATAGATAGATAGATAGATAGATAGGAGATAGATATGAGATAGACAGATATGAGATAGATAGATAGATAGATAGATAGATAGATAGATAGGAGATAGATAGATAGATAGATATGAGATAGATAGATATGAGATAGATAGATAGATAGATAGATAGATAGATAGATAGATAGATAGGAGATAGATAGATAGATAGATAGATAGATAGGAGATAGATAGATAGATAGATAGATATGAGATAGGAGATAGAGAGATATCAGATATAGATAGATAGATATGAGATAGATAGATAGATAGATGATAGATAGATAGATAGATAGGAGATAGATATGAGATAGACAGATATGAGATAGATAGATAGATAGATAGATAGATAGGAGATAGATAGATAGATATGAGATAGATAGATATGAGATAGATAGATAGATAGATAGATAGATAGATAGATAGAAGATAGATAGATAGATATGAGATAGATAGATAGATAGATAGATAGATAATTGATAGATATGAGATAGATAGATAGATATGAGATAGGAGATAGAGAGATATCAGATATAGATAGATAGATATGAGATAGATAGATAGATAGATAGATGATAGATAGATAGATAGATAGATAGATAGATAGATAGATAGGAGATAGATATGAGATAGACAGATATGAGATAGATAGATAGATAGATAGATAGATAGATAGATAGATAGATAGGAGATAGATAGATAGATAGATATGAGATAGATAGATAGATAGATAGATAGGAGATAGATAGATAGATAGATAGGAGATAGATAGATAGATAGATAGATAGATAGATAGATAGATAGGAGATAGATAGATAGATAGATATGAGATAGATAGATAGATAGATAGATATGAGATAGATAGATAGATAGATAGATAGGAGATAGATAGATAGATAGATAGATAGATAGGAGATAGATAGATATGAGATAGATAGATAGATAGATAGATAGATAGATAGATAGATAGATAGATAGATAGATAGATAGATATGAGATAGATAGATAGATAGATATGAGATAGATAGATAGATAGATAGATATGAGATAGATAGATAGATAGATATGAGATAGATAGATAGATAGATAGGAGATAGATAGATAGATAGATAGATATGAGATAGATAGATAGATAGATAGATAGATAGATAGATAGATAGATAGATAGATAGATAGATAGATAGATATGAGATAGATAGATATTAGATAGATCTGGTGTATAAGAGCCGCCTGTATACGGCGGTGGGGTGTAGGGGGGGGGGGGTACATACATGTCACACACGGTGATGTGCCGCCTCCTGCTCTCCCCATCATGTCGCCTCCGTGCTGTCCCCGGGTCCCCTGCAGCAGCCCTCCTCCCCCCGGCACAGCCACCTACCTCCTGCTGCAGTGTGATGAGTGATGGGCATTCACCTGCTCCTCCACAGCACCCCCTGCGCCCCTACACACATGTGCCCCCTGCAAGCCTGGCACCCGGGCATGGAAGCAGTGCTGCCGGGTATGTGCCCTCACTGGATCCAGTGCAGAGGAGACACAAGGATAATCATCGTGCCATGCCGCTCCTCCATGTCTGCAGATCTGTGCCGCCTCCTCCTCCTCCTCTCTACCAGCCTGGCATTAACCCTGGCACGTTCTCCTATAGTGCAGGCCCCGCTTACCTTCTCTGCCAGCCCCCAGAAATAGTCGGGGTCCCCCTCCTCCCTGCAGATGCCCGCAGTGTCTTCTCCACTTACGCGAGGACCTCCTGAGCTGCCCAGATGTGCTGCACACTGAGGCACCGTCTACAAAGAGCCTCCCCGTCAGCGGCCGGCAGGGGGCATCCTGCAGGTGTGGGTGGCACTGTGCATTAGAACTGCACCGTAATAACCCGCGGGAGCCCCGACTGTCCCCGACCCTGCTGGTAGCGGGCACCTGCCGGGCACAGGGCAGGAGACACGCTCGCTGCAGCCCTGGTATATTTGTAGACGGTCCCTGGAACGGAGGCTTCTTCTACTGACTGTATCTTACAAGATTCTCATATAAGATGCTGTATTACATCTCTTCACATACTCCAAGAGCAAGCAACACTGCCTGCACCCATACCCCCACAACACTGCCTGCATCCATACCCCCACAATACTGCCTGCATCCATACCCCCACAACACTGCCTGCATCCATACCCCCCACAACACTGCCTGCATCCATACCCCCACAATACTGCCTGCATCCATACCCCCACAATACTGCCTGCATCCATACCCCCACAACACTGCCTGCATCCATACCCCCACAATACTGCCTGCATCCATACCCCCACAATACTGCCTGCATCCATACCCCCCACAATACTGCCTGCATCCATACCCCCCACAATACTGCCTGCATCCATACCCCCACAACACTGCCTGCATCCATACCCCCACAATACTGCCTGCATCCATACCCCCCACAACACTGCCTGCATCCATACCCCCACAACACTGCCTGCATCTATACCCCCCCAATACTGCCTGCATCCATACCCCCACAGTACTGCCTGCATCCATACCCCCACAACACTGCCTGCATCCATACCCCCCACAATACTGCCTGCATCCATACCCCCCACAATACTGCCTGCATCCATACCCCCACAACACTGCCTGCATCCATACCCCCCACAATACTGCCTGCATCCATACCCCCCACAATACTGCCTGCATCCATACCCCCACAACACTGCCTGCATCCATACCCCCACAACACTGCCTGCATCCATACCCCCCACAATACTGCCTGCATCCATACCCCCCACAATACTGCCTGCATCCATACCCCCCCAACACTGCCTGCATCCATACCCCCCCAATACTGCCTGCATCCATACCCCCACAACACTGCCTGCATCCATACCCCCCACAATACTGCCTGCATCCATACCCCCCACAATACTGCCTGCATCCATACCCCCACAATACTGCCTGCATCCATACCCCCACAATACTGCCTGCATCCATACCCCCCACAATACTGCCTGCATCCATACCCCCCACAATACTGCCTGCATCCATACCCCCACAACACTGCCTGCATCCATACCCCCACAATACTGCCTGCATCCATACCCCCCACAATACTGCCTGCATCCACACCCCCACAATACTGCCTGCATCCACACCCCCACAATACTGCCTGCATCCATACCCCCACAATACTGCCTGCATCCATACCCCCACAATACTGCCTGCATCCATACCCCCACAATACTGCCTGCATCCATACCCCCCACAATACTGCCTGCATCCATACCCCCACAATACTGCCTGCATCCATACCCCCCACAATACTGCCTGCATCCATACCCCCCACAATACTGCCTGCATCCATACCCCCACAATACTGCCTGCTTCCATACCCCCACAATACTGCCTGCATCCATACCCCCACAATTCTGCCTGCATCCATACCCCCCACAATACTGCCTGCTTCCATACCCCCACAATACTGCCTGCATCCACACCCCCACAATACTGCCTGCATCCATACCCCCCACAATACTGCCTGCATCCATACCCCCACAATACTGCCTGCTTCCATACCCCCACAATACTGCCTGCATCCATACCCCCACAATACTGCCTGCATCCATACCTCCCACAACACTGCCTGCATCCATACCCCCACAATACTGCCTGCACCCATACCCCCACAATACTGCCTGCATCCATACCCCCACAATACTGCCTGCATCCATACCCCCCAAAACACTGCCTGCATCCATACCCCCCACAATACTGCCTGCATCCATACCCCCCACAATACTGCCTGCATCCATACCCCCACAATACTGCCTGCATCCATACCCCCCCCCAACACTGCCTGCATCCATACCCCACAATACTGCCTGCATCCATACCCCCACAATACTGCCTGCATCCATACCCCCACAATACTGCCTGCATCCATACCCCCCACACAATACTGCCTGCATCCATACCCCCCACACAATACTGCCTGCATCCATACCCCCACAATACTGCCTGCATCCATACCCCCACAATACTGCCTGCATCCATACCCCCACAATACTGCCTGCATCCATACCCCCACAATACTGCCTGCATCCATACCCCCACAATACTGCCTGCATCCATACCCCCACAATAGTGCCTGCATCCATATCCCCACAATACTGCCTGCATCCATACCCCCCACAACACTGCCTGCATCCATACCCCCCACAACACTGCCTGCATCCATACCCCCACAATACTGCCTGCATCCATACCTCCCACAACACTGCCTGCATCCATACCCCCACAATACTGCCTGCATCCATACCCCCCACAATACTGCCTGCATCCATACCCCCCACAACACTGCCTGCATCCATACCCCCCCAACACTGCCTGCATCCATACCCCCACAATACTGCCTGCATCCATACCTCCCACAACACTGCCTGCATCCATACCCCCACAATACTGCCTGCATCCATACCCCCACAATACTGCCTGCATCCATACCCCCACAATACTGCCTGCATCCATACCCCCCAAAACACTGCCTGCATCCATACCCCCCACAATACTGCCTGCATCCATACCCCCCACAATACTGCCTGCATCCATACCCCCACAATACTGCCTGCATCCATACCCCCCCCAACACTGCCTGCATCCATACCCCACAATACTGCCTGCATCCATACCCCCACAATACTGCCTGCATCCATACCCCCACAATACTGCCTGCATCCATACCCCCCACACAATACTGCCTGCATCCATACCCCCACAATACTGCCTGCATCCATACCCCCACAATACTGCCTGCATCCATACCCCCCACACAATACTGCCTGCATCCATACCCCCCACAATACTGCCTGCATCCATACCCCCACAATACTGCCTGCATCCATACCCCTCACAATACTGCCTGCATCCATACCCCCACAATACTGCCTGCATCCATACCCCCACAATACTGCCTGCATCCATACTCCCCACAATACTGCCTGCATCCATACCCCCCACAATACTGCCTGCATCCATACCCCCCAAAATACTGCCTGCATCCATACCCCCACAATACTGCCTGCATCCATACCCCCCACAATAATGCCTGCATCCATACCCCCACAATACTGCCTGCATCCATACCCCCCAGAACACTGCCTGCATCCATACCCCCACAATACTGCCTGCATCCATACCCCCCACAACACTGCCTGCATCCATACCCCCACAACACTGCCTGCATCCGTACCCCCCACAATACTGCCTGCATCCATACCCCCACAATACTGCCTGCATCCATACCCCCCAAAATACTGCCTGCATCCATACCCCCCACAATACTGCCTGCATCCATACCCCTCACAATACTGCCTGCATCCATACCCCCCACAATACTGCCTGCATCCATACCCCCCACAATACTGCCTGCATCCATACCCCCACAATACTGCCTGCATCCATACCCCCACAATACTGCCTGCATCCATACCCCCCACAATACTGCCTGCATCCATACCCCCCACAATACTGCCTGCATCCATACCCCCACAATACTGCCTGCATCCATACCCCCCACAATACTGCCTGCACCCATACCCCCCACAATACTGCCTGCATCCATACCCCCCACAATACTGCCTGCATCCATACCCCCCACAATACTGCCTGCATCCATACCCCCACAATACTGCCTGCATCCATACCCCCCACAACACTGCCTGCATCCATACCCCCCACAATACTGCCTGCATCCATACCCCCACAATACTGCCTGCATCCATACCCCCCACAATACTGCCTGCATCCATACCCCCACAACACTGCCTGCATCCATACCCCCACAATACTGCCTGCATCCATACCCCCCACAATACTGCCTGCATCCATACCCCCCACAATACTGCCTGCATCCATACCCCCACAATACTGCCTGCATCCATACCCCCCACAATACTGCCTGCATCCATACCCCCCACAATACTGCCTGCATCCATACCCCCCACAATACTGCCTGCATCCATACCCCCCACAACACTGCCTGCATCCATACCCCCCACAATACTGCCTGCATCCATACCCCCCACAATACTGCCTGCATCCATACCCCCCACAATACTGCCTGCCTTCACATAAGACCCCCAACACTCCCAGCACTGCCTGCATCTCCCCTCCAACATGGACAATACTACCCGCATTCATATCCTACTCCTCAACATGATCGGCATCGCTGGTATCCATATCTGACCCCTCAATATGGCCAACACTGCCTGCATCCATACCCCCCACAATACTGCCTGCGTTCACATAAGACCCCCAACATCCCCAGCACTGCCTGCATCTACCCTTCAACATGGACAATACTACCTTCATTCATTTCCTACGTCTCAACATGAGCAACACTGCTGATATCCATATACTACCCCCCAACATGACCAACAATGCCTGCGTCCATGCCCCTCAACATGGAATATACTGCCTGCTTCCATATCCTACCTTCCAATATGAGTAATACTGTCTGCATCCATATCCTACCTCCCATTATGTGCAATTTTGCCTGCCTCCATAAAATAGCTGAAACATAAGTAGCACTGCTTGCCTAACTCCATACAATACCCCCAATAGAAGCAATACTGCCTTTTTCCATATATCTCCCTGAATAAGAGCAACAACCTGCCTCCATATCCTACCCTTCAATATGTGCAATACAGACTATATGCATATTCTTACCCCCAGCATGAGCAACACTGCTCGCATCCGATCAGTACTGCCTGCATACATTTTCTACCTTCCAATATGAGCAATACTGTCTGCTTCCATATCCTAGTCCCCAATACGAGCAATACTGCGGGTATGCATATTCTAAACTCCAATGTGAACAATTCTGCCTTTATCCATATCCTACTACCCCCCCCCCCATATGCCCATCTGAGCATTTCGCTTGCATCCATTTCCTACCCTTCAATATGAGCAATACTGCCCCTGCATCCATATCCTAATCCCCAATATCAGCAACGCTGCCTGTATCTATATAATACCACCCAATATGAGCAAAACTGCCTTCATCCATATCATACCCCCAATATGAGCAATACTGTTTGCATCCATTTCCTCCCCTCCAATTTGAGCAATACTGCCTTTATCCATATCCTATGCCCCAGTATGAGCCATACTGCCTGTATCCATACCATAATCTCCAATATGAGCAATACTGCCTCCATCCATATTCTACCCCCTGGCACAAGCAGTATTGCTTGCATCTGTTCCCTATCCTCCAATATGAGCAATTTGTCTGCATCTGTATCCTACTCCCCGATATGAGAAATAATGCTTGCATCCATTTACTACCCTTTAATATGAGCAATACTGCCTGTATCCATATCCTAATCCACAATATGATCAATACTGCCTGCATCCATGTCCTAATCCACAATATGAGATATACTGCCTGCCTCCATATCCTAAACCCCTATATGAGCAATAGTGCCTGTATTCTAATCCCTTATATGAGCAATACAGCCTCTACCCATATCCTAATCCCCTATATGAGAAACACCGCCTGCATCCATATCCTTATCCCCTATATGAGCAATAATGCCTGTATCCATATCCTAATCCACAATATGAGTAATAATGCCTGTATCCATATCCTAATCCACAATATGAGTAATACTGCCTGTATCCATATTCTAATCCACAATATGAACAATAATGCCTGCATCCATATCCTAATCCACAATATGAGATACACTGCCTGCATCCATATCCTAATCCACAATATGAGCAATAATGCCTGTATCCATATCCTAATCCGCCATATGAGCAATACAGTCTCTATCCATATCCTACCCCTCAGCATAAGCAAAACTGCTTGCATCCATTTCCTACCCTCCAAGATGTGCAACACTGCCTGCATTCATATCCCACCCTCCCTCACATACGCCCCCCCCCCCCAAAAAAATCACCTGTGATGCCTGCCTACTTATGACCACCCTTAAAATGAGCAATGCTGTCTGCTGTCAACGTAGTGAACCCCTGAATTCATTAACCTATAGCTCCCCTGTAGCAGCATTCATTTCCACCAAACCTTTCTTGTAGTTACAAATACAATTTTCACAACATTGAGGAGGAATTTTGGATTATTTCTCCCTGCAAATGTGTTTCAGTTCAGTTCAATCAATATTTCTGGGATGCCTTGCATGCACAGACTCTTTTTCCTCATGCCACAGCATCGTGTTACGGTCAGCGCTCTGACATGGCCATCCCAAAGCACAAATTTTCTTCTTCACCATTCTTTATCTGGTTTCCTTGTGTGCTTTGGGTCATTGTATTGTTGCATCACCCAACGTCTCTTCAGCTTGAGGTCCTGGATGGCTGTCCTTAAATTCTAACGTAAGATGTTCTGATCTACCTCAGAATTCAGTGTTCCCTCAATGATCACAAGCTGCTCAGGCCCCGAGGAGCAGAGCAGCCCCACACCACACTGCCCCCCAGGCTGCACAGTTGGATGAGGTTTTGGTGTTGGTGTGTAGTGTTCTTTTCCTCCAAATGCAGTATTATACATTTGTGCTAAAAAGTACCCCCTCCGTCCATAGAACATTTCCCAGAAGCATTATGAAACATCCAGAAGGTCTCAGGAGACTTGACATGAGCTGTAATGTTTTGTTGGACATCAGCGGCTTCTTCTGTGGTGTCCTTCCATCATCACCATTCTTGGTCAGGGTTCCTGTAATAGCGAACACATGAACAGAGGTTTCCGCCGTCTGTGGAGTGCCTTGTAGGTCTTTTGCAGTTCTCCTTGGGTTCTTTCTCCCTTCTTTCAGTATTGACCATTGTGCTCTTGGAGTGATATAATAGGACACTCCTGAATGTTCTCAGCTTATAGATAATTCCTCTAACCATGGACTTATGTACACCCAGGTCTTTAGCTTTTGTGCCCTTTTCCAGCTCCAAGCGTCTCTATGACACATCTTCTGAGGTCTTCTGAAAGTTGTTTGCATCCAGGTGCAGGTCACACTAACCAGTCTTTAAGAACAAATTTATCAGCAACCAAGCTTTGTGTGCCTTTATTTAATGGACAAAGCACTGGTAACACCCACACTTGTAATCTCATTTCCTTAACTGAAACACCTGCCAGTTAGCTCTTCGAGACGCCCTTAAGGCCTCATTCACACAAGTGAAGGCCATCTGAAGCATTAAATTCCAAAGTCTTTGTTCAGATGGCTGATTTTTGCCGCGTACAAACATCGCTGCCGGGATAATAGGACATTGGCAGACGAATGCAGCGGACAATTTTATATGTGGCCAGATAAGATAGGTCTTGCCCTATCTTTTGGTGGATATACACTGGCGACTCCCATAGACTGCTATGGGAGCTGCTAACAAAGTGAGCGGGAGGCAGTTTAGCAACGTCCAACACTGCTCAAGCATGTCCGCTGGCTCTATTAGGGCATTAGAAGGAGGATTTATCCCGACCGAAGGAATTCTGGGCTGCGTTGTGGAAATGGATAAGAAAATGCTCATTTTAGCCGTGACTCCATCGTGGTTTTTTCTCAATTGTGTGTTTTTTATCCACAATCCGGTCAGCATAAAAATGCATCGCTTGAGTGAATGCGGCCTACAAAGGGGTTGACTTACGTACGTTCCTCCCTGCACTGTGCGAGAAACTCCTAAAAGTCAATCAGAGGTGCGCAAATATGCAAAGGGTTACGTGAAACACTGCGCAAAACCGCGGGGAAAAGAACATGATTGGACCTCATTAGGCTGAAGGGATGTGCCACGTGTGTGAACCCGCCCTCAAATTTGGACCCACAGGCTATATCCACATGGGATTTACAAGTTCAGACTGCAGAATCGGTCCGATCATGTAAACCATTTTCCTACCATTTTTCGTGCGCACTTACAGTTCTATTAGCGCAATTATTTCATGACTTCAGTCATATTACGCTCTGATTTCAGACTGATTTTTTTTGGTACGTAAATCAGGTGACAAATAAAATGGTAGGTGTGAATATACCCCAAGGGGCCGGTCACAAGGGGCGGGATTACTCTGCAGGATGCCGCCAAATCCGCTGAATTCCACACCAAAACTCACCTGTCTGCCGGCGGATTGGGATGCAGAAACATTTTAAGCGATTTTAAATTCGGCACCAATATCTGTAGGTAACACGCGGGTTTCAGTGCCGAATTCCCCACGGCTCGCGGTGCGTCCGGCGTGGAGGGTCCCTAAATGGGATTAGTAATAAATGCCGAAATCCAGGTGATTCCACAGGCCCACGTCTTTCTTGTACCGGTACACCGTGGGACTAAAGAAAGGAAAATGCGCAAAAGTACAAGGAACCGCAAACGGCATTATCTGAAAAACATAAGGAAAAAACGGAATGCCAGAATTGGGTTATTATAGTCGCTGCGTCTCCAGGAAAAAGTGTACAAAAACTTGTGTGTGCCTTAACCCTTTGCAATCCAATTTTGGATTCAGGGTTTTCCTAGGGGGCTTTATCTTTTTGCGATTATACAATGGTGCCATCTGCTGGCTAGAGATAGTACTGCAGTATGGGACATGCTGGAGAGGCCCCTGACAACAGAGCGGCCAGTAATATACAGTAAGAATACCCTGCCGGACGTCTTCTGACATCGGAGCCATACAGCCTTCAATCAGAATCTCTTCAGACGTCAGACAGTGGATTGGAAAGGGTTAAAATAGTATCAATAGGAAGTACAGCTCCTCCCACAAAAAACAAGGCCCCGCACCGGCCAAGTGACGAAATATAAATGTGGTATCACTGTAATCCTTGTGACCCGCACAGTACAGATAACACCTCATTGCACCATGAACACCAAAAACAAGCAAAAAACACAATGGCAAAATTGAATTTTTTGTTATTTCACCCGACTTTTTAAATTAGACATTTTTTACATTTTTCCTATATATTATGTGGTTAAATGTTACCACTGCGAATTACCACGGGTCCTGCAAGATACACGAGGAAACAAGACTGAAAAACATAAAAGCAGCTGCAGTGCGAAGGGTTAAACAGGACATTGGTTGCGCTGACAGTAGGACGCTGCACAAGAGCTCAAGCTATAGAAAGAAGTCAACCCTGAGGGAAAGGGTTAACCTGGTGAAGGCATTCTGGGCACTGCGCTTATTTCCAGGGTTTGATCTGATTTTCTATATTATCCATTTCTTGTAGTTATTGAACTTGGCAGATAGATGGCGCTCTGTCACTTACACTGATTACTGGAGAAAATAGAAACTGGTGAGCGAAGAGGGAAGACGGCGGTGACGTCCTTATAGATGCTTTTACTTTACTTCTCTAGGACCCTGCAAATACAGCGCCAATCTCCGGAAGTCCTCTGTGCTGCTGGGGCGGCTTGTTACCATGTACTCCCAGTCAGTGACCTTCCATGAGATCAGCATTCCTGAAGTCCTCTGTGCCGCTGGGGCGGCTCATTACCATGTAGTCCCAGTCAGTGACCTTCCATGAGATCAGCACTCCTGAAGTCCTCTGTGCTGCTGGGGCAGCTTGTTACCATGTACTCCCAGTCAGTGACCTTCCATGAGATCAGCACTCCTGAAGTCCTCTGTGCCGCTGGGGCCGCTTGTTACCATGTACTCCCAGTCAGTGACCTTCCATGAGATCAGCACTCCTGAAGTCCTCTGTGTCGCTGGGGCCGCTTGTTACCATGTACTCCCAGTCAGTGACCTTCCATGAGATCAGCACTCCTGAAGTCCTCTGTGCCGCTGGGGCCGCTTGTTATCATATACTCCCAGTCAGTGACCTTCCATGAGATCAGCACTCCTGAAGTCCTCTGTGCCGCTGGAGAGGCTCATTACACCATGTACTCCCAGTCAGTAACCTTCCATGAGATCAGCATTCCTGAAGTCCTCTGTGCCGCTGGGGCGGCTCATTACCATGTACTCCCAGCCAGTAACCTTCCGTGAGATCAGCACTCCTGAAGTCCTCTGTGCCACTGGGGCCACTCGTTGCCATGTACTCCCAGTCAGTGACCTTCTGTGAGATCAGCACTCCTGAAGTCCTCTGTGCTGCTGGGCTGGCTCGTTGTCATGTACTCCCAGTCAGTGACCTTCTGTGAGATCAGCACTCCTGAAGTCCTCTGTTCCGCTGGGGCGGCTCATTACCATGTACTCCCAGTCAGTGACCTTCTGTGAGATCAGCACTCCTGAAGTCCTCTGTGCCACTGGGGCCACTCGTTGTCATGTACTCCCAGTCAGTGACCTTCTGTGAGATCAGCACTCCTGAAGTCCTTTGTGCCGCTGGGGTGGTTCATTACCATGTACTCCCAGTCAGAGAGCTTCTGTGAGATTAGCACTCCTGAAGTCCTCTGTGCTGCTGGGGCGGTTCATTACCATGTACTCCCAGTCAGAGAGCTTCTGTGAGATTAGCACTCCTGAAGTCCTCTGTGCCGCTGCGGCCACTCGTTACCATATACTCCCAGTCAGTGACCTTCCATGAGATCAGCACTCCTGAAGTCCTCTGCACCGCTGGAGAGGCTCATTACACCATGTACTCCCAGTCAGTGACCTTCCATGAGATCAGCACTCCTGAAGTCCTTTGTGCCGCTGGGGCCGCTTGTTACCATGTACTCCCAGTCAGTGACCTTCCATGAGATCAGCACTCCTGAAGTCCTTTGTGCCGCTGGGGCGGCTCATTACCATGTACTCCCAGTCAGTGACCTTCTGTGAGATCAGCACTCCTGAAGTCCTCTGTGCTGCTGGGGCCGCTTGTTACCATGTACTCCCAGTCAGTGACCTTCTGTGAGATCAGCACTCCTGAAGTCCTCTGTGCTGCTGGGACGGCTCATCAGCATGTACTCCCAGTCAGAGACCTTCTGTGAGATCAGCACTTCTGAAGTCCTCTGTGCCACTGGGGCCACTCGTTGCCATGTACTCCCAGTCAGTGACCTTCTGTGAGATCAGCACTCCTGAAGTCCTCTGTGCCACTGGGGCCACTCGTTGCCATGTACTCCCAGTCAGTGACCTTCTGTGAGATCAGCACTCCTGAAGTCCTCTGTGCTGCTGGGCTGGCTCGTTGCCATGTACTCCCAGTCAGTGACCTTCCATGAGATCAGCACTCCTGAAGTCCTCTGCACCGCTGGAGAGGCTCATTACACCATGTACTCCCAGTCAGTGACCTTCCATGAGATCAGCATTCCTGAAGTCCTCTGTGCCGCTGGGGCGGCTCATTACCATGTACTCCCAGTCAGTAACCTTCCGTGAGATCAGCACTCCTGAAGTCCTCTGTGCCACTGGGGCCACTCGTTGCCATGTACTCCCAGTCAGTGACCTTCTGTGAGATCAGCACTCCTGAAGTCCTCTGTGCCACTGGGGCCACTCGTTGCCATGTACTCCCAGTCAGTGACCTTCTGTGAGATCAGCACTCCTGAAGTCCTCTGTGCTGCTGGGACGGCTCATCACCATGTACTCCCAGTCAGAGACCTTCTGTGAGATCAGCACTCCTGAAGTCCTCTGTGCCACTGAGGGGAAGCTGCTCCTTCCACGATGTGAGTCGGGGATCTCCAAGATGATTGGCCCTGCTAGAATACTCTGTGCTGTACGGCTGATGCTTTGGGATCGTTTCCTTGTGGTTTCCGAATCTCATCTCTTTCTTCATCACAGCAGCCAAACTAATTATAAAGTATTGTCTCTCATCTCGGAATGTGTGATGAAAGACAGCGAAGACGATGTAATGAATTATTAACATCTCCCATAATTACATAACTAGAGCCAAATATCTCAGCGGCGCAATAATGACGAGCCTGTTGTGTGAACATTGCATCAGTTTGCTAAACAGGGAAATAAGAAAATATCTGTAAACAAGAGACAACATACAGAGTGTCCCGAGGCGCGGGGGGGGGATCGGCACCCCGGCTCTGCGACTCCCAGCATTATCCCTTGTCTCTGACTACTTGGGGACTTGTGCCCCAATTCTCCTGGACTAGACCGGCTCTGGTCCTTCTCTTCTCCCCTACTCTTTATTATAGCCTTTAGAATATTTAAACTACAGTCTTCCAATTACAATCCGCACTTTGAGGGCAACCAAAATGCTGATGTGGTCCTCGAGGGAAATGGGTTTGACACCCCTGATCTACATAATTCAGAAACAAATATAGCAGAAAAGCCAAGATATTTGAACATTATTTTCTCATCTTGTAATTCTAGTAATTCCTCAGCCCTTGTGCAATCATTCCTCCAGCTGCATATTCTGATGAGCAAGGGAGGGCCTAATGACCCCCATCCTCTGGTGAGCCAGTAGAAAGGTCTTATGGTTGCCCATTGGAAAAGACCACTTTGCTCCATAAGATTGCCATATCAGACACACCTTCGGCCATCTTAGTCTGCGTCTTAAGATATCATGTACATTTGGCTGTCTCTTTGTCGGAGTTGAGTCGTCTTACAAGGTGCTTGTAAGTATCAGACTGGCATTACTGACAGGTCTCCTGCTATGAAAAGCAAAGCACTTGCTCATACATCTGCTAAACAAGTTACCAATAACCATGAAGCAGACTTCAGTGTCTGAACTAATACATAGAAGTCCAGAAACAAAAATCATCTTGCAATGCCCCTGACCCAACTTAAAGTAAATCTTGTTATTTGTATACCTCCCACTTATTCCGCAGAGCTTTCAGGCAATATTTCTTTTTATTTATTACCCCCCATCAAGCTGGGCATTCATTTGACCAACCTCAGAAGGATGGAAAGCTGAGCTAACCTTAAAGGGGTTGTCTCACGAAATCAAGTGGGGTTATAGACTTCTGTATGGCCATATTAATGCACTTTGTAATATACATCGTGCATTAAAGGGGTTGTCCGGCCATAAACATTAGGTCTCATTACTTTTGTTTGCCCAATACAATGCACTTTGTAATATACATTGTGCATTGTAAATTAGGCAAACAGAAGTTATTCACTTACCTCTTGGACTGCCCCCCCCCGTGTTGCTCCTCGGTTGCCATGGGTTCCGACAAGTCTCTTGTCCTCTTCTTGTCGGGACGATGGGACGTGCTTCTCCAGCACAGCTCTGCGCATGTGCAGAAGAACTTCAGCCACTGGGAAGCTCAGTTCTGCCTGCAGGGGAGGCGTGGCTGCTGGCTCTTCATCTCCAAGGTAAGAATGAGTGGAGGGGCGGGCTCTCGCGCGCGGGGGGGGGGGGGGGTGGAGAGGAAGAGATGGATGGATGGATGGATGTGTGCAGGGAGGGGGGGGGGTGCAGTGATGTGTGTGTGCGCTAGTGGTGTCTGGAGACCCGGCTGTCAGAAGTCCCGGGGGAAGGGGGGGGGGTGGAGAGGGAGAGATGGATGGATGGATGGATGGATGTGGTGCAGTGATGTGTGTGGGTGTGTGCAGGGACCCGGCTTCCAGAAGTCGGGGGGGGGGGGGTCATTGTGAGAGGGGTCGCTGTGGGAGGGGCACTATGAGGGCATGTGTGTGTGGGGAAATGTTTTGTTTTACTTTACTTTAGCAGGGTGGGGGGGCAGTAGGTAGCCTTGCAGTGGGGGGCTGCAGGAGAGTTCTCTCTCGGCTCTCCCCTGCCCCTCTCCATTCACTATACACTGTGCTGCTGTTTACACTCATGGTAGGATTTTATCGTGAACCATGAGAGTATAACAGTCTCCCCTGGCCACACCCCCTCTGAGTATAGTATGCAGCAGGGGGGGGGCCTGGGCGGGGAGAGACTGTAGAGCAGTTCAATAGAGGTGGGCGTGTCGTGGGCGGGGCTAGGACGTGAGCTGAGGGAAATCGAGAGCGCGCACACAGAAGAGGGAGAGCGCAGAGCATTGTGGGAAGGCAGCACAGAGGCGCCATCTTTGAAAGCTGCAGTGAAGATCAGAATCTAAGGTAATAAACTGACATTGCAGCTGATCTGCCGGCCGGTTTGAGCCCCTGTATGCTGTCTGTTACTATCCTTACTGAAAGGAAAGCAGCAGCATTATAAAAATTTTTACCCTGTGTGGCCGGACAACCCCTTTAAATATTGGCCATACAGAAGTTATACACTTACCCCTCCGGTGCTGGCGTCCCCGTCTCCATGGCGCCGACTAAAGCTGCCTTCTCCCTGGATTAGACGTGCTTGCGCTGTCTGCCTTCTTCTGTCCGGCTCCGGCGTGCTCGCGCTGCAGAGGTCTTCTGCGAATGGAGACAGGGACGCCAGCACCGGAGGGGTAAGTGTATAACTTCTGTATGGCTCATATTTAATGCATGATGTATATTACAAAGTGCATTAATATGGCCATACAGGAGTGCATAACCCCACTTCCTATCACGGGATAACCCCTTTAAGTCAGCTACCTGAACCATGCAGGGATTGAACCTGCAATCTTCCGGTCGTGAGCGAGAGTTTAGGACTGCATAGTGCTGCCTTAACATTCTGCACTGCATGATACTCTGTATCAACTATATATCGCCATCAGATACAGGTGCTTCATATCGTTCTTCTGTGCATGGCTTGCGTCTGTCCTGGGAAGCACAGCTCCATACCAGGGGCCAAACAAGGTCTCCAAGGATGAAGAGAGATCTTTTCACTGAGTTCCTGTAAGAGTATACAGTAATGAGTGGACATCATCCTCAGTTTCTGCTTCTCCTCTTTGGCCTCGCTAATCTTAAAGGTTGAGGCTCCCACTGAGTCTAACGTCCTTGTTGCTACGTTTTGAGCCGTGAAGTGTAAGACCTCCGGGGTGTCCATATTGACACACTGTGAGGGTATATGTATATATTGCCATATGTTCTTTATGCTTTTATACCTGTATGCAAGTTCTATTCAATGCTAAAATGAGAAAAACGTAATCTGTCGCCTTACATCAGATATTCCAAAGGCCTTGCAAGGCGAAGACAAAATGTATCTTAAACCCCACAAGGAAGAACCGGATACAAAGGCCGCGTGCTTGGCTGTTTTCCCAGAAGCGCCGTATCTAGATAACGACTGTTCAACTACGTATATGATTTTCACTGTCTCAGGCGGAAATCCGGACTTCCCATATATGGTTATGCGGTGAATTTGAGCCAATGAGACCATTACCCATTCCTAGTGATGAGACCAAAGGGTATAAGATCCCATGTAATCTGTAATAAAGTGCGCAGTCATGTCCCCGTGTGAGGAACTATACCAGACCTCCGTGTGTGGTGTCTCTTCTTTACCGCCGGCAGCGGGGCATTGGGGTGGGCCTGATTGGTGCTGTACGCAGAAATTACCCTGACAACACTACCTCAGGCAATAGCTTCGCAGCCATATTCTTTTCTATACTAGTGGTCACAATCTACAAAGAGATCAAAATACACAAAGATACACTCTTATTGGCCCACCTCTGGTAGTTGGATTAAGCAGGTACCTTCACCATTTTACCAAGGCTATGACAGGCGCAGACAAAACCTGTAGAGATGAGCAAGCATACTCGTCCGAGCTTGATGCTCGCTCGAGTATTAGGGTGTTCGAGATACTCGTTATTCGAGACGAGCACCATGCGTTACTCGAGTCAATTCCATTTCCTTCCCTGAAAGTTTTGCGCCATTTTCTGGCCAATAGACATGCGGGGAAGGCATTACAACTTCCTCCTGTGGCGTGCCAGCCCTATCCCACCCCCCTGCAGTGAGTGGCTGGCGAGATCAAGTGACCCCCAAGTATTTAAAGCGGTCCCGCCCGCGGCTCGCCTCAGACCAACGCTGGCAGAGATTAGGGAAGGTGCTGCTGCTATAGTTAGAGTGTTGGCGTCTTAAAGAACCCCAACGGCCCTTCTTAGGGCCATATCTGACCGTGTGCATTACTGTTGTGGCTGCTGGGAGCAGTTTTGCTAATTTATTTATTTTTTTATATCGGGCGTGCAGGCTATAGCGTTCGCAGTCTGCAGTCTGTATTACGTAGTATAGGGGCAGTATTGGTGAGGCAGGGACAGTGGTAGTGTGGAATTCTGTCTAGAAGAACCCCAACGGTGCTTCTTAGGGCCACATCTGACCGTGTGCATTACTGTTGTGGCTGCTAGGAGCAGTTTTGCACCAATTTTTTTTTTCATCTTGGGCTCTGCAGACTATTGCATACTGAGTCTGCAGCCAATTATATAGGGTATAGGGGCAGTATTGGTGAGGCAGGGACAGTGGTAGTATAGAATCCTGTCAACAAGTACCCCAAAAAAGCACCTGTTTAGGGCTATCTGTGACCGTGTGCATTTAACTCCGTGGCTGCTGGCAGTTGTAGTACCTCACTATTGCACAGCTAGACCTGTTTACAGGCTTCTGTATAATTTTTTTTCCTGGGTGCAGTTTGCGTAACATAAGCGCTGTTTCCTTCCAACTGCATGCCAATAATTCAAAAATTTTTACACCGCCAATCTTTCTGCGGCCCAAAAGGCTCATATAACTTTTGTCAAACAATATTTCTACGTTTCTAACTGAAGCATTGAAACTTCAACATGAACCAATTTTTTTTAACTGGGCTGCTTCCAGGCTCTGTTACAAATTAAGCCACTGTAAGCTAAAATATTAATGGGTTTCACCTGCCCTCCGGGTTGAGCAATTTTTCTGGGGTACATTTGTACTGTTGGTACAGCAATTCTTTGGGCCCTCGCCTGCACTGTAATCCAAGTAATTTTTCTGGCCTTCGCCTACACTCATGGTACACCAATGTGTCAGGGGTTGACCTACACTCTTGCTACAGAAATGTCACCCTGGTCTGCCTGCCTATACTTCTGTCACAGTAATGCTACAAGGGTCTGCCTATACTTCTGCGACAGAAATGTTACTTCGGTCTGCCTATACTTCTGCTCCTAAAAAATGTTACTGGGCTCATCCTACACTGCTGCAAATGAAATGTTACTGGGGTCTGTCTATACTGTTACTACTGAAATGTTACTGGGCTCTGCCTACACTGCTGCTACTGAAATGTTACTGGGGTCTGTCTATACTGCTGCAACTGAAATGTTTTTGGGGTCTGTCTATACTGTTACAACTGAAATGTTACTGGGGTCTGTCTATACTGCTGCAACTGAAATGTTTTGGGGGTCTGTCTATACTGTTACTACTGAAATGTTACTGGGCTCTGCCTACACTGCTGCTACTGCAATGTTACTGGGGTCTGTCTATAATGCTGCAACTGAAATGTTACTGGGGTCTGTTTATACTGCTGCAACTGAAATGTTTTTGGGGTCTGTCTATACTGTTACAACTGAAATGTTACTGGGGTCTGTCTATACTGCTGCAACTGAAATGTTTTGGGGGTCTGTCTATACTGTTACTATTGAAATGTTACTGGGGTCTGTCTATACTGTTACTAATGAAATGTTACTGGGCTCTGTCTATACTGTTACAACTGAAATGTTACTGGGCTCTGCCTACACTGCTGCTACTGAAATGTCACTGGGGTCTGCCTATACTGCTGCAACTGAAATGCTTTTGGGGTCTGTCTATACTGTTACTACTGAAATGTTACTGGGGTCTGTCTATACTGCTGCAACTGAAATGTTACTGGGGTCTGTCTATACTCTAACTACTGAAATGTTACTGGGCTCTGCCTACACTGCTGCTACTGAAATATTACTGCCGTCTGACTATACTGATGTAACTGAAATATTTTTGGGGTCTCTCTATACTGTTACTACTGAAATATTACTGGGGTCTGTCTATACTGCTGCAACTGAAATGTTTTGGGGGTCTGTCTATACTGTTACTACTGAAATGTTACTGGGGTCTGTCTATACTGTTACTACTGAAATGTTACTGGGCTCTGTCTATACTGTTACTACTGAAATGTTACTGGGCTCTGCCTATACTGCTGCTACTGAAATATTACTGCGGTCTGACTATACTGATGTAACTGAAATGTTTTTTGGGGTCTGTCTATACTGTTACTACTGAAATATTACTGGGGTCTGTCTATACTGCTGCAACTGAAATGTTTTTGGGGTCTGTCTATACTGTTACTACTGAAATGTTACTGGGCTCTGCCTACACTGCTGCTACTGAAATGTTACCGGAGTCTGTCTATAATGCTGCAACTGAAATGTTACTGGGGTCTGTCTATACTCTAACTACTGAAATGTTACTGGGCTCTGCCTACACTGCTGCTACTGAAATATTACTGCCGTCTGACTATACTGATGTAACTGAAATATTTTTGGGGTCTGTCTATACTGCTACTACTGAAATATTACTGGGGTCTGTCTATACTGCTGCAACTGAAATGTTTTGGGGGTCTGTCTATACTGTTACTACTGAAATGTTACTGGGGTCTGTCTATACTGTTACTACTGAAATGTTACTGGGCACTGTCTATACTGTTACTACTGAAATGTTACTGGGCTCTGCCTATACTGCTGCTACTGAAATATTACTGCGGTCTGACTATACTGATGTAACTGAAATGTTTTTTGGGGTCTGTCTATACTGTTACTACTGAAATATTACTGGGGTCTGTCTATACTGCTGCAACTGAAATGTTTTGGGGGTCTGTCTATACTGTTTGTACTGAAATGTTACTGGGCTCTGCCTACACTGCTGCTACTGAAATATTACTGGGGTCTGTCTATACTGCTGCAAATGAAATGTTACTGGGTTCTGTCTATATTCTAACTAACTACTGAAATGTTAATGGGCTCTGCCTACACTGCTGCAACTGAAATGTTACCGGAGTCTGTCTATAATGCTGCAACTGAAATGTTACTGGGGTCTGTCTATACTCTAACTACTGAAATGTTACTGGGCTCTGCCTACACTGCTGCAACTGAAATGTTACTGGGGTCTGTCTATAATGCTGCAACTGAAATGTTACTGGGGTCTGTCTATACCCTAACTACTGAAATGTTACTGGGCTCTGCCTACACTGCTGCTACTGAAATATTACTGCCGTCTGACTATACTGATGTAACTGAAATGTTTTTGGGGTCTGTCTATACTGTTAATACTGAAATGCTACTGGGGTCTGTCTATACTGCTGCAACTGAAATGTTTTTGGGGTCTGTCTATACTGTTACAACTGAAATGTTACTGGGGTCTGCCTATACTGCTGCTACTGAAATGTTACTGGGCTCTGTCTATACTGTTACTGCAGAAATGTTACTGGGGTCTGCCTATACTGCTGCAACTGAAATGCTTTGAGGGTCTGTCTATACTGTTACTACTGAAATGTTACTGGGGTCTGCCTATACTGCTGCCACTGAAATGCTTTGTGGGTCTGTCTATACTGTTACTACTGAAATGCTACTGGGGTCTGTCTATACTGTTACTACTGAAATGTTGCTGGGCTCTGCCTACACTGCTGCTACTGAAATATTACTGCGGTCTGACTATACTGATGTAACTGAAATGTTTTTGGGGTCTGTCTATACTGTTACTACTGAAATGTTACTGGGCTCTGCCTACACTGCTGCTACTGAAATGTTACTGGGCTCTTCCTATACTGCTGCAACTGAAATGTTTTTGGGGTCTGTCTATAATATTACTTCTGAAATGTTACTGGGGTCTGTCTATACTGCTGTAACTGAAATATTTTGGGGGTCTGTCCATACTGTTACTACTGAAATGTTTCTGGGCTCTGCCTACACTGCTGCTACTGAAATGTTACTGGGGTCTGTCTATACTGCTGCAAATGAAATGTTTTTGGGGTCTGTCTATACTTTAACTACTAAATTGTTACTGGGGTCTGTCTATAATTCTGCAACTGAAATGTTACTGGGGTCTGTCTATAATGCTGCAACTGAAATGTTACTGGGGTCTGTCTGTACTCTAACTAACTACTGAAATGTTACTGGGCTCTGCCTACACTGCTGCAACTGAAATGTTACTAGAGTCTGTCTATAATGCTGCAACTGAAATGTTACAGGGGTCTGTCTATACTCTAACTACTGAAATGTTACTGGGCTCTGCCTACACTGCTGCTACTGAAATATTACTGCGGTCTGACTACACTAATGTAACTGAAATGTTTTTGGGGTCTGTCTATACTGTTACTACAGAAATGCTACTGGGGTCTGTCTATACTGCTGCAGCTGAAATGTTTTTGGGGTCTGTCTATACTGTTACTACTGAAATGTTACTGGGGTCTGCCTATATTGCTGCTACTGAAATGTTATTGGGCTCTGTCTATACTGTTACTATTGAAATATTACTGCGGTCTGACTACACTAATGTAACTGAAATGTTTTTGGGGTCTGTCTATACTGTTACTACTGAAATGTTACTGGGGTCTGCCTATACTGCTGCAACTGAAATGTTTTTGTGGTCTGTCTATACTGTTACTACTGAAATGTTACTGGGGTCTGTCTATACTGTTACTACTGAAATGCTACTGGGCTCTGTCTATACTGTTACTACTGAAATGTTACTGGGCTCTGCCTATACTGCTGCTACTGAAATATTACTGCGGTCTGACTATACTGATGTAACTGAAATGTTTTTTGGGGTCTGTCTATACTGTTACTACTGAAATATTACTGGGGTCTGTCTATACTGCTGCAACTGAAATGTTTTTGGGGTCTGTCTATACTCTAACTACTGAAATGTTACTGGGCTCTGCCTACACTGCTGCTACTGAAATATTACTGCCGTCTGACTATACTGATGTAACTGAAATATTTTTGGGGTCTGTCTATACTGTTACTACTGAAATATTACTGGGGTTTGTCTATACTGCTGCAACTGAAATGTTTTGGGGGTCTGTCTATACTGTTACTACTGAAATGTTACTGGGGTCTGTCTATACTGTTACTACTGAAATGTTACTGGGCACTGTCTATACTGTTACTACTGAAATGTTACTGGGCTCTGCCTATACTGCTGCTACTGAAATATTACTGCGGTCTGACTATACTGATGTAACTGAAATGTTTTTTGGGGTCTGTCTATACTGTTACTACTGAAATATTACTGGGGTCTGTCTATACTGCTGCAACTGAAATGTTTTGGGGGTCTGTCTATACTGTTTGTACTGAAATGTTACTGGGCTCTGCCTACACTGCTGCTACTGAAATATTACTAGGGTCTGTCTATACTGCTGCAAATGAAATATTACTGGGGTCTGTCTATACTGCTGCAACTGAAATGTTTTTGTTGTCTGTCTATACTGTTACTACTGAAATGTTACTAGGGTCTGTCTATACTGTTACTACTGAAATGTTACTGGGCTCTATCTATACTGTTACTACTGAAATGTTACTGGGCTCTGCCTACACTGCTGCTACTGAATTATTACTGCGGTCTGACTATACTGATATAACTGAAATGTTTTTGGGGTCTGTCTATACTGTTACTACTGAAATGTTACTGGGCTCTGCCTACACTGCTGCTACTGAAATGTTACTGGGGTCTGTCTATACTGCTGCAAATGAAATGTTACTGGGGTCTGTCTATACTCTAACTGACTACTGAAATGTTACTGGGCTCTGCCTACACTGCTGCAACTGAAATGTTACTGGAGTCTGTCTATAATGCTTCAACTGAAATGTTACTGGACTCTGTCTGTACTCTAACCACTGAAATGTTACTGGGCTGTGCCTACACTGCTGCTACTGAAATATTACTGTGGTCTGACTATACTGATGTAACTGAAATATTTTTGGGCTCTGTCTATACTGTTACTACTGAAATGTTTTTGGGGTCTGTCTATACTGCTGCAAATGAAATGAAATGTTACTGGGGTCTGTCTATAATGTTACTACTGAAAAGTTACTGGGTTCTGCCTACACTGCTGCTACTGAAATGTTACTGGGGTCTGTCTATACTGCTGCAAATGAAATGTTACTGGGGTCTGTCTATATTGTTACTACTGAAATGTTACTGGGCTCTGCCTACACTGCTGCAACTGAAATGTTACTGGGCTCTGCCTATACTGCTGCTACTGAAATGTTACTGGGGTCTGTCTATACTGCTGCTACTGAAATGTTACTGGGCTCTGCCTATACTGCTGCTACTGAAATGTTACTGGGGTCTGTCTATACTGCTGCAAATGAAATGTTACTGGTGTCTCCCTTAGACTTCTGCAACATAACTGTTAGTGGGGTCAGCTTATACCTTTGCTACAGGAATACTACAGGGGTCTGTGCATAGTATGGCTGCACTAAGTTTTCACATCACGGTGTTCTACGTATCTGGCCCAAGAAAAAACCCAGTCTGACTGGGACATGTAGTGTGGGCCGAAGCCCACCTGTATTTTATCTGACGTTAGCTCTGCTATCCGGGGCACTGCAATGGGATTTATTAATGTACCGCCTGTGGGTTCCAGGGAGCCACCCGTGGTGTGGGTGCACACAGAATTCCCATAGCGGAGTTGTACCTGCCTGTGACTATTAATTAAAAAACCCCAGTCTGACTGGGGCATGCAGTGTGGGCCGAAGCCCACCTGTATTTTATCTGATGTTAGCTCTGCTGTCCAGGGCACTGCAATCGGATTTATTAATGTACCGTTGGTGACTTCCTGGGACCCACCCATGCTGTGGGTCCACACAGACTTCCCAGAGCAGAGTTGTACCTGCCTGTGACTATGAAAAGAGGCCAGACGGACTAGGGCATGGAGTGTGGGCCGAAGCCCACCTGTATTTCATCTGACGTTAGCTCTACTATCCGGGGCACTGCATTAGGACAAACTAGAGGAGCAATACAGCGCTAATGAGACGTGCACAGCTACGCTAGCATAGGAGTCTGCTGTAGGCCCACGATTGCTGAGGGTTTGTGCAGAGGCCTATGTCCTGGGTGCAGTGAAAGTCCGCTTCCTGCCTACAATTGCTGAAGCTGTGGGCCGAGGCCTATGCCGTGGGCACGGTGCAAGTCTGCCATGTTTGGCCGCTCTGATTTATTTATTGTTCATGTCTTGGGTTGCCTATGCTGTTGGTGCACACTTAGTTCCCATTGCGGTGTTTGACCTGTCTGTCACAAAGACACTGACTGACTTGGGTAGGGGGCAGAGTGCAGATGGCTTTCCCCTTGCAGTGTGGATTGAGCTATGTGACACCTAGACAGAATGAATACTGTGTGGGCACATGGATTCCCCATTGCTATGTAACTCATGCCCACATTTGCAGCTCCTGACGGAGGTGGCACAGGATTGGAATGAAGATCGAACGTCAATTTCTCATCGATTCTCTACAGCATTGTGAGCTATCGCCCCCCCCCCCTCCTTTTAAAGAGGGTTGCTACCTGGCCCTGCCAACCCTCTGCAGTGTGTGTCTCCGGTTCCTCCTCATGGCAGACGCACTTATAAATAGACATGAGGGTGGTGTGGCTGTGAGGCCAGCGTGTGGCATGAGGGCAGCTGAAGGCTGCGCAGGGGCACTTTGGTGTGCGCTGTGGACACTGGGTCGTGCGGGAGGGGGGGGGGTTGGGCAGCATGTAACCCAGGAGAAGAGGCAGTGGTGTGTCCCGCAGGCAGTGATTGTGCTTTGTTGGAGGTAGTGTGGTGCTTAGCTAAGGTGTGCCTGGCTAATGAGGGTTTGTCCGAAGTAAAAATTGTTAGGGGGGGGGACTCACTCTTGCCGCTATTGTGGCTTAATAGTGGGACCTGGGAGCCTGAGATGCAGCCCTGCATGTTGCCCCTCGCCTGCCCTATCCGTATCTGTGTCGTTTCCATCACTTTCGTAGGTTTTGAAGATTTGCACCAATGAAAACCTTAGCAAGCATCGGCGATATACAAAAATGCTCGAGTCGCCCATTGACTTCAATGGGGTTCGTTACTCGAAACAAACCCTCGAGCACGCAGAACGTTCGACTTGAGCAACGAGCACCCGAGCATTTTGGTGCTCGCTCATCTCTAAAAACCTGCCTGTGTTGAGACTCTGTATCAACTATATATCACCATTAGATGCAGGTGCTTCATACGGTTCTTCTGTGCGTGGCTTGTGTCTTGTAAAGGGAACAAACTGTCAACAACACTGCAGCAAGGTCTGAACGGCCCAAGGCAGCTATATAGGACGGTAATTAGAAAAGGAGCATCAGCTGAACAGGAGACCAGAAGCCATTAACCCTAGGAGTGCTGGAAGAGAGTGAATATAAGCTCAGAGAACAGATAAAATGGGCCGACACCCATATTTGCCAGAAACAGAAGCAGAAGATTGTGTCTGAACAGCACCTAACAACTACATTAGCATTGGAATTTTTTTGACGTTTCTTAAATTTCCGATTTCATGAATTAAAGGCAGTTGTGGGTTGTGGTCTTCACAGTCTTTCTGCTTACTCTCATCTTCCTTTTCCTCCCTTTGGACCTATATAGATGGGTTCAACACAAAACATCTCCTAATGGTGAGATGAGATGGAGTTAGGAGAGCACCCTTGTATTCAGTAAGCCTAACAGCAGAACGGTACTTGGTTCTTGTCTGATGAAGAATTTCCTGAACTACATTAAGAACCAGTAGAATTAAATCATATTCCAGGATTGTGTTTGTGACTTCATCTATGAGAGATGCAGCAGCAACTATAGGACTCCTAGAAGAAAGGGGGCCAACGTCTAGATGTCCAGCAATAAATCACCTAGCCATAGCTTGGAACATGACACCTTCAAAGTAAACAAGTACATTATAGTTAGGATATATTACTCTGGCAATTGAGTGTAGATATCACACTTGGAAAAGATGACATAGTTGTCAGACATTCACTCCAAGCAAGCAGTATTAGTTTCTTACACCGACTGGGATGTCAGTCCATATAAATAGCTTCACTGCCACATATTCAGTATAAACTCTTTAAACACCCACGTTTGTTACCCAGATTGAAAATGTAAAAGACTTTAAGTAAACTCTTGTTCTTAATTTAATTCTGTTTGTAATGCACTTATCCGGCTCTCCAGTACACAATTACTGTCTTAGCATTACTCAATAGTACTCAACAAAGTAACACCCAATATATTGAATATACCATGTACATTCCACTCAAATGGAGTCTTCTCTGCGAGGTTGGTCTCTATTAAGGAGGGCAAGACTATCACATCAGAGAAATGTTACCTATTTTTGCTACTCCCCCCCCTTACATCACCTAGCTCCACCCTTTGTGGTTTGGCCAACTGTTTGGCCATTTGTCTTCCAGTCTATGCCCAGCCATGCAATGGGACACATAAACCATAGAACTTAGGGTCCATTTACATGGGACGAATGTCAGTCAAACGATGCCCAACATTCGTCCCTGTGTCTCCTCGCTCCTGTGCTCCTGCAAGGGAGCTAGTATTGCTGGCTCACTCACGGAGCGGCCAGCAAGGGGGTGGGGCAGTGCAGGAGATTTCTCTACTCTAGTTCCCCGACCCCCTCCATTGAGATAGCACAGTGGCCGTTCACTACTGAACAGCCGCTATTTAAACTGAACGATGAGCTCATCGTTTATGGTGCCTGAACGATGAGCGATGAGCTTATCGCTCATCGTTCAGTTTACATAGCGGCTGTTCAGTAGTGAACAGCAGCTGTGTTATGTCAAGGGAGAGGGGCGGGGGAGCGAGAGGAGAGAAATCTCCTGCACTGCCCCCCCCCCCTGGTGGCCGATCTGTGAGCGAGCCAGCAATACTAGCTCCCATACAACAGCATGGGAGTGAGGAAACACAGGGACAAGTGTGGGGCATCGTTAGCCCGACATTTGTCCCGTGTAAATGGACATTTAAACAGACAAAACAAAAAATACATACATGGGCCCTTCACACATACCCACAAAAATAGCAAATACATATTAATACAGTATATAAGGCGAAAAAAAAGATATTTTATTTTTAAGCGACTGAAACATTGTGCTGAGTGAATAAAAAGATCCTTGCCAATACTCCAGGGGTGCTGCAAATACCCTAGACTACACACTTGGACCCAGGATTGGTCTAATGGTCACTGGCACACCATTCGCTATACTATACTGTACACTACACTGTGCTGTGTATTTGGTAGAAAAAAATAACATAGTAACATAGGATGTTGGGCCAGAAAAAGACACATGTCCATCCTGTCCAGTCTATTTTCACCCAATCTTTATCCAGAAGAAGGCAAGAAAAGCCCCAATGAGGCGGAAGCCAATTTTCCCAATTTAAGGGAAAAAATTCCTTCCCGATTCCAATCTGGCAATCAGAATCCCGAGATCACCAACCCTTCTGGGTAATCAGTGATATAACATGTAATACCCAGGCCGCTCTTAAACTCTTATCAAACTCACAATCACCACATCTTCAGGCAGAGAATTCCATAGTCTCACTGCTCTGACAGAAAAGAACCCCCTTCTATGTAGAAATCTTTTTTCCTCTAGACATAGAGGGTGCCCCCTCATTACAGTCACAGTCCTGGGTATAAATAGATTATGGAAGAGATCTCAGTACTGACCCCTGATATATTTATACATAGTTATTAGAGTGCCCCTTGTTACAGTCCTGCGTATAAATACCATGTTTCCCCCAAAATAAGACCTATGCGGAATATAAGCCATACCCTGATTTTTAAGGAGTTTAGGAGAGGCCTAAAAATATAAGCCCTACCCACAGAGCCCCGACACGGTTCCCACAGTCCTAGGCCTCCAGACTCCTGACGCGGTTCTCGCAGTCCTAGGCCACTCATACAACATCACTTCCTGGTTAGAGGATTCATAAATTCCGCCTCCACGAAATAATGGTTTTGATTGGCTGAGCGGCGCTCCAGCAACCAATCAATGCAGAGCTCGATGAACTAATCACAGCCATTGCATTAGTTCAGCAAACGCTGAATTCATTGGTTGAGTGCTCAAAGAAGCAATTAGAGCCATCGCTTTGTGAAGGTGGGATTTATGAATCCCATAACCAGGAAGCGATCTTCTGTGGGTGGCCGAGGACAGCAGGAACCACGACAGAGCTCTGAAGAGCAGCAGGAGGGACCTGGACTGAGCCTTCTAGGTAAGTATAATAAGCTATGCCTGAAAATAAGACCTAGCGCCTCTTTTGGGGCAAAAATTTATATAAGACAGTGTCTTATTTTCAGGGAAACGTGGTAGATGATTGGAGATATCTCTGTACTGACCCCTGATATATCTATGCATAGTTATTAGAGTGCCCCCTTATTACAGTCCTGGGTATAATAGATGATGGGAGAGATCTCTGTATTGTCCCCTGATATATCTATACATAGTTATTAGAGTGCCCCCTTGTTACAGTCCTGGGTATAATAGATGATGGGAGAGATCTCTGTATTGTCCCCTGATATATTATACATAGTTATTAGAGTGCCCCCTTGTTACAGTCCTGGGTATAAATAGATGATGGAGAAATCTCTGTATTGTTTCCTGATATATTTATAAATAGTTATTACAGCGCCCCCTTGTTACAGTCCTGGGTATAAACAAGTGATGGGAGAGATCTCTGTACTGACCCCTGATATATCTATACATAGTTATTAGAGTGCCCCCTTGTTACAGTCCTGGGTATAATAGATGGTGGGAGAGATCTCTGTACTGACCCCTGATATATCTATACAGAGGTATTAGAGTAATCCCCCCTTTTGCAGTCCTGGGTATAATAGATGATGGGAGAGATTTCTGTACTGACCCCTGATATATATTATACTTAGTTATTAGAGCGCCCCCTGTTACAGTCCGGGGTATAAACAGATCATGGGAGAGATCTTTGTACTGACCCCTGATATAGCTTTACATAGTTATTAGAGCGCCCCCTGTTACAGTCCGGGGTATAAACAGGTCATGGGAGAGATCTCTGTATCGTTCCCTGATATATATATATATATATATATATATATATATATATATACAGTTATTAGAGCGCCCCCTTGTGACAGTCCAGGTCATGAGAGAGATCTCTGTATTGTTCCCTGATATATATATATATATATATATATATATATATATATACAGTTATTAGAGCGCCCCCTTGTGACAGTCCAGTTCATGAAAGAGATCTCTGCATTGTCCCCTGATATATCTATACGTACTGTGGGCAGGTAAATGGGAACTTTAAGCCCCTAAGTCTTCCACCATGACGATTTTGCCCAGTGGTTTCCTATTTAGTCTGTGATGGTGACATGTATCTCCTCAGCCCTTGTGCATAACTTTACATTTATCAGTGTTATACCCCATTTGTCACTTTTCTGCCCAAGTACCCAACTTATCCAGATCCATTTGCAATCTCCTTGTGTCTTCTTTTGTGTTAATTTCTTTACACAGTTTTGTGTCATCTGCTATTTTACTGCACAATCCTTCTACCAGGTCATTAATAAATATATTAAAAAGAATTGGGACAAGTATCGCCCCTGTGGTACCCCACCAGTAACAGTTTAATTTCTCATCATCATCCTCTCCATTTCCCATGTTATTTATTAAAAGGCCAATACTTAAAGTATTCATCTTTTTACTATTAGTATAGTAGAACCGTTTAGGGTTAGTTTTACTGTCTTCAGCAATATGTTTCTCTCTCTCCATCTTTGCTGCTTTTATCTGCTTTTTACATAATTTTCTTTTCCTTATATGTTTTTAGTGGTTCTTCGCTGCCTTCTTGTTTTAGTAGTTTAAACACTTTGCTGTAGTTTATTGCCCCCCTTACAATCTTTATTGAGCCATATTGGTTTTCTACTATTCCTAACTCTTATTCCTGTAAGGTATAAACCGCTCACAGTAAGTATTTAAGATATTTTTAAACATTTCCCATTTCTTGCCAGTAGTCTTACTTTTGAACATATTATCCCAATCAGTAATACTAAGGGCATCAGTGAGCTGATCAAACTTTGCCTTCCTAAAGTTAGGCATTTCTGTAGCTCCCCTATAAACTTTAAAGACAAGTTGAAATGTATTAATGATCAAATAACAAGATCAGATTTGACAAAAAGTATATCAGATATTTTGTGCAGAAAGATCACAGATTCTACTAACTCACTCATTTCTCAACATATACTTTCTCTGGAATAGAACCCGTCTTTCTGGATGTACCTTCGCTCCTGGAGAACATGAAAAAGTATCAACGGCTTCTAGGCAAGTAACAAAACTGCATGACAGATTCCACTGTTTTCTTTCTAATTTCTGCATGCTTTGACCATAATGCCACATATTTCAAATCAGGGACTTCTGTGTGAATCTTGTCATTCTGCCCTTGGAATCACTAACAAACGTTCTCATATACAGTCTTTGGCATACCCATTTTTTGGCTCAACTGTAGTGCACATATGAATTGAGCATGACCTACACTGGGTCATCTCCTTTGTCCCTCGGACATTAATTTACTCATCCCAGATCAGCTGGAGCTGCAAATATTGTTCCCCAAATTATTATTTAACATACACTTCCCTGAAGTCTTTAACCTGCTAATTCTGCATTCCTGCTTTAATTATCATTCCCAGGATAATGGGCCATTGACACAGGGCAATTATCACTCAAAATGTGTTCAAACCAACAAATTTGCATGATAATAATGCAGTGTAAATGCATAAAAATCACTTACTTTTGGTTCAGACTCTTAATATGACTTTTCAGTCAGCTTAAAAACCATTGCCGGATCACCAGCTTGTGTAAACGTTGCCCGCTCAGCACTTCACATAGAAGCTGGGTACAAATCCACCTGTATTGCAATGCTTGCAACCCCGCTACAGTGATCAATCAAGGCTCTGCCGTGACAAGAGGTCATAGTGGTGAGAGCGCTCGGATTAGACGATCCATGACAATTGTTAGTCTCTATTTTTCCCTGGTTTTCTATACTCTGTTTCCCCTCTGACTGTGGACCTGCCCTCATGGAAGTAGTGGGGTCATCCCTTTTGGGACGGGTTCTCTGCTGCGAGGTTGGTTCTCCCTGAGGGTTTCAGAGTGCCCCACTCTGATTGTTACTTCCCATTTATGTCTGCTCCTGCATCTAGTCACCTGTGTAACAGGCGAATACACCCGTCCTGACTGCTACACTGCCAAATCTCCACATGGTTTTGTCAGCAGTCCAGGAGGAACATAATAGTAACTTCATGTGTAAAACAGTAACTTCCCTGAAGTCTTTTAATTCATTAGTGGAGTTCCAGACTCCAATGCAGCAACTGGGTAGTCCTAAGGCTGAATAAACACAAAAATACCATTTAGAGACTGAAACCTTCGATGCAATGTACATATATTAAGCAAAAATCAATCTCACAATGTGTTACATTCGTCTGCACAGGTTGTTCAAGTGTACTAATAAGTCCAACCTGAAGCGAAGACTCCACTTCTTATGACCCAGATTGACTAGTAAAGAGATTTCTCCCTATCCTATCGGTCTGTTTGTCAGGATTCACCGGGCTACTGAGAACAGCCACATTCCAGCTGAAGTCATTATATGTGCAGCATAGCTTAGGGAGGGGGAACAGCATGGCAATTTTAACTCAAATTCTCTTTGTTCTGCCTATCAATCTTCTAACAGATGGGATGTTGTAAACACAAACACATGTCCACAAGAGTCTCTTACTGCCTCCACCTTAATAGGACATATACACTCATCATTCTAGCAAAGGAATGTGGACACAATGACCAAATATGGTCTCTGGGGAATGTCCAAAAATGTCCACAAGGGAGAGGGGGTACATGATGGCAAATATATATATATATGTTGGGGGTCAGATCAGAAACAACGTCATTAAATAATTTTCTTACTGGGAGAATAGTAAATGCGTGGAAGAAACTTCCAGTAGGCGTGGTTGGAGAATCAAGAATAAATTAATTCAGTCTGCATTGGCTAACCATAGATCTAATCTGATAGAAGAATAGAAGGGGAATAACATAAGGGCGCACTAGATGGACCATGTGCTCTTTTTCTGCCCTCACGTTTCTATGTATCTATGTAAATACCATGAAGCCGTATCCCATGGGTATATTGTTGGTGCTCAACTGGCTGGTGGTGGTGTGATGGCCTGTGGAGAGTTTTTCTGGCATGGCCTAGGATCATTGATTATCATACTGCAATCCTTGAATGAGGAATGATACGGGGGTCTATGCCCATATCTTCAGGAAATCTTCCCCGATCACCGGGTGATCATTCAACAGGACGCTTTGTGTCATCGAACTCAGATCACTAGGGAGAATTTGGAGGAACAAGACAATGAATTCTCCACACTGCCTTGGCCCCCAAACTTATCAGACTGTAACCCCACTGAACATGTTTGGGATATGCTCAGAGTTATCCACAAAATGTGCATTGATGGAGCTGCTGCTGCGGATATGGGTCCAGTTGATTATACAGGATGTTTATCACCCTGTGGAATCTGTTCTCTGACTACTGAAAACTGTGATCGCCCGAAAGTTTGGACCAGCCCATTATTGATTAGGTGTTCGTAATGCAGTGATTGTTCAGTGTATATGTGCTGCTGTTTAGGACGTCCGGGGAAAAAATCATTTATTTTGTTATTCTTTCCTGCGGCAGCACATGACTTTCCTTCCAATAAAGTTTCTTTCTTTAAATGTATGTTTTATGGTGTGTTTTTTAAAAATACACAATGGCAAATGACACCGGCCGGCAACAGCTGCAGTCAGTGTGAACAGCTGTTAGCCCTTTAAATCCTGCTGTCCCCTATGGTCTCTTCGCAGCACTGCCATGACTGATTGTCTATCAAGCTATGCCTGTAGTGTGGCTTGGTAGAATGCCAGTCAGATGGTGGTATAATGTAATACTATTGTATCAAATGATCGCAAGTTCAACTCCCCAGTGGGGACTGAGAAAAACTATATGAAAGTGAGTAAAAAAAAAACTTGTATCAATTACTAGAAAATATAGAAAAGAAGGTAAAAATATTTTTTTTAAAAACAAGAACATATTTGGTGTCGCTGTGTCCATAAAATTTCCATGTATCAAAGTAACGCATTATTTATGTTGAATGGTGAATGCTGTCAGAGAAAAAAATACACAATTCCAGAATTGCGCTTTTTTTGATCACCCAATCTCCAAGAAACAATTAAATAAAAAGCCATCAAAAACTTGCATGTACTAGAAATTGGTACCCATAGAAAACTACAGGACATCCTGCAAAGAAAGCAGCCCTCGCACAGCTATGACGACAGAGGAATCAAAAAGTAATGGAGGTCAGAAGATGGCGGCAGAAAATAATCCATTTTTTCTGACGATATTTTGCTTTTCAAAAGTAGGGCAGCAAAAAAAAAAAAGAATTTGACATCATCGGCATCGCAGTGACCCGCCGAATAAAGATATCATGTCATTTTTGTGTCAGTGTGTTCGCCATAAAAACAAGACCCCCAAGAAGTACGTCAGCAGCTACGTATAATAATAAAATAAAAGAGGTATGAATGGGGAAGAAAAACTGAAAATGAAAAACAAAATGTCAGCCCTTAAGGGGTTAAAGACTAGTAAAACATGAAAAGTGTAAATGTGGTCTCACCACAATCGTGCCAGCGCAGAATAAAGCCGGCTTGTCACTTTAACAGCATCATGAGTGCCGTAAAAAAATGAACCCGTTAAAACATTGCAAAATTGCATTTTTTCATTTCCCCCACTTAGAAATGTTTAAAACTCCTCATTACAGTATATGAAAGAGCAAGAAACGAGCCGCAGAAAACAAGCCCTCATTCAGCTCCGTTGATGGAGGGATTAAGAACATTGTGGCTCTGAGGAGATCAGGACGAAAATGCGACAAATGCAAAAGATGGAGGAGAGGAAAGGGGTCACTTTTTTATGGATCTTTTCATTTTTAGCTCTTTTTTTGCTGCAGGATATCAGTGAATGTAGATGGAAAGCCCGGCTGCCAAACCTGCTGGGAGTTGTAGTTTCACAGCAGTTGGGGGGCCACAGGTTGGAGACCACTCTCGTGTGGTACTGGTTTAACCCTCTCCTGGCACACATGAAGGGCAGGAATAAGGGGTCCGCGCAGTGTATGAGGCACTGGTGTCGCCGCTGTATGTAGGTCAGTAGGCTCCTCCAGGATGAGCATTAGTGGGTCGGAGTCGTTCTGATTGTCGTTCTCCTGAAGTGATGACTAAGTGACTGTAGATTAATAAGCAGATGGCACATTGTGTACTACGCTCAGCGCCGGCCGCTGGATGACACAGCCGAGAAAAAGGTTAAATCACAGAACATCAGACGTCCACCCCTGCTCAGGTACGCTGTCCTCGTGTGCCGGGGGCGATGAGAGGGCTACAGGACAGCCCTGCTGGGACTATACAAGTAATACCTGCTAATTAGTGCACTGCCTGTCCGTAAATGGTTCATCTTATAGTAAATGTACATACAGCCTGTACATCTACCGCGCGTCTGTAAAGATAAGGTAGTGCAAATGTCCATGTGCCATCCAATGCGACCCAAGAATCTCAAATGCCTGAATGGGCCCTTAACTCTTATCATTGGACATGAATGGAGGATGGCACAGTTAGGAGTGTAGCAGTAACTTAGAACTAAAATGGGTCTTCCAGACTTAAACTATTGAGGGCCTATCCGTAGGTTAGGTCATCAATAGTAGACCTAAAATGACCCCACCTGGGACCCCTGACCATCAGCAGATCACCAATACTGCCAGTTGCTGCTGTGTGCTAGATTGGTAATGCGGGCACAGTTCCTATTCATTTGGGTAATAAAGGTATTAACTGCTTGTTGATTAGTCAGTGAACACAGTGTGCTGCACGGTTATATAATATTCAGGGCTGCACTATTTAGAGTTTATCTTAATATAGTAATTACGGATGTAAAAATACATCTGTGTGGCAACCTCTGAAGAGGGGATTTGCATCCAAGAGAAGTAGTCATAGTGGTCTGGGCCACATGGAGAAGAAAAATAGAAAAATGTTTAATTAGAGATGATGTCATGTGAGTAACAATGTCAATGTTTGTTCTTCCATTAACTGTCTAATCAGTCCTGTAGTCACTGTATGGCAAAGGATGATACTGTAGGTGGCAGCATTCTTGTTTGTGAACTAACAGACATCAACATTCCCATAGTTAAGTTCATACTGCAGGTGCTGGCCTGATTTTACAATTTATAGTAACATAACATAGTATGTTAGGCCGAAAAAGGACATCTGTCCGTCCAGTTCAGCCTAGTTGAACCTCTTTCATTCTGTTATGTCTGTTGGTTAAAAGTAAGACCAGATGGGCCGCCCCCTTAGTCGGGTCCTGTACTAGTTGGGTGGGGTAATTATCTTTAGTAATTGACAGAAAGTTGTTACCTTTATGAGATCCGCAGGCTTCAGCAGTTTATATCCGGATCGTTAAAGTCCCCCATAATAATTACCTCCTTGTGATTGGCTGCTTCATCTATTTGCCTCAGTAATAGATTTTCGATGGCTTCTGTTATATTTGGTGATTTATAGTAAACCCCTCTGAGGATTTTATTGCTGTTTTCCCTCCATCTATTTCCACCCATAGAGACGCCACATTTTCATCCCCTCCCATATATCTTCCCGTAATGTGGGCTTTAAACAGGATTTTATATAAATACAAGCCCCTCCCCCGTTCCATTTTTCTTTATTAATCATAGTTCTGGTGCTGTATATATGCTATGAACTTGGTTCTGCTGCCTCATTTATGTTATGAGCTTGGTTCTGGCATTTAAGTTATGTCACAAGCTTAGTCCTGGTGCCATATTTATATTGAGCTTGATTCTGATACTGTATTTATGTAATGAGCTTGGTTCTCATGCGGTTTTTCTAAGTTATTAGTGTGGTTCTGGTGTCATGTTAATGTTATGTTCTTGGTTCTTATGCCGTATTTATGCTATGATCTTGGTTGTGGCACTATATTTATGATTGACATGAGCTTGGTTCTGATGCTGTATGTATTACTGAGTTTGGTGCTGGTGCCATATTTATGTTATGACCTTAGTTCTGGTGCTGCATCTATGTACTGAGCTTGGTTCTGATGCTGTATATATTACTGAGTTTGGTTCTGGTGCCATGTTTATGTTATGACCTGATTCTGGTGCTGTGTCTATGTACTGAACTGTGTTCTAGCATTAATGATGACATTAATATATATGTGAAGTATTGCAATTGGTTTTATTTGACTTTTAGCTTTCTGCAGTGCACAATATCTCGGGCCCCTCACACGCAGATGTTAATCAGTCAGGTAGGGGACCTGTTGTTAAAGGGCCACTCTGGTGATTTTTTTCCCCATTCATTATGTGCAACGGGTGACAAGCGGGAAGAGGCCTGCACTTTCTGAGCGGTTTCTACAATGCGGCTGAGGAGCCGTGTCACTGTGGCAATGAGTGCAGCACACTCTTTGTATTCTTGTGCACCGTTGAAGGTATACAACAGGATCTGGACGACTAATGGAATTAGGTGATCGTGACGCCAGTGCCTGGATTAAAAGCGCTTGGTAGTGAAATAAGACTAACACACGTATGTAGGTAAATGACAGGCACACCATTTACTTTGGGGCTTGTGGTTGTCTGCATTATTTGTACGCTCCACAAATTGCATATATAACTTGCATATATACTGTTTAACACTTTACACACAGATAAACAAACTTTGAGGAGCAGTATCTGAGCTAAGGAAGAACTATATAGAAAGTACTGACAGGAAAATACCCTTTATAAACCCCACTAACCGTTTTGCCATTCCTGAAACACTGTGCTCAAGGTTTCTTGAGTACTCACAAACTTCTGGTCTGAAGTTGTTGTCCGGTAGAAAGCAGAGCTGGCTTAAACGGACATCAGGTTTGGGAACACAACCAGTTTCTCAGCGTCTGTCTGGGTAATTTATGGACTGCTGCCCACAGGATTTCTTAAAAGTTTACATAAGGAGTCTCTAATTACAGCAGGGGTCATGGCTATAGCTGGGTCATGGCTTCCTCTGTGTCCATCTCGGCTACTCTCCCCTCCAAGTGACTTCTTCACTGTCTCACTTCATATTTCCTACATACTGCCCTTCACTTCCATACAATAGAAAATGAGCAGGAAGAAGCCCCTCCTTTTTTCCTCACTCCCTCACTCAGGGAGCCTGTCACTAACTGATTTATGATGGTGCCTAAATCCTTAACGCTTTAGTTTCCTGACTCCCTCTTCTTATTAAATGAAGTCCAACATAACTACCCTTTGTTAAATGAACTGGTAGTTAGAACAATTGCTCTTAACTTGCAGGTAGAGTACTTCTATTCTGTAGTACTAGTCCAGGTCACTACATATGTAGCTATCCCGCAGTGTATATATATAAGTGACCTAGTGTTACGTTGATCAGTTGTTTCTCCCACCCTTTTTTTTTTTTTCAGATGGTCATGTGATCTCACTTCTGACCTGCTCAGAGCTACTTCACTTTTTAGTCAATTTTACAATTGTGTTGAGGTGGAAGACATGCACTCCTTTCATAGTTACTGATGATAACACAACACCTGTCACACAAGTATAATAGAGGAGATCACAGCTTATCCTCCTGAAAAGAAAAGTCTGAAAAGTCCTGATCTATTGGGTTTACCCAACTGACAGCAGCCAATGATACTTTTAGCTCAAAAGTAACCAAAAGTGGACACAGCATGAATTGCGCCTGTTTCTATGCAATACAGGGGGAAGAGAGGGGTGGCTGATGTTGTATGGGGGCTTATGGGGTTTGTGTACCAGGGCTGCTTTTTAATCCCAGTCCAGCCCTGACACAACACAACAGCATCTTAAAAAAAAATAATGCAGTTTGGCCACAAGGTGGCAGCATAGCAATGGAAAGCTATACAATAAAACCGCTACGGATCAATATTGCAGCAATAGGTTATATGACATCTGTCAGCGTCCCCGCAGCTACTAAACCAGCAGCACGGCAGGGACTGACATCGGGAACTGGCTATATATACCCACCCCCCTCTCTGCTGCTCAGACGGCCTCCAAAATCTGCTTTTAAAACTGCTGTGCGTTGCATGTAAATGATACTAGAGTGGTCCGGGGGGGCCGTTTATTTCCAGATTGTAGTCATGGGACGTAAACAATCATCAAATCCTGTCTTTCAGCAGTAAGAATTCGGCAACCCAATCCGCTCTTGATTGACCGCTCAAGTATTACACTAGCCGCCAACCCGGAAGCAGGGGTAGGGAATGGAGGGGAAGGTTAGGAAGCACTACACTTTGCATGTCACTGTGTATGAATGGTGTTGTACCTCCCACAATGCATCACAGCAGAGCGGACGCTGAATCAGCAGGGACTAGAGGGAGATGTGAGGTTTTGTGAATGCAGCTCTGGATGTGACTGGAGTATAAAAGGATATTCTTATTAGCCTATTCCAGTTAGTGCGGGGTTAATGCTGTGATGGTGGATGACGCAGCGTTGTACAGGACTACCTGAGAACATGCTTTGTTCCGCTCTGCAGCGAGCGCTTTCAGTACGGTAACCTCTGCTGCGCCGGCGGATTCCCAGCCTATTATAATGGTTATAAAAAGACCCTAAACACAGGAATCTCACACCGCGCCTGCCGGAGATTATGGCAGACCTACTTCTCGCAGGACTGACCATGGTTTAACCCATTCACAACCAAGGGTGAATACCACTGGATGTATGGAGTGGGCACCAGAACCAAGCCCGCTACATGCATGACAGATGTCAGCTGCCTTAATCAGCTGGCGCCCGCCAGCAATGGCCACGATCAGAATTCACTCAGATTCTGGCTGTTTAACCACTTAGATGCTGTGGTCAGTGTTGTCCATGGAACATAAGCTGTTAGACAGAGGATGAGCCTTCTGTCACTCTGTTGGCCCCAGGGCTTAAACAGGTTTTCCAGGAAAAACCTACTGATGACCCATATTGGTCATCAATAGTTAATTGCCGAGAATATGCCATATGGGCTCACCGGCGACCACCTGATCGCCCGGCCAACTGTGAGTGCAACGGGGTCAGATGTGCGCCATGGTAGACGGCAGGAGAAGTGGCCTAGCTGGCTTCACTGCCATTGAAATCAATTGGAACTCAAGCGGCTATTACACTTCCAATCGGGGAAGGCAGTGGAATTGTAAGAGACGCTGCAGCTCCCATGCATTCCTATTGGAGTGAAGTCTTCCTGTCCAGACCCCAATCACAACATCCAGTCTGCCGCACTGACAGCCATCCGAACGATCAGATGGTAGCTGGGGATCCTGTGCAGCGGGTCCCGGCAATTAACTATTGATGTATCCTGAGGATAGGGCATAAATAGATTTTACCCAGAAAACCCTTCTAATAGGCAGATGTAAAAAGTACAATAAAGAAGTATGGCAGCATAGTACAAGAGGACGATTAGTTGATTGCAAGTTCAAGTCCCCAAGTGGGAATAAACAAAAAGGCAAAATTATGTTTAATAAGAATGTGTAAAATATTTTAAAATATTCTAATATAAAAATTCTAACAAAGTCCCTTTTTTCACACAAAAAAATCAAAAATAAAAACAATTATTGGTACAAATGTGCATACACTGAACCAGAAGAGGGCAGCAGTGCACAAACCATACAGACACTGAACCAGAAGAGGGCAGCAGTGCACAAACCATACAGACACTGAACCAGAAGAGGGCAGCAGTGCACAAACCATACAGACACTGAACCAGAAGAGGGCAGCAGTGCACAAACCATACAGACACTGAACCAGAAGAGGGCAGCAGTGCACAAACCATACAGACACTGAACCAGAAGAGGGCAGCAGTGCACAAACCATTCAGACTCTGAACCAGAAGAGGGAACTGAAACAGAAGAGGGTAGCAGAGCACACTCTATACAGACACTGAACCAGAAGAGGGCACTGAACTAGAAGAGGGTAGCAGAGCACACTCTATATAAACACTAAGGCCGCCTGCAGACGAGCGGGTCGGATCCGGTGTCGAGAATTCTCGCCGCGGGACCCGACCCCAGCACCTGCAGAGACGAGCGCGTACTCACCCGCGCCTGGCGGCCCCGGCTCTTTCATGTGCCAGCTGCCTGGCAGCCGGCGCATGCGCAGACCGGAGCCGGCGGCCGGGTGAGTGACGTATCTGTGCGAGGCTCTGCGAGCCCCGCAAAAAAATAGGACATGCCGCCGTTTGTTTGCCGCACGACATTTCACGCGGCCAAACCGCGGCCGTCTGCATAGGAGTGCGTATTGTAATGCACTCCTATGCAGGCTTTCAGTGGCAGAAATCCCGCGGGAAATCCCGCCGCGGGATTTCCGCCCGTGTGCAGGCGGCCTAAACCAGAAGAGGACACTGAACTAGAAGAGGGTAGCAGTGCACACTCTATACAAAAACTAAACCAGAAGAAGGTAGCAGAGCATACTCAATACAGACACTGAACCAGAAGGGGGTAGCAGAGCACACTCAGTACAGACACTGAACCAGAGGAGGGTAGCAGTGCACACTCCATACAGACACTGAACCAGAAGGGGGTAGCAGAGCATACTCAATACAGACACTGAACCAGAAGGGGGTAGCAGAGCACACTCAATACAGACACTGAACCAGAAGAGGGCAGAAGCGCTCTCCATACAGACACTGAACCAGAAGAGGGCAGCAGTGCACACTCCATTCAGACTCTGAACCAGAAGAGGGAACTGAAACAGAAGAGGGTAGCAGAGCACACTCTATATAAACACTGAACAAGAAGAAGGTAGCAGAGCATACTCAATACAGACACTGAACCAGAAGGGGGTAGCAGAGCACACTCAATGCAGACACTAAACCAGAAGGGGGTAGCAGAGCACACTCAATGCAGACACTGAACCAGAAGAGGGTAGCACAGCACACTCTATACAGACCCTGAACCAGAAGAGGGCTGCAGAGAACTCTCCATTCAGACTCTGAACCAGAAGAGGGTAGCAGAGCACACTCAGTACAGACACTGAACCAGAAGGGGGTAGCAGAGCACACTCAATGCAGACACTGAACCAGAAGAGGGTAGCAGAGCACACTCAATACAGACACTGAACCAGAGGAGGGTAGCAGAGTACACTCCATACAGACACTGAACCAGAAGAGGGTAGCACAGCACACTCTATACAGACCCTGAACCAGAAGAGGGCTGCAGAGAACTCTCCATTCAGACTCTGAACCAGAAGAGGGTAGCAGAGCACACTCAGTACAGACACTGAACCAGAAGGCGGTAGCAGAGCACACTCAATGCAGACACTGAACCAGAAGAGGGTAGCAGAGCACACTCAATACAGACACTGAACCAGAGGAGGGTAGCAGAGTACACTCCATACAGACACTGAACCAGAAGAGGGTAGCACAGCACACTCAATACAGACACTGAACCAGAAGAGGACTACAAAGCACATTCCATACAGACATTGAACGAGAAGAGGATAGCTGAGCACACTCCATACAGACACTGAACCAGAAGAGGGCACTGAACTAGAAGATGGTAGCAGAGCACACTATATACACCACAAGAGGGCTGCAGAGCCCACTCCATACAGACACTGAACTAGAAGAGGGCACTGAAATAGAAGAGGGTAGAAAAGCACACTCTCTAAAGACACTGAACCAGAAGGGGATAGCAGAGCACACTCCATACAGACACTGAACTAGAAGACGGTAGCAGAGCACACTACATACACCACAAGAGGGCTGCAGAGCCCACTCCATACAGACACTGAACTAGAAGATGGTAGCAGAGCACACTACATACACCACAAGAGGGCTGCAGAGCCCACTCCATACAGACACTGAACTAGAAGAGGGCACTGAAATAGAAGAGGGTAGAAAAGCACACTCTCTAAAGACACTGAACCAGAAGGGGATAGCAGAGCACACTCCATACAGACACTGAACCAGCAGCTGCGAGCAGAGCATACTCTATTCAGACAGTGAAACAAAAGAGGGCAGCAGAGCATACTCTATGCAGAGACTAATCCAAAAGAGATCAGCAGGGCATTCTCTATAAGGGCTCCTTCGCATGACCGTATGTGCATACAGGGTTTTGCGCTGTTTTTCGCGCATTCCATTGCATATAGCATACACTTCTGGATATCGCCCACAGATTCCTATAATGTTCTGCAGAACACACTCTCTACAGACACTGAAGCAGAAGAAGCAACGGATTCCGAAGAGGGCCGAAGAGCCCACCATACAAACACTGAACAAGAAGCGGGCTGTAAAGCCACTGAACTACAAGGGTGCCGCAGAGCATGCTATACAGACACAGAACCTGAAGTAGCAGGGTATGCTCTGTACAGACACTGAACCACAAGAGGAAACGGAACCAGAAGAGGATAACCAAGCACACTCCGTATAAATATTAAACCAGAAGAGGGCAGCAGTGCACAGTCATTACAGGCACTGAACCAGAAGAGGGCAGCAGAGCACACTCAGTACAGGCACTGAACCAGAAGAGGGCAGCAACGCCCACTCATTACAGGCACTGAACCAGAAGAGGGCAGCAACGCCCACTCATTACAGACACTGAACCAGGAGGGGGCAGCAGAGCCCACTCATTACAGACACTGAACCAGGAGGGGGCAGCAGTGCACACTCAGTACAGAAACTGAACCAGAAGAGGGCAGCAGTGCACAGTCATTACAGGCACTGAATCAGTAGAGGGCAGCAGAGCACACTCAGTACAGACACTGAACCAGGAGGGGGCAGCAGCGCCCACTCATTACAGGCACTGAACCAGAAGAGGGCAGCAACGCCCACTCATTACAGACACTGAACCAGGAGGGGGCAGCAACGCCCACTCATTACAGACACTGAACCAGGAGGGGGCAGCAGTGCACACTCAGTACAGAAACTGAACCAGAAGAGGGCAGCAGCGAACACTCATTACAGACACTGAACCAGAAGAGGGCAGCAGCGCATACTCATTACAGGCATTGAACCAGGAGGGGGCAGCAGTGCACACTCAGTGCAGACACTGAACCAGGAGGGGGCAGCAGTGCACACTCATTACAGGCACTGAACCAGAAGAGGGCAGCAGCCCCCAACCACAAGAGTTTTACAACTTGCCAGAACTATTTCAGTGTGTGAGCTGCAGTTCCACCAGAGGGCGCTCTTGAATTGCTAAGAACCTGCGCAGCAGCAGCAGCCCCGAGCACTGAGTCTGGGTGACATGGTTAATAGTTAACCTGGGCTCTCCAATCCATCTCTCTGCTAATACATGGCTGCCAGTGGAAATGTGTAGATGGGGGGCTCTACAGTGGGGTTAATGGATAACCCGGCCTCTGTGGTGCAAGTATTTCCTGCTCTCAATGCCCGGCTCATCAATAGGAATGCCAGGTGACTGATATATGGGCCTGACAGAGGGGTCTGGATGGATAGGTCCCACCGTGTCCTCACAACTGATGGATGTAGAGACCCCAAATCCCAATCAGCCTGGCACTGCCCATTGCTGGTGCCCAGTGGTCCCACCGGAGAGACCACTTACAATGCTCATATTGGTGTGGTGGATCTGAGAGGCGATCAGACCGGACTGCAGCCTGATACAATGTAGTCGGCTTTAGGCGGATGCATTTGCACGTGTTTTTTGTGTGCACAAAGTATACCTGCGCAGATCGGTCATGTGCAAATAAATGGGACCCGCTCTATTGCCCTGCGTATTTGTGCGCCGAAGGGCCCAATAGAAGTCTATGGGAGGTGCGCAAATGTGCAAGCCCATGGGGAAAAGAACACATCTGGACCTCATTAGGCTAAATCCCCTTTTATATCAGGGTGGGGTGTACAGGGGGGTCACGTGCGGATATGAACAGGCCCTGCGTGTGCAAAGAGTACTACATGCAGACACACAGGCCGATCAGCATTGTTCGCTGCGCAAATAATACGCTCGCCTTAGGGTTTAACACTCGGGTGGGATGTTGTCCCGTTATGCGGCCATGATAGTCGCCGCCGCGTCATGGGACAAAACAAAGCCACTGATTTCAACGGTTTCGTATTCACTTTTGGGATTCTCGCCCTTTAATTGTACGTCGACAAAAGATCAGACCGCCAGGTATATAGTATTAACTCCGTGCGGGGAGGATCGGGCAGCTGCTATCTGCCCGCTAGTTTTTTCAAACTCCTGCGCTATGGCGTGGAGACTGAACGGACGGCGAGGGAAAAAAAAGGCTGTTCATGCTCAACTACGCTCCGTACCGGAGAGCTAAGTTGCCCGTACGCTCGTCTGAAACCATCCATGTCCGACGGCTCGCCGTGTGGATCAGCCGCAGTGCAGGAATATAAGAACGTGCGGATGCCGGCCGGGCGCAGCGTCGGATCCTGCGGAGGGCTCCCGCAGACGGCATCCGACCCGATCGTGTGAAGCCGGCCCAACACAGAAGTTTGTGAATAGTATCATTGGACTCGTCCCGCAAACAACGCGCCTCGGACTGCGACGGCCAGGGAGAAATGGAACAGGATCTTTTGAAAGTGGGGAGAAAAAACCAAAAGGGGGGAAAATAATGGGGGTTTCCGACCACTTAGAACTGCTTAGCAGTCCTGCTGTAGAGGGTGATGGTCAGTGATTGGCTGATACAGTCACATGTCCCGGTCAGCTGCAGCCAGGAAGGCCCGAGCGGTTGTGAAGTAGTGGTGGGAAGCCCCTTTAAGGGGCTCTAACCATTCGGGGGTCTCTTGAACACAGCGCTAATCGCAGTACAATGCTCCATTGATTTCAATGAGGCGTCACAGACCTGCGCTTGAACGCGACATTCTCCAATGCCGTGATTTTCGAACGCTGTCTGCTCTATTTTGGCGTGTTTTCGCACTTTGTAACACACCTCATCACAATGAAAGCGTGCGTTAAAGTGCGCCGTCGGACATAGTAATCTGCACTAGAAAACATAAAAAATCGCTGTAAAACGCTCAAAATCGTGACATTTTGCCAATGCCGTGCGTGAGAGTGGCCCGCGGGTACAATCTGCCCAGTGTACCCCCTGGACTGTTGCAGCAGGTTTGGGGGTCCCCTCACAAGGGTGAATGGTTACCCCATTACCCTGCGGCTTCTATGGACCCTCTCCCTGGACACTTGTGTTGTTGGGCCCCCTGCTGTCTGGATACTCGGGGCCCCAGTGGACTGTCAGCTCCTGTGACAAGCTTCACCTCCTTGTGGCAGGACGTTCCTCGGACGTAGAGCAGCTGTATTAGTGTTCGTGATGAATGGTGACAATATGTCATTTACATCTCTACAGCCGGGACCCTCTTGCTGGGGGCTATTCACTGGCAAAAAGGAAGCTGCAGGGGGCGCCGGGCAGCTCTCACCCCTCCCACAGCAAGCAGCGCTGTCCGGTGCCCATGTAATGTACGGGGGTAACCCTGTGTATAATGGGGGCCGCGGGGGGCATCAGACATGAATGTGCAGCAATCTACAGAGTATATGCTATGTAATATCACTCATATCATACTTCATTTTTGCACCCAAATCCCCCATAGAAGTCAATGGAGATGCGCAAATGTCTGTGTAATGGGCAAGGAGATGCGTGAAACACTGCGCAATTGTGCAGGAAGAGGAAATCATTGGACTAATTGGGCATTTCAATTGGTGCGTCTTCGCCGCGTGCCAATGAACATGCCCTGCGGGCACAAATGTACAGATCTGAACACCTATACTTCGGATTGATGGTTTCTTGCACGGCACCGCGATACGGCAAACACATCGCAGCATGTCCCAACCTTCTGCAAGATCGCCCAATATCTTCAAAGGAGCCGCCGGCAGCAGCGCTGACCCCACTGCAAGCAACGGGAGAACTCTGCGAGCCTCTGCCGCGTCTGTGACAGCCGCGCCGGGGAATCCCTTCATCCCCGCAGGGATGCGAGGCTGTTTCCACGCGAAAACGTCTCACATCCATCCACGGGGATTTCACATAGCGGCGATATCGCCCGTGTGAAGGCGGCCTAAGGCTGGATTTACGCACTCGGGAAAATCTTGTACGTTGCGAGATGCATAAAACGTGCACGAAAATCAAACCCGTTATTCGCGATGGGTGTGTCTGCGTGGGCAGGTTTTCAGTCACAGCGCTGATACGAGATATGGAAACCGCAGTATGTTCTATTTTTTTTAGTGAACTCGTCCATTATTTTCTATGGGAGGGAAAAAATTGCAGCGGCGCGCAGATGATTCTCCTGCGACTGGGATGCGATATTTTTTTTCTCCTATTGAAAGAACATGTTTTAACGAGCAAGAAAGCTGCACGCGGCGCGACGGGATGCGGAAATTGCATATAAACTTGCAGGAACACAAGCGCGATATCGGCTTCAGACTCATTTCACGTAAGCATATTGCGGATACATTCACGCACTGATGATCCGGATAAGTGTCCCTGCTTTGCCACAGGCTTACTGACGCAGAGTATCTGGGATCTGCGTTGGGCTGGTCGCTAGTACCCATCATCCGCCTGTGTGACATCAGCCTGAGAGGCACTGCAGCTGCTAGATATCACCAGGCTGTATCATATGTCGCCTTCCATCTGATATCCTGATACATTATGTTACAGTGTTACTCTGTTATCAGACCATGTTGTTATTATCGCTCTACATTATATATACACCGGCCACTTTATTAGAGATGCCGGCCCTTTTACGATTGGAGCTAGAATGGGAGAATGCAGAAATATGACTGACTTCCTACGAGGCCGGGTCATCAGTGCTGGACTAGCTGGGGTCAGGATTTCACTGCCAACTAGGGGGTTTCCTCATGTTGCGATTTGCGGCCTATACCAAAAAGGGTGTGATCGAGGAAAGACATCCAGCCAAAGGGGATCCTGCCGACGGAAACAACTCGTCACCAAAAAGGGGTCAGAGGAGGATGTCAGGAATCACTCTGAGCACAGTCAGGAGCAGCCGAATACAATGCTGATGTATGTAGTATATCCCATAGTTACAAAAACAGTGTAATAACCGATGTCCTCCACTGACTGGCCACTATATTAGAGACCCCCATCTAGCAGCACGTTGGACTCCTTTGGCTTTCAGAATCACAGCATTTCGCTGTGGCGTAGATTCCAATAGGCGATGAAAGGTTACTGATTCCTGCTGCTTGTGCCGAATTCTGACCTTCCCATCAGCCTGGTGCAACATATATCTGGATCCATCGGACCGGGTAATACAGTGATAGACGTTTTGCGCTCTTTTGTCCCTTGGAGTCTTTCTGTTTCTCTTTCTGGTGCTGTAACTAGTTATCTGCTGTTATAGCCATCCGTGCGGAGGAACAGCTTACTGTGAGTTCCCAGCGTTCTATTTGGCTGCTCTGGACTGCACAGCGCCTCTTGGTCAGAGTGATTCCTGACATCCTCCTCTGACCCCTTTCGGTGGAGTTGTTTCCATCCACAGGATCCCCTTTCACTGGATGTTTTCCTCAATTGCGCCATTCTCAGTGTATTTTCACACCATCACATGAGAAAACCCCCAGTTGTCAGTGAGACCCCGACTAGTCTAGCACCGATGACCGGCCTCGCTGGAAGTCGCTCCGATCGCTGGACTTTCCCATCTAATGTGGATTACCACTTAAATCGATCCACGGAAAACTTGTCACGTGATTTTATACTTCGCTCCGGGGTCACGGGGAGAATTACCGTACAGGGAAGCCCCAATAGTGAGAGGGACGGGGCTCTAATAAAGGGGCAGTCAATGTATGAAGAGAGTCAGAACTACTATTGTGATACATAAAAGATCATTCCAATTAAATGCTCACCTCTATGTTTGGGCAACACAGCCATTATATATTATATGCATGTGTGTATATATACTGTATGTGTGTGTGTATGTGTATATATGTATGTATTTGTAAATATATATATACACACTGTATGTCTCTCTCTCTCTCTCTCTGTATATATATATATATACTGTATGTGTATTTTGGCTGGTTAGTAATCTGTGATGCTGAAGTCCCTGCGCTCCCCTCCACGTTGCACGGCTCCGGCTTACATCGATGGCTCCTGCCACAATCCATCTTCTCATACAAAGACCCCTCTGCCATCACTGTGGCCGGGTTAATCTTTAATCCCCCTCCCAATCCATCTCCCCTCATCATACTGTACTCGGGGCATTGAGAAGCGGCGTTAATAGTTAACTTTAGGGGATCCGTCATACTGTAACTGGAGGAGATCCCTCATCTGGAGACACGGGGATCAATCTTCCCTCCTGTAATAAGTCTTGTCAGATCTTCCCCACCATGCGGGACGCCCCGGACTTCACATGTATCACTGGGTCTTGTGTTGTAGATTATAGAATATTCTGGGATATATCAGCCCAGGAGCGGCGAAGAGCAGCCATGTGACCGTCACTGACCGCCCATTATACGGGCAGCGCCAGGTCTGTTGGGCTGGACAATGCTGCTGGTAATTATTGATCGCACTCACACTTGTCCCTATTAATTCATTACTAGGTGGTGACAGGAGACACGAGCGGAGGCCGCCCTAGACGGGTGTCATAAATCTACTTATAGGAAGTCATGGCTATAGGGGGAGGACGTAGGAGCGACACAAAGGCCACACTCTTCACTGTCATCACATGGCCTTCTCTACAGGCGATGATGAACGGACTGGACAACATCCAATATGGACCCCATTATAGCTCCTACCCGCCGAGCTCTTCCAGACAGTAAAACCCCAGAGCCTGCTGCTTCACCCTTTAGGACTCTAGATAGTTGGGTGACTACCCCAGTGGGAACTGTCATGGCCGCACTACTGATCGTCACCCAGATGTATGCAACTACAGGGAAGCTGTCACATGCAGTGACGTCAGCACCCAGCAAACCTGGACAGGTGCCAGGCAGACAGAACCAGGGGTAAGCCCACAATGGACCACCATCGATGGGTCACAGAGGGGCCCAGGCTACTGCCAGCAAAGTGGACAAGACTTGCAAAACTCTCGTCCACACGCTGTGGCCCATCCATTGCGGCCAAGCTGCTCTGAAATTGACATGCCGCTCGGAATTCAAAGACGCGGCATGTCAATTCTTTACCTGTTTCCACGGTGGCCAATCTCCTCTCTATGGGGAGAGATGGCCTCAGTGGAATACAGGCGGCGAAGCCGATCCAAGACCCGCGGCCTTGCATTTCTCCCATAGAAATCTCACAATATTTCAATGCGGTCAGTCCACGGGATTTCAGTCCCGTGTGAACCTGTGTGAGGGTCACTACAAACAGTACTTACTGTGTGGGGCCTACAGGAGACACACAAATAGGGACAGAACTACTGTGTGGGATACCACAGGTGGCATCAATGCTATCTTGGATACTGTAAAAGAAGGAATTGTGAAAAGGTGAAGATAATGTAGGGAGGGTGTTGGGAAAGCAAGGAACTAATGATGTTTCTGTGTTTAAATTCTGCAGAGTCAAGTTGTGGTGGAGAGAAGTTGTTATGGTGATCTGGGCTGGATAGAAAAGGAAAGGGAAATTGAACAACTCTGGTCAGAGAGGACATCACCTGTGATCACTGGATATAACAGTACTGTAATCACTTATATGGTCTGCCAAGCACCTGTCTAGAGCTGGTATCTACCATTATATAGCAACTGTTGTGACATACTGCAAAGGGGCCCACTGAGTCTTCCAAGGGCCTGCATAAACATGGAGCTGCCCTGATGCACCCCCTGGATCTTCTTATAATGAGACAAGTACTGTAAAGGACATGTAATAATTGAAGGGCCTGATACAAGTGTTTCATCCGACGACTTCTATTATGGGAGCTTCCCTTATTTCAGTGGAAATGCCCTTTAAGACGTTGAATTCTACCATTATTGGAGAAGTTCTGATGAGAGTCAAGGGGTGCGGAGCAGGAGGAGGTAGGAGACCAGACATCTCCCGTCCTTTGTCCCATGGTAAATGGTTAACAGGGCTGTGAGGGCCGCACACACATTACACGGGGTTCTTGGTATCAGACTCTTTGTTTGTCTATGTCTGAAGTGTCCACCAGTGATTTACAGCCAAGTCTGGACACTTAGAATGTCAAGTGCCAGACTGTAGGCCATGTCTGAGCCGTGCAACATGGCTGCACATCATGGCTTTACACTTGGTAGACCAAGAGGATGCAATGACGGGAAAGTCTCCAACCTGGTGATAATAAGGTCACCTTGACTGTACATAGACGTGAATGCAGGAGGCTGTCCGGGACTTCGGAAGGTTTCCGGGACAGCTTGGCTGTCAGGGGTTTCGGAAGGTCTCCGGGACGGCTTGGCTGTCAGGGGCTTCGGAAGGTCTCCGGGGCAGCTTGGCTGTTGAGGGTTTCAGAGGTCTCTGGGACGGCTTGGCTGTTGAGGGTTTCAGAGGTCTCTGGGACGGCTTGGCTGTTGAGGGTTTCAGAGGTCTCTGGGACGGCTTGGCTGTTGAGGGTTTCAGAGGTCTCAGGGACGGCTTGGCTGTCGAGGGTTTCAGAGGTCTCTGGGACGGCTTGGCTGTCGGGGGTTTCAGAGGTCTCCAGGAATGCTTCATGTTGTGTCAGGGACTTCCTTCTGATATTCAGGAACCAGCAGGGAGTCTCCATGACCATTCATAAGGATGTGCCAGAATATTGGAATTTCGCTGTATCTGTACATGCTACACCTGATCACAATGTAGCATTAGGGGCAATTAACCCCTTTAGATTTTTCATTTTGTTCGTATTTCTTTTTTTGCTCCCTTCCACAGACATAACTTTTTAAGGGGGCCGGGTGCATTATATAATGTACAGAAAAACTCCCAAAAATCTTTACATGGGGAAAAACTTTAGAAAATCAATGAGGCCATTTTTTTGTGAGTTTAGTTTTTATAGCGTTTAGAGTGCAGTTCTAATGACATCCGCCCCCGCGGGTCCGTTACCTCATAACAAGACTATATAGTTTATTTCCATCACTCTCTGCCCGATTGGGCGCAGTGAGGGCTCCTTTTTGTGGGGGGAGCTGTAGTTTTCATTAGTGCCCATTTGTCTTTTTGATCACATTTTTTGGAAGCTAGAATACAAAAATAAATAAATCCCAATTCTGGCATTTTGTCCTTTTGTTCTTTTTCTTCTCATGCGAGCTAATATTGTAAGATTTTTATGTCTTGGACTTTCACGTACATAAAAATACCAAATATGTGGGGGGGGGGTTATAATTTTTTTATGGTGAAAACGGGAAAGTGGGGGGGGGGGGATAATATTATAATATTTTTTGTTTAACTGTTAAGAATTTTATTAAAGCTCTTTTACACATTTATTTAGTCTCCGCAGGGAACGTGAACCGCTGATCATGTGATCGCTTGCACTATATACTGTATCAGTTTTTGATGTTGTCTATCTTGGACAGCTGAAACCGAGACCCGAACCAACGGAGAAGAAGAACTGCAGGTAATACATGACATGAACATCAGTACATTATACGGCGTCTTACAAGGTAGCAATGATAAGTACAAGTCGCTCCGCAAAAAACAACACATCCTCCGAAAGCGACGGATAAATGCTCAGGATTTATGAAATCGGGCGGGGGGGGGGGGGGGGGGGGACGACACTAATTTAAAAAAGGGGCGGTCCTTAAGGGGTTAAAGATGCTCTTAATTAGAGAAGGGAAAAACTGCCAGAAAAGTGAAGAGGTCCCTCGTTGTGAATACCCCCCCCCCCCCCCACGTTTACAGGTCCCGGCAGATCTCTCCTGTTACTGGTTCAGTGTAACTATTGGCGGTAGGAGATCCGTCTCGCCGTGTGATAACATGCAGTAATATATAAGACGGACGGACATGACCATCACCGAGGCTTGTCTTCTAGACTCTTGACGGACCCAGTACTCTTCCTCCATCCATCTTCCTTCTCCCCGCTCAGCCGCTGTCACCCCCCAAGGGGACCGGGTTAAACTTTAACCCCCCCTCCCTCCCTAGTGGGATCGGTCATACTGAATGTCCTCACAGGAAGCTTCCCACCAGTAATAGTTCTTCTCCGAGGACAGACAGCCATTATGGGACGCAGCACTTTGTTACCCGCAAGCTTCACACAACTTGTAGTCAATCCCCCATTAAATACACTGGAATCCTCATAAAACAATAATTAGAAAAAAAAGAGAGGGCGGGGGCCGAACTATGGGGGGGACTAAAGAAATCCATGTGTATATACCTTTAATAGAGCAGGGGTCAGAGTGGTGCTCCCCGAGGGCCACATCAGCAGCACGGTCGCCTTCAGAGCCCGTCCATCATGCACGCGTTACTTTAACAGCACAGACTTTTATGCATGCAGCAATACGAAAAATGTTTTTGTCTTTTTCTTCTAATTTTTTTAAATTATAAATATCGGGAAACATTTTTTTTTACCTTTTATTTTTTCTAATAATTAAAAAATGTTAAAAAATAATATTTACATCTTTTTTAGTCCCTATGGGGACTTGAACTTGCGATAGTGTTGCACTGCAGTGCGCTCTGACAGGCACATCTTCATAGGCAATAAGTCATGGCAGCTCTGGGGGCCTCTAGAAAGCCCTCGGCTGCCATGGCAACTGAACAACACCTCACAATCTCATCACAGAGGGGGCAGGAACCCCTCAAACACAACACCGATTAAGGCATTTAAAGGGTTAACAGCTGCGATCCGTGTGAATGCTGATCACGGGCGGCAGTGGGAGGGTGTCAGATGCCAAAGATAAGTAAGTGTACAACTTGGGGTATGAAGGGGTTAACTAAATAAAAGCTATGGCAATAAATATAACATGACAGTATAATAGCTGAAGTATTGTCAGTCCTGTATTATTGGCTATTTGCTAGATCTCTTATTGCCACTGGTCAATAATCAAGAATTAGCGCAGACGACGGTGAAAAGTCCTGGAGCGTTTAGGGATATTAACCCCTAAGAAGACTGTTTGCGCCTTTGTGACGGAGCCAAATTTTGGTAATCTGTGTCACTTTAAGGGCTTATTCTGCCGTGCGTATATCGGACGGGTTTTGTCGCCTGGCTGATAAACGGTGTCCCTCTCTGCAGGAGGAGGAGTGCTCTGAGCTCCTGCCCCCTCTCTGTCAATCCCGCCCCTCCCATTGCAAACAGTGGCGAGGGGTGGAGAGAGGGTGGGAGCTCAGCACTGCTTCCGGCTCTTCCAGCCTCCTCCCCCTGCAGAGAGGGACACCGTATATCAGCGGGGCGGGAAAACCCAGCCGATATATGGTCGTCGGAATAGGCCCTAACATAGAATAACTCCATAAAGGTTCTGCATATCCCCGTGATTCTGACATAGTTTTTTCGACACATGTTGTACTTCATTTAGGTGGTGAAAATAGTCCGATAGAATTTGTAGAAATTTAGTAAAAGCGCCAAACTTGGAAAAAATGTATAAAAAAGTGTCATTTTTTTCACCGTTTCAACTGCAATATGTCAAATATGTGCAAACATACTGCACACATTTTTGATAGGATATATATTTCCATCTGTTTACTTTATTCTGGAAGCACATTAGAAAAAACTGTAGTTTTTTTTAACCATTTAGGAGACGTACAAATTTAACATTAATTTTCAACATTTGAGGAACACTTTGTTTTCTTACACCAAGCCAAGATTGTAGAGGCTCATAGGAGTCCGAATGATAGATACCCCACAAATGACCCTATTTTAAAAACTACACCCCTTAATGTATCCACTGAGTGGGGGTCAGGAGTATTTTGACCCCACAGTTTTTTTCCAGGAATTAATTCAATTTAGAGGAGAAAAAGTAAAATTTCATATTTTTGCAAATATGTCATTTTAAAGACATATTTTTTCTATAATTTACATGAAAATGAGGATTTACAACCCAAAATAGATACCCCTGTTTGTCCTGTGGTCAAAAATATACCCATTGTGGCCCTAATCTTATATCTGAGTGCACAACGGGGCCCAAAATGAAAAGAGTAGTCAGTGTCTTTCAGAACAGAAATTTTGCTTGAAGGCGTTTTAGGCCCCATAGCACACATGTACAGTTCTTGAGCGCCCCAAACCATAGAAAACCCCCACAAATGACCCCATGTTGAAAACTAGACCCCTTAACAAATTTATCTAGGGGTGTACTGCCCATTTTGACCCCACAGTTTTTGAATGAATTCAAGCAAAGCAAAAGGAAAAAATTGTGATTTTCGTTTTTTTGGCAATTCTGTCATTTTAAAAACAGCTTTTTCTGTACAGCACACATATAAATGAAGACTTGCACCCCAAAATGGATACCCCTATTTGTGCTGTTTTCAGAAATATACCCATTGTGGCCCTAATCTTCTGTCTGGATGCACAACGGGGCCCAAAATGAAAGGAGTAGTCGGTGGTTTTCAGAACATAGATTTTGCTTGAAGTCCTTTTAGGCCCCATTGCCCACTTGTAGAGTTCTTGAGCGCCCAAAACCATAGAGAACCCCCACAAATGACCCCATTTTGAAAACTAGACCCCTTAACAAATTTATCTAGGGGTGTACTGCGTATTTTAATCGTACAATTTTTGAATAGATCTAAGCAAAGCAGTAGGAAAAAAACTACGATTTTCATTTTTTTGGGCAATTGCGTCAATTTAAAAACAGTTTTTTTGTACAGCACACATATAAATGAAGACTTTCACCCCGAAATGGATACCCCCGTTTGTCCCGTGTTCAGAAACATACCCATTGTGGCCCTAATAGACTTACAGGACACATGGCTAGGCCTACAATGAAAGGAATACCTGTTGGATTTCAGGGTACAACAGAATAAATTCCAGGCCCCACTGCCCACTTATAGAGCCATTGAGCGGCCAAAACTATAAAGAACCCCCTCAAATGACCCCATTTTGAAAAATAGACCCCTTAACTAATTCATCTAGGGGTGTACTGCGTATTATGACCCCACAGTATTTGAATTAATCTAAGCAAAGCAGAAGGAAAAAATAACGATTTTCAATTTTTGGCAATTTTTTTCAATTTAAAAACTGTTTTTTTTGTATAGTGTACATAGGAATGAAGACGTTCACCCCAAAATGGGTACCCCTGTTTGTCCCCTGTTCAGAAACATACCCATTGTGGCCCTAATCTACTTACAGGACACATGGCAAGGCCTATAAAGGAGGGAACACCCGTTGGATTTCAGGGCACAACTGAATAAATCCCAGGCCCCATTGCTTATTTGTACGGAATAAAAATTGACTCCCTAAAAATCCCCCCCCCCCCCCCCACACACACACACTCCGCACCCTTTTTGGCGTTCACAAATCTTAGATAAAAGTAATAATGTGAACTGTGTGGTATTTCCGAAGACAGGGGTAATTACGGAGGCTGGTTGGAATGGGTACATGGGGCAATAAAACCGGGTATCCCCCCTCCTCTCATGCTTTTTGGGGGTATTTCGTGACCTCAGTGGTGGGTATAGGGTGTAAAAAGTGGCGTTCCGTGAGTCTCAGTAAGCTTGATGAGGTGCAGCGGTCTCGCACAGAAGACACTCAACAAGCTGCTCCTGGAACTGCAGGAAGGCGAGCGTTCCCGGGGCTTCTTGTAAAATACATATCACAGGTAGTGGTCTGAATAACGCCGGGCTCACGCGGGTGCAGGCGGAATCCGCTTGCGGAGGCCCGCAGTGGATCCCAGCTGTGAGCCCGGCTGTGACCCTGCGTACGGCCACGTAATGTACTGCGCATAACTGCCTACTCACACAGGCGGTCATTCGCAGTACAATTTTTTTTTTGTTTGTATTTCCCGCACCGTCGCTTAGCGATGACACGGGTACCCGCAGCCTGTATACAACGGAGTTGCGTATGGGCAGAGGGTATATCCGCGACTATGGAGCACAATGGGCTCTATGTGGCGGATATCCAGAGTAAAATAGAACCTGCTGCGTTCTCTTTTCTGCGAGTGGATTACGCAAATACAACCTGCTAATGTGAGCGGAATTGTGTAATCCAATGCGATTGATCTGCATATTACCGCGGATCAGACGCATGCGGAATCCGTAATTGCTCTCCGGTCATGTGAGACCAACCTAAGGTAGATCTCTACCTTTTAATCACGTGACCGGGGACCGCTCAACGAGGCCACCCGTCACTGCTCCAGGCTCTCGGCGACCGTTGGTCGCTAAGAGCAAGGATATTTTAAGTTTCCTGGGCTCCCCGACTCCTGCGCATGTGTCCGGCTTTTTGCGGGTGGTCGCATGTGCAGAATCCGGCTAAGTTCATGGAGGAGGATCGCGTCGGGGTGCAAATATGGAGACCTCTGGTGAAAAGTCTCATCTCCTCTCACCGATCGCATCAGTGAGGGGAGATGAAGCTTCACTTTTTTTAACTTTTATGTGATCGCCATTATCCATTGGATAACGGCGAACACGTGATGAGGAACCGCTCAACGCGGCCCCCCATGAAATCTCCAGGCTCTTGGCTACGTTTTGTACCCAGGAGCAGGGAGAATTTCAATTATCCTGGCAATCCACAGCTTTTGCGCATGCGTCCGCCATTTTGGCAACGGGCGTGTGCGCAGAAGCTGAGGTAAGGTCCACGGATAAATCCGGGGGCCTTATGTACGTACTTTCATCCTCCCTCACGGACATGATTCCTGAGGGGAGATGAAACGTAAGCTTTTTAAACTTTTTTAAAACTTTTTAAAACTTTTTTAAACTTTTTTAAAAAACTTTTTTACACTTTTTTTTTCACTTTACATGATCACTGCTATCCATTGGATGACAGTGATCATGTCCCCGGTATAATCTCTCTGCTCCTGGCTACACATGACAGCCAGGAGCAGAAGGATTTTGAATTTCCCGGGGCTCGAGCCCCTCTGTGCACACGACCGACGTCAATCATCGGGCGCGCATGCGCAGAGGGGGACTTCGGGTCCCGAAACACCGGGGACATCGGCGGACTTGAGGTGAGTATTTTCACCTCCCGTCATGGATCAGATCCATGAGGGGAGGTGAAACTTGTACTTTTGAAAGAATTTTTTAAAGCTCTTGGATAGCGCCAATCACAATGCCGGGGGGAGGGGTCCCCGCAGCCCAGGATGACAGCTCCATGCTGTCGGCTACCTGCGGACACCGACAGAATGGAGCTGTCACGTCCAATGCCCACGGGGCTTTATTCTCTGCAGGACACATGTTTTTACTTCCTCAGAGAATAAAGCCCACTTGGGCAGGACGTAAAAACACTATGGGCTGGTCGTTAAGGGGTTAATACATCCCAGAATTGTGTTTGCCTTTTTGTCTGCTGCATCACATTGCTGACTCGTGTTCAGTCTATGATCTATTAGTATACCCAAGTCTTTTTCACCTGTGCTGCTGCTTAGCCCAATTCCTCCCATTCTGTATGTGCTTTTCACTTTTCTTGCCCAGATGTAGGACTTTGCATTTCTCCTTGTTAAATACCATTCTGTTAGTCGCCGACCACTGTACAAGCTTTTCTAGATCTTTTTGAATCCTCTCTCTCTCTTCCCTAGTGTTAGCTATCGCTCCTAGCTTTGTGTCATCAGCAAATTTGATCAGTTTCCCATCAATTCCCTCCTCCAGATCATTTATAACAATGTTGACCAACACTGGGCCCAGGACAGAGCCTTGTGGTCCCCACTTGATACATTCTTCTACTTGGATGTGCAGCCATTTAGGACCACTCTTTGAATATGAGGTGCTTATGTGTATTGTCAGTTCGTTTTATGTTGCTTATGCAGTGACTGAGGAGCGGGCCACGGCCTATGAGACAGCGAGGTAGAGTTTGGGCCTTGTCACGGTGGCTCTACTGTCTCCCACCTGGAGGGTAACTGGTGACACGTCCGAGCGCAGGTTAATAAAAGGGAAAACCCAATATTGGATTACCTTAGTCTCTTTTGTCATGGGTGACGCCACCGTTTCTTCTGCAGCGGAGGATTCCTGGTTGGTGGAGTAAATCCTCTTCGGCGCAGCTGCCATGAGGGAATTTGTAGTTGGCAGAGTTATTTCATATACACACGGGTACGTTTTAAGACACAGCCTTCGGAAACGGACGGGCTGGTCGTTTTACTTCAATTTCCAATAGCCAAATAGTTCAGTAGTTTCTTGATAAATGGTGTGACAGAGAGACCTCATGGGATCACAGGAGAGACCACAGCCATAGTTATCTGCAGGTCCTGGCCCGGCACCTTGCTTGCTTTCCTCTCTCGATCTCTACCGGTACACACTCACGAGTAGAAACACGCTGAAGAACGTCTGGGGTTGGCAGTCCCCAACAATCACTCGTCCATTCTCTCAGCTTCCTCTATTCTGTACCACACAGGTAGAAGGTACCGGTGTGGGCTTCCTGCAGAACTCCCCACGCTCCTCTCTCTGGCAGGACCAGTACAGAAGCCTCTTCTCGCTCAGAACTCTCTCTGCACACCGCTTGCAAACACATGTATCACCCAAGGTCACGTGACAAAACAAACAGATACATTTTCCAGACAGTCAGTTCACAAAGCAGACACTTAACCCTTTCAGTGCTGCAGCTATGCAATACACATCATCCTTGCAACACAGAAAACACTGACAATACATAGACAAACGCATGTATACAGTTATGGAGGGGCCCCATTTTCCTGGGCCACTACACATGTATATGGAGAGTATTGCTTAGCTGCAGCACTGAATGGGTTACTGTCTGGGTCATGTTAAAAATGTTTTTTTTTGTAAGTCATATGACCGTGTTTCTTGCATATGTGTTTGCAAGCTGAATGATTAAGTCTTTTGTCTCTTGCCTGGAGGTGGAGTGGAGTGTGACAGGAGAGCTATCTGAGAAGCACTGCCCGCATGCAGGTACCTTCAACCTGCATATGGAGAAGATGGAAGAAGCAGAGAGGTGGCCTAGAAGTTTTTCCCTATGATCCCCACTTAAGGAGTGTGTTTGAAATGTGGAGCCCGCCGTGCAGAGTTCAAGTCTGGCTAAACGTGTCAGTGAACGGTAGAGAGTTTGTGTTCTCCTACGGAGTATCTATTCCGGGAGCGATGCTCCACAGATAACTTGGACTGTGGACCCGGTGTCATCCTGTGTCTGCCTCCCTGTCCCCACCACTAATCCTGCCTGCACGGGTGTGTTTGCTACAACTACTTCCATCCACTGTAATTTATTCAAGTTGTTCAAATAAAATGACAGCTGCCAACCATTCCTGTCAATTGTGAGTTTTTCATTACTCCCCTTGTGTATGAAATTTATTACAATGTCAGTTTCACCGCAGGGGAAGGAACGGTGGCGTCACCCGTGACAACCATTGAATCAAGTAAGCAACCCCATTTAAAAGCCTGCTCTCGGCCCCTAGGACTTGTTCTCCGGTTACCTTCTGGGTGAGAGACGGTAGTGTTATCGTGACAAGGCTCTACTCTAATCCCCGCCATCTCCTAGGCCGAGACCCGCTCCTCAGACGCTGCAGCCGGCTCAAGCGGCCATATGTGGAATCCGCTTGTAGGGAGGTGCAGCGGATCACAGCTGAATAAGGCCGCGTAATGTACCACGCATGTCTGAGTACTCACACAGGCAGTCCTGCGCAGTACACTTTATTTATGTTTCCCGCTCCATCACTTAGTGACGTAGTTGCGTATGGGCAGCGGGTATATCCACGACCATGGAGCACAATGGGCTCTATGTTGCGGATATTTGCGGTAAAATAGAACCTGCTGCGTTCTCTTTTCTGCGAGTGGATTGCATAATTCCGAGTCCGCACGGCTCACAGAACAGATTTTTTTTTGTAAACCCTTGTTCTTGTCAATTGCGCACAGGCCGCGGGTCGGATGTCTTCCGTTGACTTCGATGAAAGCCGTCCACACGTAATCCGCTTAAACACAAGAACACAAGCAGAAAATCACAACCGATTTCCACTTGTCTGCAGGGAAAGCACTTTTCAATATCATGTTTTGGGCGGTATCTGTTGCGCAATTCAGAGGCAGATGCCCGCTCTGGATTTGGAATGCAAATCTGTCCGTGTGCAGCGGGCCTAATATCGAATTTTTCTTAGCTTATTAAAGTCAAATGGGTTTTTCATGGCTGACGCGGCGCTGCTCACTAAGAGGCCTCGGTCACATGAGCGCTGTCTGCGCGGCGCATAGGCGTATGAAAAGACCGCAGCTATACTGCACTAAAGATCGCGGGAATGGGTGGATTCCAGCTATTTGAAGTCACCCGTCCACGCGATCCAGGGGGCGTGGAGCGTGTTATCCATCTCCCATAGGAGACCTGTAAAGACTTGCCCATGAACTTAGCCCACCACAAAGCACATGGTATAGTTTGCACAAAACCTCTTGGGTTACATGAAACAATGGGCAGTAGAAACTTTATAGGTAAATTAGCGGCTGCGCAGGTCTGTTTTGTCTATCGCCAGAGCCAAGAAGTTTTGCGCGAACTCTGCATAAACAACTTTATGAACTATCTAAGAGGTCAGTAATTTCTATGTCTATTATAAGCATTATGCCCAATCTGTGGAAGGTGGATTATGTCATTTACAGAACACCTAAATGATGATGACGTACCTAAATGAGTCCGCTCACGTGGACCCCCATTTACATCTTGTGCATCCCAAAAAATGTTTCCTGCTCACATGGACCCCCAGCAAGTCAAAATTGACCCCTGGGGGTCCACATGGACTTTTTTAGGAACCACTGATCTAAACCATGTGATGTTCTTAAAATGCTATGCAGCAGATAATTAGCGTAATCTGTAATTTGGCCACACCCCAGGAATGAGCCGCCCACGGAGTACCAACCACTATACTGTGACCTACCAATCATCCTCTCACGTTCATCACTGTGACTGCAGCCAGGATCACTGGGATCACGCACACCACAGACCCCAGCTGTTCTCTGCTCACATCTCCATTTCCAGTGCCCTATTCTTCAGATCTGTCAATGCCAAGTGTCAGCGTGTCATTATCCCGTCCCCCAAGTGTCAGCGTATCATCCTGTCCCTCAAGTATCAGCGTGTCATTATCCTGTTCCCCCAGTGTCAGTGTGTCTTCCTGTACCCAAAGTCTCAATGTGTCATAGTTCGATACCCTTAGTGATCAATGCCCGGCAACCAGTGGTTTGATGGTTCTCTCCATTTTGACTGGTTAGCAGTGGTTTGGTGGCTCTGTTCTTGGTGACCAGTGGCTGGTTGCTCCTGTTCATGGTGACCAGTGCTTTGATGCTTCTCTTCTTGGTGAACATTGGTTTGATTCTCCTGCACTTGGCGACCAGCGGTTTGGTGCTTCTGTTCCCAGTGACCAGTGGTTCATTTTGCCTGTTTTTGGTGACCAGTGGTTTGGTGCTCCTGTTCTTAGTGACCAGTTGTTTGTTGTGCCTGTTCTTAGTGATGAGTGGTTTGGTGCTCCTGTTTTTGGTGACCAGTGGTTTGGTGTTCCTGTTCTTGGTGACCAGTTGTGTGGTGCTCTTGTTCTTTCTGACCAGTGGTTTGTTGTGACCGTTCTTAGTGACAAGGGGTTTGGTGCTCCTGTTCTTGGTGACCAGTGGTTTGGTGTTCCTGTTCTTGGTGAAGAATGGTTTGGTGCTCCTGACTCTAATTGCCAGTGGTTTAGTGCCCTTTTCCCAAGTGACAAGTGCTTTGGTGTTTCTCTTCCTGGTAACAAATGGCTCGGTGTTCCTCTTCCTGGTGATGAGTGGCTTTGTGCTCCTTTTTTGGTGACCAGTGATTTGTTGCTCTTGTTCTTTGTGACCAGTGATTTTGTGCTCCTGTTCTTAGTGACCAATGGTTTGGTGCTTTTGTTATTGGTGACCAGTAGTTTGGTGCTCCTGGTCTTTGTGAGCAATGGTTTGGTGCTTCTGTTCTTTGTGACCATTGGTTTGGTGTTCCTGTTCTTTGTGACCACTGATTTGGTGCACCTGTTCTTGGGGACAAGTGGTTTGGTGCTCATGTTCTTGGTGACCAGTGGTTTTGTGCTCCTGTCCCAAGTGACCAGTGGTTTGTTCCTCTTGTTATTGGTGACCAGTGGTGTGGTGCTCCTGTTCTTGGTGACCAGTGGTTTGGTACTCTTGTTCTTGGTGACCAATGGTTTGGTGCTCTTGTTCTTGGTGACCAGTGGTTAGGTGCTTTTATTCTTTGAGACCAGTAGCTTGGTGCTCCTGTTCTTGAGGACCCGTGGTTTTCTGCTCTTGTTCTTGGTGACCAGTGTTTTGGTGCTCTTGTTCTTTGTGATCAATGATTTGATGCTCTTATTCTTTGTGACAAATGATTTAGTGCTCTTGTTCTTGGGGGCCAGTGGTTTGGTCCCCCTGTTTTTTGTGACCAGTGGTTTGGTCCCCCTGTTCTTTGTGACCAGTGGTTTGGTCCCCCTGTTCTCTGTGACCAGTGGTTTGGTCCCCCTGTTCTTTGTGACCAGTGGTTTGGTCCTCCTGATCTTTGTGACCAGTAGTTTGGTCCACCTGTTCTTTGTGACCAGTAGTTTGGTCCTCCTGTTCTTTGTGACCAGTAGTTTGCTGCTCTTGTTCTTGGTGACCAGTGGTTGGGAGCTCTTGTTCTTGGGGGCCAGTGGTTTAGTGCTCTTGTTTTTGGTGACCAGTGTTTTCATGCCTCTGTTCTTGCTGACCAATGATTTGAAGCTCTTATTCTTTGTGACCAATGATTTAGTGCTCCTGTTCTTGGGGGCCAGTGGTTTGGTCCCCCTGTTCTTTGTGACCAGTGATTTGGTCCTCCTGTTCTTTGTGACCCGTACTTTGGTCCTCCTGTTCTTGGTGAATAGTAGCTTGGTGCTTTTGTCCTTTGTGACCAGTGGTTTCGTGCGCCTGTTCTTGGTGACTAGTGGTGCAGATGTTAACCAAGTAAACTGTGAAAGTCAGAAATGAAATCAGAGAGGTTGTCACTTCCCTTCCCCCACTCCTCTTTGCAGCTACTACCAGGGGAATTATCAAGAAAGGCACAAGGGAATGCTCCAAGGTTTATGGATAATTCCTGCTCCAGTGATAGTAGTACATGCTATAACTGGAGCCACTCGTTATATTCTATATACATACTCCGACCATTGATAAGGCTGGAGACGTTTCGACAGTGCGCTCATCTTTCATCTCCTTGTGGTTACTGGAGTGACTCCTCAATGTCAAGTGATTCAAGGACAGGCTCTTGCTATCATACAATAAATATGACTTTAGAACGTGTAATCCTAAAGTCTGCGGTCATGTTAAGGTTAACTGACAAAATAAGAAAACGCCCCTTCGAGGAATTTTTTCTGTCCCTGTTGTCATGGTGATCTGATTTGAGCGGAGTGGTTACAATTCCCATCATTTAAATGACTTGTTAAAAACTCCGTGTGCAGGACTCAGGGCCACCGCTGTCAGATCTGCTGGTCTGAGTGACCTTGGAGGGATATCTTATCTCCAACTGTGGACAGCTCTAGCTCCAGGTTACTTTTCATTAAGGAATTCCGCAGGGGAAATTATGCAACTCATCCCATGAAACTGAGAGCTGAAAGACCCATCCATACAACCGAATATCCAAAACACATCCAACCCACCCTAAACCCCATCCTATCACACTGAGAACTGCAATGTACCATATGAGAACCTAAATCATCAGGACCCACCATATCCATGCAGAGACTTTACATGGTTGGATCATCAGAGGTTAATTCCAGGAGACGATGCCGAATCAGCGTTATCACACACTATATAAGGACAGAAGATGTAGACACCTCGTTCACAGTGAAGTGATGATAACTGAAAATCTGATATTATTGGACATGGGCACTATTATAGTAGTTATATTCTTGTACATAGTGGGCAGTATTATAGTAGTTATATTCTTGTACATAGGGGGCAGTATTATAGTAGTTATATTCTTGTACATAGGGGCAGTATTATAGTTGTTATATTCTTGTACATAGGGGAGCAGTATTATAGTAGTTATATTCTTGTACATAGGAGGCAGTATTATAGTAGTTATATTCTTGTACATAGGGGGCAGTATTATAGTAGTTATATTCTTGTACATAGGGGGCAGTATTATAGTAGTTATATTCTTGTACATAGGGGGCAGTATTATAGTATATTCTTGTACATAATAGTATTATAGTGGTTATATTCTTGAAGAAAATAGAGGCAGTATTATAGTAGTTATATTCTTGTACATAGGAGCAGTATTATAGTAGTTATATTCTTGTACATAGGGAGCAGTATTATAGTAGTTATATTCTTGTACATAGGGGCAGTATTATAGTAGTTATATTCTTGTACATAGGAGGCAGTATTATAGTAGTTATATTCTTGTACATAGGAGGCAGTATTATAGTAGTTATATTCTTGTACATAGGGGCAGTATTATAGTAGTTATATTCTTGTACATAGGGGCAGTATTATAATAGTTATATTCTTGTACATAGGAGGCAGTATTATAGTAGTTATATTCTTGTACATAGGAGGCAGTATTATAGTAGTTATATTCTTGTACATAGGAGGCAGTATTATAGTAGTTATATTCTTGTACATAGGGGCAGTATTATAGTAGTTATATTCTTGTACATAGGGGCAGTATTATAGTAGTTATATTCTTATACATAGGGGGCAGTATTATAGTAGTTATATTCTTGCACATAGGAGCAGTATTATAGTAGTTATATTCTTGTACATAGAAGCAGTATTATAGTAGTTATATTCTTGTACATAGGAGGCAGTATTATAGTAGTTATATTCTTGTACATAGAAGCAGTATTATAGTAGTTATATTTTTGTACATAGGAGGCAGTATTATAGTAGTTATATTCTTGTACATAGGGGGCAGTATTATAGCAGTTATATTTTTGTACATAGGAGGCAGTATTATAGTAGTTATATTCTGTACATAGGAGGCAGTATTATAGTAGTTATATTCTTGTACATAGGGGGCAGTATTATAGTAGGTATATTCTTGTACATAGGGGGCAGTATTCTAGTAGTTACATTCTTGTACATAGGAGGCAGTATTATAGTAGTTATATTCTTGTACATAGGAGGCAGTATTACAGTAGTTATATTCTTGTACATAGGAGGCAGTATTATAGTAGGTATATTCTTGTACATAGAGGCAGTATTATAGTAGTTATATTCTTGTACATAGGGGGCAGTATTATAGTAGTTATATTCTTGTACATAGGAGCAGTATTATAGTAGTTGTATTCTTGCACATAGGGGCAGTATTATAGTAGTTATATTCTTGTACATAGGGGCAGTATTATATTAGTTGTATTCTTGTACATAGGGGGCAGTATTATAGTAGTTATATTCTTGTACATAGGAGGAAGTATTATAGTAGTTATATTCTTGTACATAGGAGGCAGTATTATAGTAGTTATATTCTTGTACATAGGAGGCAGTATTATAGTAGTTATATTCTTATACATAGGAGGCAGTATTATAGTAGTTATATTCTTGTACATAGGAGGCAGTATTATAGTAGTTATATTCTTGTATATAGGAGGCAGTATTATAGTAGTTATATTCTTGTACTTAGGAGGCAGCATTATAGTAGTTATATTCTTGTACATAGGGGCAGTATTATAGTAGTTATATTCTTGTACATAGGGGGCAGTATTATAGTAGTTATATTCCTGTATATAGGGGGCAGTATTATAGTAGTTATATTCTTGCACATAGGGGGCAGTATTAAAGTAGTTATATATTTGTACATAGGGGGCAGTATTATAGTAGTTATATTCTTGTACATAGGGGGCAGTATTATAGTAGTTATATTCTTGTACATAGGGGGCAGTATTATAGTAGTTATATTCTTGTACATAGGGGGCAGTATTATAGTAGTTATATTCTTGTACATAGGGGCAGTATTATAGTAGTTATATTCTTGTACATAGGGGGCAGTATTATAGTAGTTATATTCTTGTACATAGGGGGCAGTATTATAGTAGTTATATTCTTGTACATAGGGGGCAGTATTATAGTAGTTATATTCTTGTACATAGGAGGCAGTATTATAGTTGTTATATTCTTGTACATAGGAGCAGTATTATAGTGGTTATATTCTTGTACATAGGGAGCAGTATTATAGAAGTTATATTCTTGTACATAGGGGGCAGTATTATAGTAGTTATATTCTTGTACATAGGAGGCAGTATTATAGTTGTTATATTCTTGTACATAGGGAGCAGTATTATAGTAGTTATATTCTTGTACATAGGAGGCAGTATTATAGTTGTTATATTCTTGTACATAGGAGCAGTATTATAGTGGTTATATTCTTGTACATAGGGAGCAGTATTATAGTAGTTATATTCTTGTACATAGGGGGCAGTATTATAGTAGTTATATTCTTGTACATAGGAGGCAGTATTATAGTTGTTATATTCTTGTACATAGGGAGCAGTATTATAGTAGTTATATTCTTGTCCATAGGAGGCAGTATTATAGTAGGTATATTCGTGTACATAGGAGGCAGTATTATAGTAGTTATATTCTTGTACATAGGAGACAGTGTTAAAGTAGTTATATTCTTGTACATAGGAGGCAGTATTATAGTAGTTATATTCTTTTACATAGGAGCAGTATTATAGTAGTTATATTCTTGTACATAGGGGGCAGTATTATAGTAGTTATATTCTTGTACATAGGGGGCAGTATTATAGTAGTTATATTCTTGTACATAGGAAGTAGTATTATAGTAGTTATATTCTTGTACATAGGGGGCAGTATTATAGTAGGTATATTCTTGTACATATAGGCAGTATTATAGTAGTTATATTTTTGTACATAGGAGGCAGTATTATAGTATATTCTTGTACATAGGAGGCAGTATTATAGTAGTTATATTCTTGTACATAGGAGCAGTATTATAGTAGTTATATTCTTCTACATAGGGAGCAGTATTCTAGTAGTTACATTCTTGTACATAGGGAGGCAGTATTATAGTAGTCATATTCTTGTACATAGGAGGCAGTATTATAGTAGTTATATTCTTGTACATAGGGAGCAGTATTATAGTAGTTATATTCTTGTACATAGGAGGCAGTATTATAGTAGTTATATTCTTGTACATAGGAGGCAGTATTATAGTAGTTATATTCTTGTACATAGGAGGCAGTATTATAGTAGTTATATTCTTGTACATAGGGGGCAGTATTATAGTAGTTATATTCTTGTACATAGGAGCAGTATTATAGTTGTTATATTCTTGTACATAGGGGAGCAGTATTATAGTAGTTATATTCTTGTACATAGGAGGCAGTATTATAGTAGTTATATTCTTGTACATAGGGGGCAGTATTATAGTAGTTATATTCTTGTACATAGGGGGCAGTATTATAGTAGTTATATTCTTGTACATAGGGGGCAGTATTATAGTATATTCTTGTACATAATAGTATTATAGTGGTTATATTCTTGAAGATAATAGAGGCAGTATTATAGTAGTTATATTCTTGTACATAGGGAGCAGTATTATAGTAGTTATATTCTTGTACATAGGGAGCAGTATTATAGTAGTTATATTCTTGTACATAGGGGCAGTATTATAGTAGTTATATTCTTGTACATAGGAGGCAGTATTATAGTAGTTATATTCTTGTACATAGGAGGCAGTATTATAGTAGTTATATTCTTGTACATAGGGGCAGTATTATAGTAGTTATATTCTTGTACATAGGGGCAGTATTATAGTAGTTATATTCTTGTACATAGGAGGCAGTATTATAGTAGTTATATTCTTGTACATAGGAGGCAGTATTATAGTAGTTATATTCTTGTACATAGGGGCAGTATTATAGTAGTTATATTCTTGTACATAGGTGCAGTATTATAGTAGTTATATTCTTGTACATAGGAGGCAGTATTATAGTAGTTATATTCTTGTACACAGAAGGCAGTATTATAGTAGTTATATTCTTGTACATAGGGGCAGTATTATAGTAGTTATATTCTTGTACATAGGGGCAGTATTATAGTAGTTATATTCTTATACATAGGGGGCAGTATTATAGTAGTTATATTCTTGCACATAGGAGCAGTATTATAGTAGTTATATTCTTGTACATAGAAGCAGTATTATAGTAGTTATATTCTTGTACATAGGAGGCAGTATTATAGTAGTTATATTCTTGTACATAGAAGCAGTATTATAGTAGTTATATTTTTGTACATAGGAGGCAGTATTATAGTAGTTATATTCTTGTACATAGGGGGCAGTATTATAGCAGTTATATTTTTGTACATAGGAGGCAGTATTATAGTAGTTATATTCTGTACATAGGAGGCAGTATTATAGTAGTTATATTCTTGTACATAGGGGGCAGTATTATAGTAGGTATATTCTTGTACATAGGGGGCAGTATTCTAGTAGTTACATTCTTGTACATAGGAGGCAGTATTACAGTAGTTATATTCTTGTACATAGGAGGCAGTATTATAGTAGGTATATTCTTGTACATAGAGGCAGTATTATAGTAGTTATATTCTTGTACATAGGGGGCAGTATTATAGTAGTTATATTCTTGTACATAGGAGCAGTATTATAGTAGTTGTATTCTTGCACATAGGGGCAGTATTATAGTAGTTATATTCTTGTACATAGGGGCAGTATTATATTAGTTGTATTCTTGTACATAGGGGGCAGTATTATAGTAGTTATATTCTTGTACATAGGAGGAAGTATTATAGTAGTTATATTCTTGTACATAGGAGGCAGTATTATAGTAGTTATATTCTTGTACATAGGAGGCAGTATTATAGTAGTTATATTCTTATACATAGGAGGCAGTATTATAGTAGTTATATTCTTGTACATAGGAGGCAGTATTATAGTAGTTATATTCTTGTACATAGAAGCAGTATTATAGTAGTTATATTTTTGTACATAGGAGGCAGTATTATAGTAGTTATATTCTTGTACATAGGGGGCAGTATTATAGCAGTTATATTTTTGTACATAGGAGGCAGTATTATAGTAGTTATATTCTGTACATAGGAGGCAGTATTATAGTAGTTATATTCTTGTACATAGGGGGCAGTATTATAGTAGGTATATTCTTGTACATAGGGGGCAGTATTCTAGTAGTTACATTCTTGTACATAGGAGGCAGTATTATAGTAGTTATATTCTTGTACATAGGAGGCAGTATTACAGTAGTTATATTCTTGTACATAGGAGGCAGTATTATAGTAGGTATATTCTTGTACATAGAGGCAGTATTATAGTAGTTATATTCTTGTACATAGGGGGCAGTATTATAGTAGTTATATTCTTGTACATAGGAGCAGTATTATAGTAGTTGTATTCTTGCACATAGGGGCAGTATTATAGTAGTTATATTCTTGTACATAGGGGCAGTATTATATTAGTTGTATTCTTGTACATAGGGGGCAGTATTATAGTAATTATATTCTTGTACATCGGAGGAAGTATTATAGTAGTTATATGCTTGTACATAGGAGGCAGTATTATAGTAGCTATATTCTTGTACATAGGAGGCAGTATTATAGTAGTTATATTCTTATACATAGGAGGCAGTATTATAGTAGTTATATTCTTGTACATAGGAGGCAGTATTATAGTAGTTATATTCTTGTACATAGAAGCAGTATTATAGTAGTTATATTTTTGTACATAGGAGGCAGTATTATAGTAGTTATATTCTTGTACATAGGGGGCAGTATTATAGCAGTTATATTTTTGTACATAGGAGGCAGTATTGTAGTAGTTATATTCTTGTACATAGGGGGGCAGTATTATAGTAGTTATATTCTTGTACATAGGGGGCAGTATTATAGTAGTTATATTCTTGTACATAGGAGGCAGTATTATAGTAGTTATATTCTTGTACATAGGGGGCAGTATTATAGTAGTTATATTCTTGTACATAGGGGACAGTATTATAGTAGTTATATTCTGTACATAGGGGGCAGTATTATAGTAGTTATATTCTGTACATAGGAGGCAGTATTATAGTAGTTATATTCTTGTACATAGGGGGCAGTATTATAGTAGGTATATTCTTGTACATAGGGGGCAGTATTATAGTAGTTATATTCTTGTATATAGGAGGCAGTATTATAGTAGTTATATTCTTGTACTTAGGAGGCAGCATTATAGTAGTTATATTCTTGTACATAGGGGGCAGTATTATAGTAGTTATATTCTTGTACATAGGGGGCAGTATTATAGTAGTTATATTCCTGTATATAGGGGGCAGTATTATAGTAGTTATATTCTTGTACATAGGAGGCAGTATTATAGTAGTTATATTCTTGTACATAGGAGCAGTATTATAGTAGTTATATTCTTGTACATAGGGGGCAGTATTATAGTAGTTATATTCTTGTACATAGGGGGCAGTATTATAGTAGTTATATTCTTGTACATAGGGGGCAGTATTATAGTAGTTATATTCTTGCACATAGGAGCAGTATTATAGTAGTTATATTCTTGTACATAGGGGTAGTATTATAGTAGTTATATTCTTGGACATAGGGGGCAGTATTATAGTAGTTATATTCTTTTACATAGGGGGCAGTATTATAATACTTATATTCTTGTACATAGGAGGCAGTATTATAGTAGTTATATTCTTGGACATAGGAGGCAGTATTATATTAGTTTTATTATAGTACATAAGGGTAGTTTTATATTAGTTATATTCTTTTACAATGGGGCAGTATTATACTAGTTATATTCTTGTACATAGGGGGCAGTTTTATAGTAGTTATATTCTTTTACATAGGGGCAGTATTACAGTAGTTATATTCTTGTACATAGGGGGCAGTATTATAGTAGTTATATTCTTGTATGTAGGGGGCAGTATTATAGTAGTTATATTCTTTTACATAGGAGGCAGTATTATAGTAGTTATATTCTTGTACATAGGAGGCAGTATTATAGTAGTTATATTCTTTTACATAGGAGCAGAATTATAGTCGTTATATACTTGTACATAGGGGGCAGTATTATAATAGCTATATTTTTGTACATAGGTGGCAGTATTATAGCAGTAGTTTTTTTTTATACATAGGAGGCAGTATTATAGTAGTTGAATTTTACTCAGAGTAGTCATCAATCACTTTTCCCACTTCTATTGACAGCTAATAATAATATTCCTTGAATATAGTGACTTGACGCATGCGGGTATAACAAGAGATGTGCAACCAATACAACTGTACATATATATTTATATACATGCTATACCCAGGTTATACCCGCATGCTCCCTATCACTATATACATAATGATTAACGTACAGTAGCCGTACATTATATAATTATATAGAGAAGATGCCCAGGTTATATCAGCATGTTCTATATCCCCCTATATCGAAGATGTATGTCTTATAGCAGCTGTATATATAATGATATGCATGAGATACCCAGGCTATACCAGTACGGTCGATATTTCTCTATACAGGAGATGTATGTCTTATAGCAGCTGTTATATAATTATATACAGGAGATACCCAAGCTATACCAGTATGGTCAATATTTCTGTATGCAGGAGATGTATATCCTATACCAGCTGTACATTTATAATTATATACAGGAGATACCCAAGTTATACCAGGGTGCTCCATATCACTCTATACAGGAGATATATATCTTATAGCAGCTGTACATATATAATTATATACAGAAGATACCCAGGTTATACCAGCAAACTCTATATCACACTATACAGGAGATATATATCTTATACCAGCTGTACATTTAAAATTATATACAGAAGATACCCAGGTTATAGCAGTATGCTCCATAGCACTCTATGCAGGTGATGTTTTGTCCCGTCTGTCTCCTGAGACCTGTGGTGGTACCGGAGCTCTGGATTTTTCCTGCTCAGGTGTTAGCGATTGCGCTGGCTGAACGTGTGTGCCAGCCAATCCCTCTCTCACAGTACCCATAAAAGCTGTCTTTCCCAGCTGTGGGTGTGGTCAGCTGTCTCTGTTTGTGGTTTGAACAGTTTCTCTGTGTGGCAGCTGCAAGATAGGTTTGTGTTTGTTTGGTTGTGTCACTGGGCTCCTGGTTAGTGTAGGTACTAGTGGCAGGGGCGTAACTATTGGGGGTGCAGGGGATGCAGTTGCACCTGAGCCCAGGGGCCTTAGGGGGCCCATAAGGCCTCTTTTCTCCATATTAGGAGCCCAGTACTATGAAAAAAGCATTACAGTAGGGGGCCCTGTTACAGATTTTGCACCGGGCCCATAAGCTTTAAGATACGCCTCTGACTAGTGGTATAGCCAGGAACCGTGAAGTGGCCTGCTAGCTACCATATTTTGATCAAAATGTCAACTAATACCTGGCATTTATAGGTTTACCACCTGCTACTAGTGGTTGCATTTTGGCTGCTGTATGGTGTCTTTCTGGCTCTGTGTGTCTTCTTATTCTGTCCAGTTGTCCCTGTCTATACCTAGGAGCAGCCAGGGCCCAGATTTGAATACCGCTGAGCCGCCCTTTATTGGGGTGATGTCCTCGCTCAGGTAGGTCTGTGTCACTAACCCTGAGTAGTTGATAGGGAGAAGTGTAAATTTGTTGCAGTTCACCTGGTGTTCTCTATCCTTTCTTGTTCACATGTGTGTGAGTCTGGTGCTTATTTGCCCATATGAACGTAACATGCATATCTTATACCAGCTGTACATATATAATTATATGAGAAGATACCCAGGTTATACCAGCATGCTCCATATCACTATATACTGGAGATGTATAACTTATACCAGCTGTACATATATAATTATATAAAGAGGATACCCAGGTTATGCTCCATATCACTATACACAGGAGATATGTAACTTATACCACTTGTATATATATAATTATATACAGAAGATACCAAAATTATACCAGCATGTTCCATATCACTATATAGAGGAGATATATAACCTATACCAGCTGTACATATATAGTTATATACATGAGATACCCAGGTTATACCAGCATGTTCCATATCACTGTATACAGGCGATGTATATCTTATACCGGCTGTATTCACAAAATATAGATCCGCGCCACCACACAGAAATCCGAAATAAGGGGGGTTTTTACTCACCTGGTGCAAAGCGGGAACCCACGTGTGAGGAAGGAACCCGCTTGCACCAATGATCCCCGTTAGCCTGTAGAACTATAGGTGTTTCTTCATGCAAAGTCCCCAATGATCCTTGGTCCAAGGAGATGCAGCAGTGGGAGAAGCCCCAGTAGGTGGTAAACCATACAATGGGGGAAATGCAATATATAGAAAACAAGAAAAACTCCTTCTGCGCTCTTTTTTTGGGGTTTTGCAATCCAAATAAGGAACTGCCAGGTCACCGCAATATACAGTAAAGTATATTTATTTGTACAACATGTACATAAAATTAAATCAATCTTGCAACGTGTTTCGAAACACGTTGCATGCTTGAAAAAGGCGTCTATAATAGCGCCGAAACACGTTGCAAGATTGATTTAATTTTATGTACATGTACAAATAAATATACTTTACTGTATATTGCGGTGACCTGGCAGTTCCTTATTTGGATTGCAAAACCCCAAAAAAAGAGCGTAGAAGGAGTTTTTCTTGTTTTCTATATATTATACCAGCTGTACATATATGATTATATACAGAAGATACCCAGGATATACCAGCATGCTCCATATCACTATATACAGGAGATGTATATCTTATACCAGCTGTACATATATAATTATATACAGGAGATACCCAAGTTATACCAGCATGCTCCATATCACTATATACAGGAGATATATAACTTATACCAGCTGTACATATATAATTATATACAGAAGATACCCAGGTTATACCAGCATGCTCCATATCCACTATATACAGAAGATGTATATCTTATACCAGCTGTATATATATAATCATGTACAGAAGATACCCAGGTTATACCAGCATGCTCCATATCACTATATACAGGAGATGTATATCTTATACCAGCTGTATATCTATAATCATGTGCAGGAGATACCCAGGTTATACCAGCATGCTCCATATCCACTATATACAGAAGATGTATATCTTATACCAGCTGTATATATATAATCATGTACAGGAGATACCCAGGTTATACCAGCATGCCCCATATTACTATATATAATTATATATGTACAGCTGGTATGAGATATACATCTCGCTGTATAAAGAAGATACCCAGGTTATACCAGCATGCTGCATATCACTATATACAGGAGATGTATAACTTATACCAGCTGTACATATATAATTATATACAGGAGATACCCAGGTTATACCAGCATGCTCCATATCACTATATACAGGAGATGTATAACTTATACCAGCTGTACATATATAATTATATACAGGAGATACCCAGGTTATACCAGCATGCTGCATATCACTCTATACGGGATGTATATCTTATATCAGCTGTACATATATAATTATATACAGGAGATACCCAGGTTATACCAGCATGCTCCACATCACTATGTACAGGATGTATCTCTTATATCAGCTGTACATATATAATTATATACAGAATATACCCAGGTTATACCAGCATGGTCCACATCACTATATACAGGATGTATATCTTATATCAGCTGTACATATATAATTATACACAGGAGATACCCAGGTTATACCAGCATGCTCCATATCACTATATACAGGAGATGTATAACTTATACCAGCTGTACATATATAATTATATACAGGAGATACCCAGGTTATACCAGCATGCTGCATATCACTCTATACGGGATGTATATCTTATATCAGCTGTACATATATAATTATATACAGGAGATACCCAGGTTATACCAGCATGCTCCACATCACTATGTACAGGATGTATCTCTTATATCAGCTGTACATATATAATTATATACAGAATATACCCAGGTTATACCAGCATGGTCCACATCACTATATACAGGATGTATATCTTATATCAGCTGTACATATATAATTATACACAGGAGATACCCAGGTTATACCAGCATGCTCCATATCACTATATACAGGAGATGTATATCTTATATCAGCTGTACATATATAATTATATACAGGAGATACCCAGGTTATACCAGCATGCTCCACATCACTATATACAGGATGTATATCTTATATCAGCTGTACATATATAATTCTATACAAAACATACCAAAATGTGCTACTTTTTTTAGACCGGTAACCGGGCACAAAGCCTTCTATGACTTCCAGCACTTTTCATGGTTGGCTCTGAGCTCCTGAACTTCACCTCTTGTAGGCGGCTCCTCATGGATGGGACCGACGTCCGCCTCTCACTCTCATCATCTTCTCTGCGGGTACTTTTTTAAATCAACATTTTGCTTCTTTGCTGTATCCACAGAATCCGATTTTTTGTGTTTTGTGCTTTTATTCCAGAAGTGGCATCTTGTAAATAGTCCTATTATACGCGGCTCTCCTGAAGTGCTGCCATCATTCTAGTGCCAGTGCTGCGCTGCCCTGATTCCTGGATGACACTTGTGGTCATTATATAAGGACGTCCTTGTGCAGCGCTGGAGAGGATGCTAGATCTGTCACTGCGCTTCCTATCAGTAAGGAGGTGTCAAGTCTGTTACATTGTAAACTCCTCTGTACACACAGTGCCGCTCTCAGCCCAGTGACTTTACTGTCAGCGTGCGCTGCTTCCATGATGGCGGATGACTGATGATGGAAAAGCTGCTGTGCGTTATACTACAGACTAGTAATTATTAGGAAATCATAGTACGGCTGCCTGTCCATGGGCATTGTGGTATCCCGCGGTAGATCTCTGCCGCCGGAGCCGCCGCCCGGGAGCAGGAGCTGGCAGATGGATCTCTGCTGGTCAGCCTATCTAACAGATAGGCTGACCGTGGAGAATCGCGGACGGTTGTTGTCTACTGTAGAACATTGAAGACCCTTCCAGTGTCCCCCGGAGAGTCCTGTTACATCACTCCAAGAGCACAATGTGCAATCCTAAAAGAGGTGAGGGGAACATCAAAAGACCTTCAGAAGTCTCCACAGACTGCAGAAACCTCTCTGCATGTCTCCACAATTGGAGAAACACTCTCCAAGAATGGAGATCATGGAAGCGCACCACAAAGGAAGCCGCTGCTTTCCAATTGCGGCTCATCTCGAGTTTGCCCACAAAAGGCTGGATGCTTCACAATGCTTCTGGAAAAATGTTCCATAGACAGACGAGACAAAAGTGGAACTTTTTAGCACAGATGTACAACACTAGAGGAAGAAGGACATCACACACCAACACCAAGACCTCATCCAACTGTGGAGCCTGGTGGAGGAAGCAGCATGGTTTGGGGATGCAACAAGACAATGGCCCAAGGAACACAAGGAGATCCCCTAAAGAATTACTAAAAAACATTTTTGTTTTTGCATGGCCAAGTTAGAGCCCTAACCCCATGCAGATGCTATGGCATGACCTTAAGAGGGCTGAGCACACAAAGCATCCCAGAAATATTGATGATCTGAAACACATTTGTAGAGACAATGGCCCAAAATGTATTTAGCTGTGTTTTACAGACCTTATTTGCAACTATAGGAAATGTTTGGTTGAGGTGTCAGCTGCTACATGGGGATCTACAGGTTATTATATGGGTTTCACTTACTTTTTCTCCTGCTCTGTGGTTTTTACTCACTAAAAGACGTGAAGGGGAACAACTGTCTGTGTTATTAGTTATATTGTGTTTGTCTCTACTTGTGTCTTAGATACAATTGGACCACTTTTTTTTGTTAGTAATTAATGCAGAGATCCAGGTCATTCCAAAAGGTTCACTTACTTTTTTCTGGCAGCTGTAATACAATATAATATGGGATTATTCTTCCTCATTTGTAACACAATTACAGGGTCCATTTTCTACATTCCCTGTGTTTTCACAGTACTCCTATAGATGAGCAGATCAGAGGGGGTCCCTGGGAATCAGCTGATATTGGTGGCTGCTACTTCTTCAGTTACCTGGTGGAGACACATTAGACTAGAAGTGAATTATCATACAGCAGCTGCTGACATCACTGTGTCATCTATGTAATGCTCAGACTCAATGGTGAAGCTACATAGGAACGCTAAGGGCAGCCATCCTAGGCCCAAGGCTCCTCGGGGGAGGGGCCATAGCTTCACAAACCACCCAACAGCACCAGCTCCTGATACTGCAGCAGGTAGACCTTTCACTATATGCACACAGAAACTGGCATCTCCCAGCTAGCATGACACTGTGTGTGGGCTCTCTCACAGCATGACCTCACTTTGCCCACCTGGCTATATCATTCACTGCACTTTGCATGCAAGTGCCAGGGAAAAAAATGAAATAACGCTGTGAGAGAGTGCCAGCCTGTGCGTGTATGTAGTATGCAGTATTAGGAGGCAAGAGAGGGTACCTACACTGGAGCACAAAGGGGGGTCACCATTACTTAGTCTGTCCACAGAGGGGGGCGTCACCATTATTAGTGTGGCCACAGAGGGGATCACCATCACTCAGTATAGCCACAGAGGATTCCCTTTTTAGTCAGTGGGGCTACAGAGGGGCCACAGGGGGTGCACTATTACTTATTGGGGCGCATGGAATGTTGAATTACTCAGTGGGACCACAGTGGGCACATTATTACTGTGGGAGGGTACTGAGAAATTAATAAGTGGTTGTGGCAACAGGATCGGGTGAATCTGCAGAGGCGACTCATGGCTGGGAATAGTCTCAGTGTCAGTCTTGGCCCAGAGAGAAGAAAACCAAATACAGACGACTCCAAACAGAGATGACATTACCTGTGATCATTGGAGGTAACTGAACTGTAATCACTATCACTGTAGAGCTGTTCATTGAATAGATCATGTGTTCACTATATCATTTACAGGTATATTAAAGTAAGCCGCTGTACCTAGGCTCACCATGCTCTAAAATTTGTCTTGTAGAAATATATATATATCCGTGTTCTTCCTGGTCCTGAGCAGAGCACCTTCCTCTGCCGTCTCCAGAATCCCATATAATATCTACAGAATATAAGACCTTAATCTGGGATCTCTGTAAGAAGAAGGCGTATTATCAAGACCTGAGGGCGTATGTACTATTGTTTGTACGCCGCTTTTCATGCACCAAAATTGCAATGTTTTGGGCCTTCATATCAGGCCCCTTTACATTTTCAGAAAGGGTTGTAGCCACACGTCACCATCGGTTTTAGTATAATATATGCCAGCAACCGGTGTACATTAGAGACCCACAGCAGCTGACGTAGGTTTCCATCCGGCGTGTGGACGAGCCACCAGATGTGACAAATGTATTGACAGGCTTGCACTCCTTAGTACATTTGTTGCACTTGTGAGCAGCTTACTTAGTCCAGCATGCAACCACCAGTCTAAGGAAATGTACCTGTAGTGCATTATAACAGCATCATTCCCAGCAGTAGTATGAATCCAGCACTGCAGCCCTGATGCCCGCCACACGGAACCTGGAAGAAGCAATGGGCAGTCACATGCCGTACATTGTTCATGTGACTGGCTGCAGTGGCCATAGGAGAATCACCACTGAAGCCTGTGGGTAGCTGAGTGGTCACGTGCACACTGAATGGCATGTGACCGCCCGCCGTGTCTCCCAGGTTCCGTGCGGTAGGGACCGGGCAGCAGCACTGGGTGACGAGCCGCTGGGATAAGCAAACATTCAATTTCTCGTCATTGTAACTCTCTATAATGTTTTTGAGGGTCCCAGAAAACCCCTTTAAGTATACAGTCTGATTATAGTAGTATGAGATGGAGTACTACAGTATTACCAGTATAAGATGGCGTATTAGAATATTAATAGTATGAGATTATAGTTATAGTATAAGATGGAGTATTAGTAGTATTAGTAGGATGAGATGGAGTATTGTAGTATTAGTAGGATGAGATGGAGTATTGCAGTATTAGTAGGATGAGATGGAGTATTGTAGTAGTATGAGGTGGAGTATTATAGTATTATTAGGATGAGATGGAGTATTGTAGTAGTATGAGATGGAGTATTATAGTATTAGTAGTATGAGATGGAGTATTGTAGTAGTATGAGGTGGAGTATTATAGTATTAGTAGGATGGGATGGAGTATTGTAGTAGTATGAGATGGAGTATTGTAGTAGTATGAGGTGGAGTATTATAGTATTAGTAGGATGAGATGGAGTATTGTAGTAGTATGAGATGGAGTACTATAGTATTAATAGTATGAGATGGAGTCCTATAGTATTAGTAGTATGAGATGGAGTATTGTAGTAGTATGAGGTGGAGTATTATAGTATTAGTAGGATGAGATGGAGTATTGTAGTAGTATGAGGTGGAGTATTGTAGTATTAGTAGTATGAGATGGAGTATTGTAGTAGTATGAGGTGGATTATTATAGTATTAGTATTATGAGATGGAGTATTGTAGTAGTATGAGATGGAGTACTATAGTATTAATAGTATGAGATAGAGTCCTATAGTATTAGTAGTATGAGATGGAGTATTGTAGTAGTATGAGATGGAGTATTGTAGTAGTATGAGATGGAGTATTATAGTATTAATAGTATGAGATGGAGTCCTATAGTATTAGTAGGATGAGATGGAGTATTGTAGTAGTATGAGGTGGAGTATTATAGTATTAGTAGGATGAGATGGAGTATTGTAGTAGTATGAGATGGAGTACTATAGTATTAATAGTATGAGATGGAGTCCTATAGTATTAGTAGGATGAGATGGAGTATTGTAGTAGTATGAGGTGGATTATTATAGTATTAGTATTATGAGATGGAATCTTGTAGTAGTATGAGGTGGAGTATTATAGTATTAGTAGTATGAGATGGAGTATTGTAGTAGTATGAGGTGGAGTATTGTAGTAATAACATGGAGTATCAAAGTGGCAGTACAAGATATGGTAATAGCTCCTGGAACATCCTAGTATTAGGAAGCACCCATCACACCCCCTGTGCCAGTAACTGGTCGCATACAACGACCAGTCCTGGAGTTCTTACCCCCACCCTATTAGAATGACCTCCATTGACACGACAAGGTGATGTTGGTGAATCACAACCAGCTTTATTTCCTTGAAAAAATAAACATTTTCTATTTTTCACTTTCATTTGATTTTTTTCAATACAAAAATGATAAATCGAAGAGAACAGCAGCTGACATAAAACTCCAGCATCAGCGTCTTCTACAAAGAGTCCGAACAGTCCTCAGCAGCCTGCAAGTGGGTCCATATGTAGAGAGTGCAGCAGCATCAGCCATCAGTGCACTACACATCATACACATCACACATAGTGCAGGAGAAACAGTCCATGGCTACTACAGTATATACAGCTCCCAGCTCATCCCATGTAGTCTGCTGCAGCCGGCAATATCCTCCTGCAAGGTCGGAGCTGTCCAGCTAGTGGTGCTGAACTTTGTCCCATAGCTCCCAGGTCGGGAGTTCTGCTCTGAAGGAGCTCCTATAGAAGCATACATCACACAGATAACAGAGCCATGCAGGGAACAGCCGAGCCACAAGCCAGACTAGAACCTTCCAAGAAGTAGTTGGGACTAGAGCTGACATACCTCTAGGAGATAAGTTGCATCTCCAAGGAGAAAAGTAAAAGGCAGATCATTGTCACTGCCCACCAAGCTCACAGGGTGCTGAAGGACAGTCCCATGGAGTAAAATCCAAGTCCTTTGAGTTTCTCCTCAGTCCTGGTCTTCTGCTTCAGGTGCACCTTGCCATGTCGCTTCTTCTCGTCGCTCCTGGCAAACCTCCTGCCGCACAGGTCACAGGAGAAGGGCTTCTCCCCGGTGTGGGTCCTGATGTGGGTGGTCAGGTGATCACTGCGGCTGAAGTTCCTCAGGCAGATCCTGCACTGGAAGGGCTTGTGCCCAGTGTGGATCCTCAGGTGCCTGTTAAGCTCATCTGACCTGGCAAAGCTCCTGATGCAGCTGTCCACTGGGCAAGCAAAGGCCTTCTCGTGGGGCTTGGGGCGAAAACACTTGGCTGGGAACTTGTTCCTGCGGTATTTCCTTCTGGGTTCTGTTAGAGGGGTCCCAGAATTAGCTGGCATCATGTTGTCAGCTGTTGGGGAGAGACCCAGAAAGTCAGTGGAAATGATTGGTGGGGACTGGTGTTGAAGAACATCCTCTTGGTTCATTAGCCCTGGATGGCTCAGCTGGTATTTGGCATCCGACAAGAGCTGAGGCTTTAAGTCAATCTGGGTCTCAGTAAAGTCATATGTGTCAGACTGAGATGATGGATAAGTGTCAGACTGAGAACTGAAGTCCATGTTGTACAGAACAGACTCCTCACCAGGAAGGTCACTCACTTGGGATTGGCAGCAAGAGGACATCATGTTCTCCACTTTAGATTCCAAGGGATGAAAGACATGGGAAGCATCGTCAGGGGGCAGAAAGCCTTCAGTAGGGTAGGAAGGTTGTGCAAAGTTTTGAGGTCCCTGCGAATCCCACTGACCACCAAAAGAATCCAATGTAGGGGAGATTGGGGACAAGTCATGCTTGTTGGGGAGGACTTTAGAGTCAAAGAAGCATTGGGAAGAACAGGAGCTGCCCAGGTTGGGTGAGCTGGGCACCTGGTGAATGTCCTCCGTGCTGCTGAAGGCAGAGTACAGCTGGCCAGAGAAGCCCTGCTGCACTGAGATGTTGAGGTTGGGCTGGGAGTAAAGGTCCATGTGGTTCTGGATAGTCTCAGGGACCGAGTACAGCGACTCCTGGCGGTTCATACGTGGTGGTACAGAGAAAGAAGACAGTCCAAGTATTCCAGACATGATGTTAAACAAGGCTTCCGGGTCATGGCCGTGCTCTGGGACTGACTCTATGAAGAAGCTCCCGGAGTAGTTGAGAGGAAGAGGTGGGGAGGGCTGGCTGCTCAAGAAGAAGTAGTCAGGGGCTTCTTGGTCTGAAGGAGTCCCAAAGGCATCTGAGGGGGAAAGGGAAAGCAGGTGAGTTCAGTGACTGCGGGACCCACCATATACACCCAAGTACACTATCACCCCTATCATCCACCATCCTTCAAACACTACTGCTCCATCCTTTAATCCCCATTCTTCAACCACTGCACCCCTTTGCATCAACCACTGCACCCTCATCCTACCACCATTGCACCCCATCCTACCACCATTGCACCCTCCCCCTACCATCATTACACCCTATCCTCCTGCCTTTGCACCCGCATCCATTAACCATTGCACTGACATCTTTCAGTCATTGCACCTCAATCTATTAACCATTATACAGCAATTCAATAACCATAGCACCCCAACCCATTAACCATTACACCCCTATAGTTCAGACATTACACGCTCATCCATTAACTATTGCATTGCCATCGTTCCACCATTGCACCCTTATCCATTAAGGATTGCACAGCCATGCAATAAGCATTGCACCCCTATCCATTAACCACTACACCCCCATACTTCAAGCATTGCACTCCATCCATCTACCATCGCACCCCATTTATGGCCCCTTATACACCCATCAACACCTTGTATTCCTGGCTTTCATTAATGGACTTCAGATAAAATCACACATGGAATCTGAAGCAACATCAAAGCCTCGGTGGATGTGAATCCCGGTTGCACCGCCCCCCAGCTGCTGCGTTCTCCTGAACCCCCTACATCTACACTGGATACATCATCTGAGCTGTAATACAGATAGATCGTCTCTTACCTCCAGCGTATTGGGCTGCTGGGGTCTCCTGTGCTGCTGGCAGCTGCTGCTCCACTGATGACCCCCGACTTTGCTCCCCTTCCTCCTTCAAGTCACAATCCTTCGGGTATTTGGGGTAGATGGAGTCCTGGCAGGAGAGATCCATGATTCTGAGCTGCATATGAAGCTGCTGCTTTAGGGGGCAGCTATGTGCCAGACTGGGGGTGCAGGTAGTCACACTGCTGCCTTGCTGCTATGTGGAGGATCTGGCTCTTGTGTCCATGCTCCTGCCTTGCCTCCTCCTTATATATGCAGCAGGGGCAGCCCCTGATCTTCCGCTGCTTGGGATCTCTCCATTTCAGGAGTCTCCAGTGATGCTGCTGTGACGTAAAAGCCCATATATGGACACAGGATGTAGGATGGGGACTCCCAAAAAGGAGATCTCTCATTATTGTGACGCCTCCCGGCTGCTGCTTGTTGTTGTGATGCCTTTTTTCTTCTTTTAATAAAACCTGTGCAAGAAAGTTGTGAATTCTCAACACTTCAGTAGCAGAGATGGGGGAGGGGCTGAGGGGGGGGGGGGGTGAAGAAGTGTGGGGGGGGGGGCGGAGATGAAATAAAAGGGGTCATAGAAGAAGAAATAGGGAAATGGGGAGAAGATACAAAATAATAGATGGGGATACAGGATAACTGGAGAAAGATAAAGGGGGATAAGGAGAAGATACATGTGATGGAAGGGAAGATACAGGATGGACAGGGAGAGGATACGGGATGGGGAAGATACAGGGCGATGTCGAGAAAACAGAGGAAGGACACTGAGAAGATACAGAGGCAACGGGGGATATTCAGTTTTATAGGGGAAGATACAAAATGATGTGGAAGCCATAGGTGGATGGGAAGAAGATGCAGAATGACGGATGGAGGATACCGGATCGCTGGGGAAAGATAAAGATACGGAGAAGATAGAGACGGGATGGGACGCAAGGGAGAAGAAGATACATAGTGATGGAAGGAAAGATACAGGAGGGGCAAGGAGAAGATATGGGATGGGGAAAGATGCAGGATAATAGACGGTTAATAGTGGATAACTGGGCAATAACTGAGGGTTAATGAGCAGCTATAGATAGGGGGACAGGGAGAAGATACATAATGATGGAAGGGAAGATACCGGAGAGTTAGGGAGAAGCTATGGGCATGGGGAAAGATACAGGATGATGTCAGGAAGATAGAGTAGGGACAGGGAGCAACAGGGGAGATTCAGTATGATGGGGAAGATACAAAATGATGGGGAGAAGCTACAGGGGGTGGGAAAAAGTACAGGGGAAATGGTGGAAAAGATCCAGAATTATGTGTGTGTGTGTGTGTGTGTAAGATATAGGAGGGATAAGGGGAAGATATCGGGGAGAGACAGGATTATGGTGAAAGGTACAACATGATGAGATAAACATATGGGGGAGATACGGAGTAATGGGAAGAAGATGCAGGCAGCTAGAAATAAAGATCTAGGATGATGGGAAGAAGATACAGGGAATGCAGTACAAAAGATAAAAGGAAATTGATAGATAGAGAAGTTAGAAGAGGGATAGCAAGAAGATACAGTGGATGAAAAAAGTGAGATACAGGCGTGTTAAAAAGAAGACATAGAGCAGAAGATACGAGGAAGTCAATAGGAAGTTACAAGAGGGATAGAGAGATAAACAAGATACTGGATGGAAAAGATAAAATGCAGGGGGAAGAATTGAAGATACACGGGGACCGAGGAGAGGGTACAGGAGGGCACAGAAAAAAGTCAGGGGCACTGGAGGAGGACACAAGGATGGGCAGAAGATACAGGGAAGCTGATAAAATGCAGGTGGATGGAGAGAAGATACTGTATTATTGGGAGAAGACACAAGGGGACAGAATAAAGATAAAGGGCACGAGGAGAAGATACGGGAGCTGCAGAGAAGATTTAGGGGAATGGGATGAGGGATATGGAAAAGAGGGACAGAAGTCACAGGGGAGCAGATAAGCAGGTATAGGAGGGATGAGGAGAAGATACATGGAAGAAGCAGAAGATACACACATGGTAATTAAACATAGAAAATGAAGCCTTTATTACCTATATAGAATTACTATGAATGAACCACACCAGTGCAGGAATCACTATTCATTTATCATACTTGGATGGGCTTCCATCATGATCATTGTGTCCTTGGTCTTTAGGGTATAATAAACATTTAGATTTGTTAAACTCAGAAATCCTTTCCATTGTTTACCCCAATGTGGGGTAATGCTGGAACTTTTAGTGCAACTTCTAGTAGATAATGTTACATCCAGGTTACTATAGGGCTACATAGGTAACATTATTGCTGCAGCAATGATGGGACACTGTATGTAGAAACTGTCCTAATAGGTCCCTGCTGTGGTATATCTAATCCTGCCCAGAATACAGAAAAAAATCACACCATAACACACTGCTGACTCCTGTTGGTTGTAACTGGTACTGCAACTAATGATTTTGCTTTGTGATGGTGTTAGACTGATATGTTAGGAAATTATTGGTTTGGGATGAAAGAATCATTCTCAGCCCCACCAGCTCCTGTGTGACCTCTCACCCTACTCTAATACACTGTACAGAATCCAAGGCTGGGGGCTTCAAACGGGCCATAAGAAGGTTGAAACATCTTCACTAATTATTGTTTGCTCTGGAGTTACTTTATTGTACATATGATCCTGACCGATATAGTGCACAAACTACTGATACACTGCTGCCTCCCAGTGGTCAGAACTGGTATATGGGAAATTATCAGAATATCACTAGTAGTAGCCTTGATGAAGGACCCTGTGAGGTCCGAAAAATTGCATTACCATCATGTATTTTTGTTAGCAATTAAAAGGTATCATATCTACAAGAATACTTGGCTTCTCTTATTGAGAACCTTCACACTTTAGTAGTAGCAGCAATGTTGTATATTTATGATGATTGTGTCTGATTACTTTTAGACTTTATTAAGAATCAGTTTATATAGCAGCGCTAATACCTGACCTAATATATTTAAAGTACAGTATAATGGTACATACAATCCTGCCCAGTATAATGTACAAATGTCATAGCACACTGCTGACCCCTGGTGGTTATCCTATGAACTGCTTCTGCTTTCTCACTGCTACTTCATTTTAATGCGAGGTTGAATTTTGCCGATTTATGTATATGACTTTATTTTCCTGTATGATCACATGGCTCTTCCAAATGCATGGCTATAGAGGCTAACCATATGACTGCTATGGGGCCCTTGGAAGAGGGAAGGGGGGGGGGCTAGCCCTGATTTGGCTTGCTACTGGGTATAGAGAACTTCCCTCTGCAGCAGAGCTGCATTATTACCACCAGCCAAAGGGGTGAGAAATTAGCCCTTCTATCCTGGGTAAAGCTCGGCACAATAATATGTGGGTAGGGAGGGTGAATTTGATCTTTGCTATGGTGGCCCACTATCTTCACATCTCTGTTCTAATTTTCTGAATGTAAACAATGAATGTTTCCTTTCACTGACAGCAAGCAGAGATCATGAAAACCATTTGAAATAAAAATCCAAAGTATCTGAGAAAACAGCATTACTTTTTAGGAATATCCCTTTAAAATCCAACATGCTGAGCCTTGTCCTCTCAAGAATAAGATTTCAGGGAACACGAGGAAGGGGGGGGGGCGCCCCCATGGGCATTAGATTATCCTCTCCTTTCAGTATACATTTGGAGCCTTCATCCGGGGAAGAGACTATGAACTTGTATGGGCTTTATAATGCTGCTGTTCTACAGATACGGTTGGCTGAGTGCCCCCTGGTGGATGATAGAGGAGTCTACAGCCCTACTGAATGCAGCAAAGTTCATTCTCTAGCATTAATATCATTCTAAATAACAGGTGAGAAAGAGACGAGCAGAAACGATGGTGAGCAGAACCGACGGTGAGGAGAAACAACAGTGAGCAGAACCGATGGTGAGCAGAACCGACAGTGAGCAGAACCGACGGTGAGGAGAAACAACAGTGAGCAGAACCGATGGTGAGCAGAACCGACAGTGAGCAGAACCGACGGTGAGGAGAACTGACAGTGAGCAGAAACGATGGTGAGCAGAACCAACAGTGAGCAGAACCGACGGTGAGGAGAACCGACGGTGAGGAGAAACAACAGTGAGCAGAACCGATGGTGAGCAGAACCGACAGTGAGCAGAACCGACGGTGAGGAGAACTGACAGTGAGCAGAAACGATGGTGAGCAGAACCAACAGTGAGCAGAACCGACGGTGAGGAGAACCGATGGTGAGCAGAACCGACAGTGAGCAGAACCGATGGTGAGCAGAACCGACGGTGAGCAGAACCGACGGTGAGCAGAACCGATGGTGAGCAGAACCGACAGTGAGCAGAACCAACGGTGAGGAGAACTGACAGTGAGCAGAAACGATGGTGAGCAGAACCAACAGTGAGCAGAACCGATGGTGAACAGAACCGACTGTAAGCAGAAACGATGGTGAGCAGAACCAACAGTGAGCAGAACCGATGGTGAACACAACCGATGGCGAGCAGAACCAACTGTGAGCAGAACCGATGGTGAGCGGAACCGACGGTGAGCAGAACCAATGGTAAACAGAACCGACTGTAAGCAGAACCGATGGTGAGCAGAACTAACTGTGAGCAGAACCTACTGTGAACAGAACCAAAGGTGAGCAGAACCGATAGTGTGAGGAGACTATGGTGAGCACAACTGATGGTCAGCAGAACCGACTGTGAGCAGAACTGATAGGATCTGGTGACGGAGCTGTGATAGGGTTGGTGAGGGAGCTGTGATAGGGTCTGGTGAAGGAGCCATGATAGGGTCTGGTGAGGAAGCTGTGATAGGGTCTGGTGAGGGTGTTGTGGTAGGGTCTGGTGAGGGAGCTATGATGGGTCTGGTGAGGGTGCTGTGATAGGGTCTGATGAGGGAGCCACGATAGGGTCTGGTGAGGGTGTTGGGATCAGGTCTTGTGACGGAGCTGTGATAGGGTCTAGTGAGGGAACTGTGATAGGGTCTTGTGAGGGAGCCATGAAAGGGTCTGGTGAGGGAGCCTTGATAGGGTCTGGCGAGGAGGCTGTGATAGGGTCTCGTAAGGGTGTTGTGATAGGGTCTGGTAAGGGTGCTGTGATAAGGTCTGGTGAGAAAGCTGTGATAGGGTCTGGTGAGGAAGCTGTGATAGGGTCTGGTAAGGGTGCTGTGATAGGGTCTGGTGAGAAAGCAGTGATAGGGTCTGGTGAGGAAGCTGTGATAGAGTCTGGTGAGGGTGCTGTGATAAGGTCAGGTGAGGGAGCTGTGATAGGGTCTGGTGAGGGAGCCATGATAGGGTCTGGTGAGGGTGCTGTGATAAAGTCTGGTGAGAGAGCTGTTATAGGGTCTGGTGAGGGAGCTGTGATAGGGTCTGGTGAGAGAGCCATGATAGGGTCTGTTGAGGGAGCCATGATAGGGTCTGGTGAGGGAGCCACGATGGGGTCAAGTGAGGGTGCTCAGATAGTCTGGTAAGGGAGCCTTGATAGGGTCGGGTGAGAGAGGCATGATAAAGTCTGGTAAGGGAACTGGAATAGGGTCTGGTGAGGGAGCCATGATAGGGTCTGGAGAGGAAGCAGTGATAGGGTCTGGTGACGGAGCTGTGATAGGGTGCGGTGAGGGAGCCATGATGGGTTCTAGTGAGGGTGCTCTGATAGAGTCTGGTGAGGGAGCAATTATAGGGTCTGGTGAAGGAGTCATGAAAGGGTCTGGTGAGGGAGGCGTGATAGGGTCCCCTAAGGGAGCTGTGATAGGGTCCGGTAATGGAGCTGTGATAGGGTCTGGAGAGGGAACAACAATGGGGTCTAGTGAGGTTGCTGTGATAGGGTCTGGTGAGGGAGCTGTGATAGAGTCTGGTGAGGGAGCTGTGATAGGGTCTGGTTGGTGAGGGAGCCTTGATAGGGTATGGTGAGGGTGCTGTGATCAGGTCTGGTTAGGGAGCCGTGATAGGGTTATGGTGAGGGAGCTGTGATAGGGTCTGGTGAGGGAGCTGTGATAGGGTCTGGTGAGGGAGCTGTGATAGGGTCTGGTTGATGAGGGAGCCTTGATAGGGTCTGGTGAGGGTGGTGTGATCAGGTCAGGTGAGGGAGCCATGACAGAGTTATGGTGAAAGAGCTGTGATAGGGTCTGGTGAGGGAGCTGTGATAGGGTCTGGTGAGGGTGCTGTGATAGGGTCAGGTAAGAGAGCTGTTATACGGTCTGGTGAGGAAGCTATGATAGGGTCTGGTGAGGGACCTGTGATAAGGTCTGGTGAGGGTGCTGTGATAGGGTATGGTGAAAGAGTCGTAATAGGGTCTGGTTAGGGAGCTGTAATAGAGTCTGATGAGGGTGCTGTGATAGGGTCTGGTGAGGGTGCTGTGATAGGGTCTTGTGAGAAAGCTGTGATTGGGTCGGGTGAGAGTGCTGTGGTAGGGTCTGGTGAGGGACCCATGATAGGGTCTGGTGAGGGAGCCATGATAGGGTCTGGTAAATGAGCCACTATGGGGTCTAGCGAGGGTGCTCTGATAGGGTCTAATGAGGGTGCTGTGATAGGGTCTTGTGAGAAAGCTGTGATTGGGTCGAGTGAGAGAGCTGTGATAGGGTCTGGTGAGGGTGCTGTTATAAGGTGTGTTGAGGGAGGTGTGACCGGGTCTGGTGAGGGAGCTGTGATAGGGTCTGGTGAGGGTGATGTAATAGGGTCTGGTGAGAAAGCTGTGATAGCGTCTCGTAAGGGAGCCATGATAGGGTCTGGTGAGCATGCTTTGATAGTGTCTGGTGAGAGAGCTGTGATAGAGTCTGGTGAGGGTGCTGTGATAGGGTCTTGTAAGGGAGCCTTGATAGGGTCTGTGAGAGAGCAGTGATAGGGTCTGGTGAGGGAGCTGTAATAGGGTCTGGTGAGGGAGCCGTGATAGGGTCTGGAGAGGGAGGCATGATAGAGTATGGTGAGGGAGCTATTATAGGGTCTGGTGAGGGAGCTGTTATACGGTCTGGTGAGAGAGCCATGATAGGGTCTGGTGAGGAAGACATGATAGGGTCTGGTGAGTGAGCCACGATGGGGTCTAGTGAGGGTGCTCTGATAGAGTCTGGTGAGGGAGCCTTTTTTAGGTTCTGGTGAGGGAGCCTTTTTTAGGTTCTGGTGAGGGAGCCTTTTTTAGGTTCTGGTGAGGGAGCTGTGATAGGGTCTGGTGAGGGTGCCGGGATACGGTCTGATGAGAGAGCCATGATAGGGTCTGGTGAGGAAGCCATAATAGGGTCAGGTGAGGGAGCCATGATAGGGACTGGTGAGGGAGCCACGATGGGGTCTAGTGAGGGTGCTCTGATAGAGTCTGGTGAGGGAGCCTTGATAGGGTCTGGGAAGGGAGCCATGATAGGGTCTGGTGAGGGAGCTGTGATAGGGTCTAGGGAGGGAGCCATAATAGGGTCTGGTGAGGGAGACGTGATAGGATTTGTTACAAGGGGCTGTGATAGGGTCTGATGAGGGTGCTTTGATAGGGTCTGGTGAGGTTGTTGTGATACGGTCTGGTGAGAGAGCTGTGATAGGGTCTGTTGAGGGTGTTGTGATAGGCTCTGGTAAGAAAGCTGTGATAGGCTCTGGTGAAGGTGCTGTGATAGTGTCTGGTGAGGAAGCTGTGATAGTGTCTGGTGAGGAAGCTGTGATAGGGTCTGGTGATGGAGCTGTGATTGGGTCTGGTGAGGGTGCAGTGATAGGGTCTGGTAAGAGAGCTGTGATAGGATCTGGTGAGGGTGCTGTGATAGAGTCTGGTCAGGGTGCTGTGATTGGGTCTGGTGAGGGTGCTGTGATAGGGTCTGATGAGGGAGCTGTGATCGGGTCCGCTAAGGGAGCTGTGATAGGGTTAGGGGAGAGAGCCGTGATAGGGTCTAGTGAGGGAACCTTGATAAGGTCTGGTGAGAGAGCTGTGATAGGGTCTGGTGAGGGTGCTTTGATAGAGTCTGGTGAGGCTGCTGTGATAGAGTCTGGTGAGGGAGCTGTGGTAGGGTCTGGTGAGGGAGCTGTGGTAGGGTCTGGTGAGGGAGCTGTAATAGGTTCTGGTGAGGGAGCTGTGATAGGGTCTTTTGAGGGAGCCACGATGGGGTCTAGTGAGGGTGCTCTGATAGAGTCTCGTGAGGGAGCTGTGATAGGGTCTGGTGAGGGAGCTGTGATAGTGTCTGGTGAGGGAGCCACAATGGGGTCTAGTGAGTGTGCTGTGATAGGGTCTGATAAGGGAGCCGTAATACGGTCTGGTGAGGATGCTGTTATAGGGTCTAGTGAGAGAGCTGTGATAGGGTCTAGTGAGGGTGCTGTGATAATGTCTGGTGAGGGTGCTGTGATAGGGTATGGTGAGAGAGTCATAATAGGGTCCGGTTAGGGAGCTGTAATAGAGTCTGATGAGGGTGCTGTGATAGGGTCTGGTGAGGGTGCTGTGATAGGGTCTGGTGAGAGAGCTATGATAGGGTCTGGTGAGGGTGCTGTGATAGGGACATGTGAGAAAACTGTGATTGGGTCGGGTGAGGGTGCTGTGGTAGGGTCTGGTCAGGGACCCATGATAGGGTCTGGTAAGGGAGCCATGATAGGGTCTGGGGAATGAGCCACTATGGGGTCTAGTGAGGGTGCTGTGACCGGGTCTGGTGAGGGAGCTGTGATAGGGTCTGGTGAGGGTGATGTAATAGGGTCTGGTGAGAAAGCTGTGATAGGGTCTCGTAAGGGAGCCGTGATAGGGTCTGGTGAACATGCTTTGATAGTGTCTGGTGAGAGAGCTGTGATAGAGTCTGGTGAGGGTGCTGTGATAGGGTCTGGTGAGGGAGCTACGATAGGGTCTTGTAAGGGAGCCTTGATAGGGTCTGTGAGAGAGCAGCGATAGGGTCTGGTGAGGGTGCTGTGATAGGGTCTGGTAAGGGAGCTGTCATTGGGTCTGGTGAGGGAGCTGTGATAGGGTCTGGTGAGGGAGCCGTGATAGGGTCTGGAGAGGGTGCTGTAATAGGGTCATGTGAGAAAGCTGTGATTGGGTCTGGTGAGGGTGCTGTGGTAGGGTCTGGTGAGGGACCCATGATAAGGTCTGGTGAGGGAGCCATGATAGGGTCTGGTGAATGAGCCACTGTGTGGTCTAGTGAGGGTGCTCTGATAGGGTCTGATGAGGGTGCTGTGATAGGGTCTTGTGAGAAAGCTGTGATTGGGTCGAGTGAAAGAGCTGTGATAGGGTCTGGTGAGGGTGCTGTGATTAGGTGTGTTGACGGAGGTGTGACAGGGTCTGGTGAGGGTGCTCTGACCGGGTCTGGTGAGGGAGCTGTGATTGGGTCTGGTAAGGGTGATGTAATAGGGTCTGGTGAGAAAGCTGTAATAGGGTCTGGTGATGAAGCTGTGCTAGGGTCTGGTGACGGAGCTGTGATAAGGTCTGGTGAGGGTGCAGTGATAGGGTCTGGAAAGAGAGCTGTGATAGGGTCTGGTGAGGGTGCTGTGATTGGGTCTGGAGAGGGAGCCTTGATAGGGTCTCGGGAGAGAATTGTGATAGGGTCTGGTGATGGAGCCGTGATAGGGTCTGGTAAGAGAGCTGTGATTGGGTCTGGTGAGGGTGCTGGGATAGGGTCTGATGAGGGAGCTGTGATCGGGTCCGCTGAGGGAGCTGTGATAGGGTCTAGTGAGGGAACCTTGATAGGGTCTGGTGAGAGAGCTGTGATAGGGTCTGGTGAGGGTGCTATGATAGAGTCTGTTGAGGGAGCTGTGGTAGGGTCTAGTGAGGGTGCTCTGATTGAGTCTCGTGAGGGAGCTGTGATAGGGTCTGGTGAGGGAGCTGTGATAGGGTCTGGTGAGGGAGCCACAATGGGGTCTGGTGAGTGTGCTGTGATAGGGTCTGATAAGGGAGCCGTAATACGGTCTGGTGAGGATGCTGTTATAGGGTCTAGTGAGAGAGCTGTGATAGGGTCTGGTAAGTGTGCTGTGATAGGGTCTGGTAAGAGAGCTGTTATACGTTCTGGTGAGGGTGCTGTGCTAGGGTCTGGTGAGGATGCTGTGATAGGGTCTGGTGAGGGAGCTGTGAAAAGGTCTAGTGAGGGTGCTGTGATAAGGTGTGGTGAGGGAGCTGTGATAAGTTCTAGTGAGGGTGCTGTGATAATGTCTGGTGAGGGTGCTGTGATAGGGTATGGTGAGAAAGTCATAATAGGGTCCGGTTAGGGAGCTGTAATAGAGTCTGATAAGGGTGCTGTGATAGGGTATGGTGAGGGTGCTGTGATAGGGTCTGGTGAGAGAGCTATGATAGGGTCTGGTGAGGGTGCTGTGATAGGGTCATGTGAGAAAACTGTGATTGGGTCGGGTGAGGGTGCTGTGGTAGGATCTGGTCAGGGACCCATGATAGGGTCTGGTAAGGGAGCCATGATAGGGTCTGGGGAATGAGCCACTATGGGGTCTAATGAGGGTGCTGTAATAGGGTCTGGTGAGGGTGATGTAATAGGGTCTGGTGAGAAAGCTGTGATAGGGTCTCGTAAGGGAGCCGTGATAGGGTCTGGTGAACATGCTTTGATAGTGTCTGGTGAGAGAGCTGTGATAGAGTCTGGTGAGGGTGCTGTGATAGGGTCTGGTGAGGGAGCTACGATAGGGTCTTGTAAGGGAGCCTTGATAGGGTCTGTGAGAGAGCAGCGATAGGGTCTGGTGAGGGTGTTGTGATAGGGTCTGGTAAGGGAGCTGTCATTGGGTCTGGTGAGAGAGCTGTGATAGGGTCTGGTGAGGGAGCCGTGATAGGGTCTGGAGAGGGAGGCATGATAGAGTATGGTGAGGGAGCTATTATAAGGTCTGGTGAGGGAGCTGTTATACGGTCTGGTGAGAGAGCCATGATAGGGTCTGGTGAGGAAGCCATGATAGGGTCTGGTGAGGGAGCCATGATAGGGTCTGGTGAGGGAGCCACGATGTGGTCTAGTGAGGGTGCTCTGATAGAGTCTGGTGAGGGGCCATTTTTAGGTTCTGGTGAGCGAGCTGTGATAGGGTCTCGTAAGGGAGCCGTAATAGGGTCTGGTGAGCATGCTTTGATAGTGTCTGGTGAGAGAGCTGTGATAGAATCTGGTGAGGGTGCTTTGATAGGGTCTGGTGAGGGAGCTACGATAGGGTCTTGTAAGGGAGCCTTGATAGGGTCTGTGAGAGAGCAGTGATAGGGTCTGGTGAGGGTGCTGGGATACGGCCTGGTGAGAGAGCCATGATAAGGTCTGGTGAGGAAGCCATAATAGGGTCAGGTGAGGGAGCCATGATAGGGTCTGGTGAGGGAGCCACGATGGGATCTAGTGAGGGTGCTCTGATAGAGTCTGGTAAGGGAGCCTTGATAGGGTCTGAGAAGGGAGCTGTGATAGAGTCTAGGGAGGGAGCCATGATAGGGTCTGGTGAGGGAGATGTGATAGGAATTGTTACAAGGGGTTGTGATAGGGTGTGATGAGGGTGCTTTGATAGGGTCTGGTGAGGTTGTTGTGATACGGTCTGGTGAGAGAGCTGTGATAGGGTCTGCTGAGGCTGTTGTGATAGGCTCTGGTAAGAAAGCTGTGATAGGCTCTAGTGAAGGTGCTGTGATAGTGTCTGGTGAGGAAGCTGTGATAGTGTCTGGTGAGGAAGCTGTGATAGGGTCTGGTGACGAAGCTGTGCTAGGGTCTGGTGACGGAGCTGTGATAGTGTCTGGTGAGGGTGCAGTGATAGGGTCTGGTAAGAGAGCTGTGATAGGGTCTGGTGAGGGTGCTGTGATAGAGTCTGGTCAGGGTGCTGTGATAACGTCTGGAGAGGGAGCCTTGATAGGGTCTCGGGAGAGAATTGTGATAGGGTCTGGTGATGGAGCCGTGATAGGGTCTGGTAAGAGAGCTGTGATTGGGTCTGGTGAGGGTGCTGTGATAGGGTCTGATGAGGGAGCTGTGATCGGGTCCGCTGAGGGAGCTGTGATAGGGTCAGGGGAGAGAGCCGTGATAGGGTCTAGTGAGGGAGCCTCGATAGGGTCTGGTGAGAGAGCTGTGATAGGGTCTGGTGAGGCTGCTGTGATAGAGTCTGGTGAGGGAGCTGTGGTAGGGTCTGGTGAGGGAGCTTGAATAGGTTCTGGTGAGGGAGCTGTGATAGGGTCTTTTGAGGGGGCCACGATGGGGTCTAGTGAGGGTGCTCTGATAGAGTCTCGTGAGGGAGCTGTGATAGGGTCTGGTGAGGGAGCCACAATGGGGTCTAGGGAGTGTGCTGTGATAGGGTCTGATAAGGGAGCCGTAATACGGTCTGGTGAGGATGCTGTTATAGGGTCTAGTGAGAGAGCTGTGATAGGGTCTGGTAAGAGAGCTGTTATATGGTCTGGTGAGGGTGCTGTGATAGGGTCTGGTGAGTGTGCTGTGATAGGGTCTGGTGAGGGAGCTGTAATAATGTCTAGTAAGGGTGCTGTGATAAGGTCTGGTGAGGGAGCTGTGATAAGTTCTAGTGAGGGTGCTGTGATAAGGTCTGGTGAGGGTGCTGTGATAGGGTATGGTGAGAGAGTCGTAATAGGGTCTGGTTAGGGAGCTGTAATAGAGTCTGATGAGGGTGCTGTGATAGGGTCTGGTGAGGGTGCTGTGACCGGGTCTGGTGAGGGTGATATAATAGGGTCTGGTAAGAAAGCTGTGATAGGGTCTCTTAAGGGAGCCGTGATAGGGTCTGGTGAGCATGCTTTGATAATGTCTGGTGAGAGGGCTGTGATAGAGTCTGGTGAGGGTGCTGTGATAGGGTCTGGTGAGGGAGCTGTGATAGTGTCTGGTGAGGGTGATATAATAGGGTCTGGTAAGAAAGCTGTGATAGGGTCTCTTAAGGGAGCCGTGATAGGGTCTGGTGAGCATGCTTTGATAATGTCTGGTGAGAGGGCTGTGATAGAGTCTGGTGAGGGTGCTGTGATAGGGTCTGGTGAGGGAGCTACGATAGGGTCTTGTAAGGGAGCCTTGATAGTGTCTGTCAGAGAGCAGTGATAGGGTCTGGTAAGGGTGCTGTGATAGGGTCTGGTAAGGGAGCTGTGATAACGTCTGGTGATGGAGCCGTGATAGGGTCTGGTAAGAGAGCTGTGATTGGGTCTGGTGAGGGTGCTGTGATAGGGTCTGATGAGGGAGCTGTGATCGGGTCCGCTGAGGGAGCTGTGATAGGGTCAGGGGAGAGAGCCGTGATAGGGTCTAGTGAGGGAGCCTCGATAGGGTCTGGTGAGAGAGCTGTGATAGGGTCTGGTGAGGGTGCTGTGATAGAGTCTGGTGAGGCTGCTGTGATAGAGTCTGGTGAGGGAGCTGTGGTAGGGTCTGGTGAGGGAGCTGTAATAGGTTCTGGTGAGGGAGCTGTGATAGGGTCTTTTGAGGGGGCCACGATGGGGTCTAGTGAGGGTGCTCTGATAGAGTCTCGTGAGGGAGCTGTGATAGGGTCTGGTGAGGGAGCCACAATGGGGTCTAGGGAGTGTGCTGTGATAGGGTCTGATAAGGGAGCCGTAATACGGTCTGGTGAGGATGCTGTTATAGGGTCTAGTGAGAGAGCTGTGATAGGGTCTGGTGAGTGTGCTGTGATAGGGTTTGGTAAGAGAGCTGTTATATGGTCTGGTGAGGGTGCTGTGCTAGGGTCTGGTGAGGAAGCTATGATAGGGTCTGGTGAGGGAGCTGTAATAATGTCTAGTGAGGGTGCTGTGATAAGGTCTGGTGAGGGAGCTGTGATAAGTTCTAGTGAGGGTGCTGTGATAAGGTCTGGTGAGGGTGCTGTGATAGGGTATGGTGAGAGAGTCGTAATAGGGTCTGGTTAGGGAGCTGTAATAGAGTCTGATGAGGGTGCTGTGATAGGGTATGGTGAGGGTGCTGTGATAGGGTCTGGTGAGAGAGCTATGATAGGGTCTGGTGAGGGTGCTGTGATAGGGTCTTGTGAGAAAACTGTGATTGGGTCGGGTGAGGGTGCTGTGGTAGGGTCTGGTGAGGGACCTATGATAGGGTCTGGTGATGGTGCTGTGATAGGGTCTTGTGAGAAAGCTGTGATTGGGTCGAGGTAGAGAGCTGTGATAGGGTCTGGTGAGGGTGCTGTGATAACGTGTGTTCAGGGAGGTGTGACCGGGTCTGGTGAGGGTGCTGTGACCGGGTCTGGTGAGGGAGCTGTGATAGTGTCTGGTGAGGGTGATGTAATAGGGTCTGGTAAGAAAGCTGTGATAGGGTCTCTTAAGGGAGCCGTGATAGGGTCTGGTAAGCATGCTTTGATAATGTCTGGTGAGAGAGCTGTAATAGAGTCTGGTGAGGGTGCTGTGATAGGGTCTGGTGAGGAAGCTACGATAGGGTCTTGTAAGGGAGCCTTGATAGGGTCTGGTGAGAGAGCAGTGATAGGGTCTGGTGAGGGTGCTGTGATAGGGTCTGGTAAGGGAGCTGTCATAGGGTCTGTTGAGGGAGCTGTGATAGGGTCTGGTGAGGGAGCCGTGATAGGGTCTGGAGAGGGAGGCATGATAGAGTATGGTGAGGGAGCTATTATAGGGTCTGGTGAGGGAGCTGTTATACGGTCTGGTGAGAGAGCCATGATAGGGTCTGGTGAGGAAGCCATGATAGGATCTGGTGAGGGAGCCATGATAGGGTCTGGTGAGGGAGCCACGATGGGGTCTAGTGAGGGTGCTCTGATAGAGTCTGGTGAGGGAGCCTTTTTTAGGTTCTGGTGAGGGAGCTGTGATAGGGTCTGGTGAGGGAGCTGTGATAGGGTCTGGTGAGGAAGCCATAATAGGGTCAGGTGAGGGAGCCATGATACGGTCTGGTGAGGGAGCCACGATGGGGTCTAATGAGGGTGCTCTGATGGAATCTGGTGAGGGAGCCTTGATAGGGTCTGGGAAGGGAGCTGTGATAGGGTCTGGTGAGGGAGCTGTGATAGGGTCTAGGGAGGGAGCCATAATAGGGTCTGGTGAGGGAGACGTGATAGGATTTGTTACAAGGGGCTGTGATAGGGTGTGATGAGGGTGCTTTGATAGGGTCTGGTGAGGTTGTTGTGATACGGTCTGGTGAGAGAGCTGTGATAGGGTCTGTTGAGGGTGTTGTGATAGGCTCTGGTAAGAAAGCTGTGATCGGCTCTGGTAAAGGTGCTGTGATAGTGTCTGGTGAGGAAGCTGTGATAGTGTCTGGTGAGGAAGCTGTTATAGGGTCTGGTGACGAAGCTGTGCTAGGGTCTGGTGACGGAGCTGTGATAGGGTCTGGTGAGGGTGCAGTGATAGGGTCTGGTAAGAGAGCTGTGATAGGGTCTGGTGAGGGTGCTGTGATAGGGTCTGGTGAGGGTGCTGTGATAGAGTCTGGTCAGGGTGCTGTGATAGGGTCTGGAGAGGGAGCCTTGATAGGGTCTCGGGAGAGAATTGTGATAGGGTCTGGTGATGGAGCCGTGATAGGGTCTGGTAAGAGAGCTGTGATTGGGTCTGGTGAGGGTGCTGTGATAGGGTCTGATGAGGGAGCTGTGATCGGGTCCGCTGAGGGAGCTGTGATAGGGTCAGGGGAGAGAGCCGTGATAGGGTCTAGTGAGGGAGCCTTGATAGGGTCTGGTGAGAGAGCTGTGATAGGGTCTGCTGAGGGTGCTGTGATAGAGTCTGGTGAGGCTGCTGTGATAGAGTCTGGTGAGGGTGCTGTGATAGAGTCTGGTGAGGGAGCTGTGGTAGGGTCTGGTGAGGGAGCTGTGATAGGGTCTGGTGAGGGAGCCACAATGGGGTCTAGTGAGTGTGCTGTGATAGGGTCTGATAAGGGAGCCGTGATACGGTCTGGTGAGGATGCTGTTATAGGGTCTAGTGAGAGAGCTGTGATAGGGTCTGGTGAGTGTGCTGTGATACGGTCTGGTGAGAGAGCTGTGATAGGGTCTGGTAAGAAAGCTGTGATAGGGTCTGGTGAGGGTGCTGTGACAGGGTCTGATGAGGAAGTTGAGATAGGGTCTGGTGAGAGAGCTGTGATAGGGTCTGTTGAGAATGCTGTGATAGGGTATGGTGAGGGAGGCATGATAGGGTCTGCTAAGGGAGCTGTAATAGGGTCTGATGAGGGTGCTGTGATAAAGTCTGGTGAGAGTGCTGTGATAGGGTCTGGTGAGAGAGCTGTGATAGGGTCTGGTGAGGGTGCTGTGATAGGGTCTGGTGACGGAGCTGTGATAGGGTTTGGTGAGAGAGCTGTGATAGGGTCTGGTAAGGGAGCAATGATAGGGTCTGGTGAGGGAGCCATGATAGGGTCTGGTGAGTGAACCACTCTGGGGTCTAGTGAGGGTGCTCTGATAGGGTCTGATGAGAGTGCTGTGATAGGGTCTGGTGTTAGGGCTGTGATAGGGTCTGGTGAGGGTGGTGTGATAAGGTTTGGTGAGGGTGGTGTAACAGGGTCTGGTGAGAGTGTTGTGATCGGGTCTGGTGAGGGAGCTGTGATAGGGTTTGGTTGGTGAGGGAGCCTTGATAGGGTCTGGTGAGGGAGCCCTGATAGGGTCTTGTGAGGAATCCGTGATAGGGTCTGGCGACGGAGCTGTGACAGGGTCCCGTGAGGGTGCTGTGATAGGGTCTAGTTAGGGTGCTGTGATAGAGTCTGGTGAGGGGGCCATTATAGGTTCTGGTGAGGGAGCCATTATAGGGTCTGGTGAGTGTGCTGTGCTAGGGTTTGGTGAAGGATCTATGATAGGGTTTGGTGAGGGAGCCTTGATAGCGTCTGTGAGTGTGCTGTGCTAGGGTCTGGTGAGTGTGCTGTCATAGGTTCTGCTGAGGGTGCTGTGATAGCATTTGGAGAGAGTTGTGATAGGGTCTTGTGAGGGTTTAGTGATAGGGTCTGGTGAGGGTGCTGTGATAGGGTCTGGTGAGAGAACTGTGATAAGGTCTAGTGAGGATGCTGTGATAATGTCTGGTGAGGGTGCTGTAAGAGGGTCTGATAAGGGTGCTTTGATAGGGTCTAGTGAGAGAGCTGTGCTAGGGTCTGGTGAGGGTGCTGTTATAGGGTCTGGTGAGAGAGCTGTGATTTGATCTGGTGAGGGTGCTGTGATAGGGTCTGGTGAGGGAACTATGATAGGGTCCGGTGAGGGAGCCGTGATAGTGTCTGTGAGAAAGCCGTGATAGGGTCTGGTAAGGGAGCCATGATAGGGTCTGGCGAGGGAGCCATGATAGAGTCTGGTGAGTGAGCCACTATGGGGTCTAGTGAGGGTGCTCTGATAGGGTCTGGTGAGGGGGCTATGATAGTGTCTGATGAAAGAGCTGTGATAGGGTCTGGTGAGGGTGGTGTGGTAAGGTGTGGAGAGGGAGGTGTGACAGGGTCTGGTGAGAGTGCTGTGATCGGGCCTGGTGAGGGAGCTGTGATAGGGTCTGGTTGGTGAGGAAGCCTTGATAGGGTCTGGTGAGGGAGCCATTATAAGGTCTGGTGAGGGTGCTGTAATAGGGTTTGGTGAGAGAGCTGTGATAGGGTCCGGTGAGAGTGTTGTGATCGGGTCTGGTAAGGAAGCTATGATAGGGTCTTGTGAGGGAGCCGTGATAGGGTCTGTGAGAGAGCCGTGATAGGGTCTGGTGAGGGAGCTCTGATAGAGTCTCGTGTGGGAGCTATGACTGGGTCTGGTGAGGGTGCTGTGATAGGGTCTGGTGAGACAACCGTGATAGGGTCTTGTGAGAGAGCCATGATAGGGTCTTGTGAGGGAGCCATGATAGGGTCTAGTGAAAGTGCAAGTTCTAGGGTCTGGCAGACAGGATTTGTCGCATGTTCTAAAATCTGGTAAATGTGCTGGGGTCTGGTGAAACGTAAAATGTCGCTGTATTTTCTGGTTCTGGTGAATGTTCTAGGAGCTGCGGAAGCTGCTATTGCTGGGATCTGGTAAAGGTTCTAGATATTGATTAAGGTGCCTATTCTGGAGTCTGATGAATTTCTGGGCCTGTAGTCTAGCAAATATGCTAAGGTCTGGTGAAGCTACTAGTGATGGGTTCTGGTAAAATTCTAGGTTTTGGTGACCCTACTAGTGCTAGGGTCTGGTAAAGGTTATAGCCTTTGTTGAAGTTGCTGGTGCTGGATTTTGATAAATGTGCCTTGGTGCATGATTGATGATCTGGTGAAGCTGCTGCTGGGTCGTGGTAAGAGTTCTCGGATTTGGTAAGAGTAGTGGGTTCTGGTGAATGCTCTAAGGTCTAATGAAGCTTCTGGTGCTTGGTTCTGGTGAGATTTTAGTGAACGTATCATTTCTGGGGTCTGTTGAAGGTTCTACGCTATAGTGAAGCTGCAGAAGGTGATATGCCTGGGATTTGGTGAATGTTCTACAATCTGGTGTGAATCCTGCATTGAGCAGGGGGTTGGACCAGATGACCCTGGAGGTCCCTTCCAACTCTACCATTCTATGACTCTTTGGTGAAATTGCAGGTGCTTGGGTCTGTAAGTGTTTAGGTTTTGGTGAAGGTATTGGGATCCAGTGAATGTTCTTGGCACTGAGGAAGCTACTGGTGCTAGATACTGGTAAAGATTCTAGGTTTTGGTGAAGATATTGGACCTGGTGAAGGTTACTGGGTCTTGTGAAGCTACAGTTGCTGGATTCTGATAAAAGTCCTAGGTTTTATGAAGGTGTTGCTGTTGGGGTCTGGTGAATGCTCTAGATCAGTGATGGCGAACCTTTTAGAGACCGAGTGCCCAAACTGCAACCCAAAACCCACTTATTTATAGCAAAATGCCAACATGTCAGGGGGCGGGGCTTATCACGACGTATGATTTTTACCCCTGTCGTTCTTAAAAGGATAAGGCTGTTTCAAAATAGACAGAGTGCAGATTTTGAATTCTTTTAGATCCAGAAATGCTGTGGAATTTGTCATGGAAATTTCCGCTGAGGACATTCTATAGCATTTCCAACTTGTGTAAACATATCCCAGCAGTGATATTTACCCCCCCCCCCCATCCAGAGCGGCCCCAGCAGTAAGGGTGACAACCCCAGAGCGGCCCCAGCGCTAATAGTGACCCACCCAAGAACGGCTTTAGTGGTTGTAGTGACCCCGCACAGCGGCCACAGTGGTAATAGTGACACCGCACAGTGGCCCCAGTAGTAATAGTGACATCCCACAGTGGCCCCCCAGTAGTAATAGTGACACCACACAGTGGTCTCAGTGGTAATAGTGACATCCCACAGTGGCCCCAGTAGTAATAGTGACATCCCACATCGGCCCAGTAGTAATAGTGACACCACACAGCGTCCCCAGTAGTAATAGTGACACCACACAGTGGTCTCAGTGGTAATAGTGACATCCCACAGTGGCCCCAGTAATAATAGTGACATCCCACAGCAGCCCCCAGTAGTAATAGTGTCACCTCACAGCGTCCCCAGTAGTAATAGTGACATCCCACAGTAGCCAGTAGTAATAGCGACATCCCATAGTGGCCCATGTAGTAATTGCGCCCCCCTCTGAGACCCAAATCCCGCCCCCCATCCCCCACCTCCTCTGCTTGGTGCTGTTGCTGCAGGAGCACAATGTGACATGCTGCCGGACACCTTCTCCCCTCCCCTGCTCTCGTGGAACCAAGTAGGAGACGTCAGAGGAGGGGGGAGGAGGATCCTGGCTGCACACTGACATCACAGTGTGCGCCGGGATCAGCGCCTCTAGCAGCGCTGCTGAGTGAATACCAGCATGGGAGCTGCGGCACCCCTGCCGGTATTTACTAATGTGGTGAGCGGCCGATGGCGGCGAGTGCCAGCTGGGAAGGCTCTGAGTGTCGCCTCTGGCACGTGTGCCATAGGTTCGCCACCACTGCTCTAGACTATACTTGATCTGGGTCTGGTAGAGGAAGGACTTGACGGTGTTGGTGGTGGGGCATCAACAACACGATAATGAGTAATAGTCCCTGCTTATCTTCCTACTAACTGCAGCCCTGCAAATCAATAGCTGACCCAGACACTGAAGCCTATCACAGAACAAGGTAAAGTATGTGACTCCCCCCCATGTAATGTGCAGCGGGGACCTGGGCACCACGGTACTGCTACCAGGAATCATAAATGGCATCTATAAGCCGGCAGATGGGAAGCAATGAGAGACTGTATGATCTCCATATATAGAGCTGGATCAGCGAGGAATCCCGTGTGCTGATGATGAGTGTTTCCTGCCGCCTCAGCACCCGGGCTCCTGCTGAGGAGAGGTGTTCCCCGGCTTATGGTGGAGGCGGAGGGGAGACACTGCAAGAGTGTGGGAAGAATACAGAACATTTTTAGGTCATATTTACACAGGTGAAATGCACTCAGGATATTGGCCCCCTCTTCCCTGCTCATATATAATCTCATATTTGGACTCTTCCCGCAGTGCAATTTATTTGGATCCCCTGAGAAATACTGCATGGTTAATGGCGGCAGTTGAGTCCAGATGACAGCACGCAAGGATGGGAGCAGCTAGTGCTATTATGGCTATAATCCATAACCCACACCCGGCTGCACTACAGTAAAGTAAGGGGAACTTGATATTATGTGCTGCTCTCTGCTCCTGGGGTAGATCTCACAATGTAGCGTGGTGCAGGCCCTGCCGTGTGAAGGAGCTCCAGGAGTCAGGAAGGGGTTAACAGGAAAACCTACTTTTATTTAAGCTTGAAGGAAACAAGGTGACTGTCCGTACAGGCCATTCTCATACTTCAGAGTTGGTGACTGTCCGTACAGGTCATTCTCATACTTCAGAATCGGTGATTGTCCTTACAGGTCATTCTCAAACTACAGAGTTGGTGACTGTCCTTACAGGTCATTCTCATACTCCAGAGTTGGTGACTGTCCTTACAGGTCATTCTCATACTCCAGAGTTGGTGACTGTCCTTACAGGTCATTCTCATACTCCAGAGTTGGTGACTGTCCTTACAGGTCATTCTCATACTCCAGAGTTGGTGACTGTCCTTACAGGTCATTCTCATACTCCAGAGTTGGTGACTGTTCTTACAGGTCATTTTCATACTTCAGAATCGGTGATTGTCCTTACAGGTCATTCTCAAACTACAGAGTTGGTGACTGTCCTTTCCAGGTCATTCTCATACTCCAGAGCTGGTGACTGTTCTTACAGGTCATTTTCATACTCCAGAGTTGGTGATTGTCCTTACAGATCATTCTCATACTTCAGAATCGGTGATTGTCCTTACAGGTCATTCTCAAACTACAGAGTTGGTGACTGTCCTTACAGGTCATTCTCATACTTCTGAATTGGTGACTGTTCTTACAGGTCATTCTCATACTTCAGAGTTGGTGACTGTCCATACAGGTACCGGATTGCTACTCCCACCCTCACAGTACTACTTCTGTCCATTTCCCTATTTTGCACAGTGCAAAGTGATAACGCATGCGCACTCGCTGCATGATTCTGTGCATGCCCAGTGTTTGACAGACTGGCCAGGGAATAGACCTAGTGACATAATGATAATTTCCCTGTCCGGAAGTACAGACCTGTGAATGTATGCTACCTCAGCAGAAGCGACAGATTCGGCATTTGGTGAGGTCACGTGACCTGTGGGAATCTAGGAGCCAGGAAAACATTGAGAAGGAGAAGACCTGTTAATGAAGCCGACTGGGGAGGAATAGGTAAGTATACTAAGAATGTTTTACTGTAACAAAACCTCTTTAACCAATTGCTGCCCTTTTTGCTACACCTAGCGTGCCTTCCTTTCCTGAAGATTCTAGAACTAAATATGGGTTTTTATAAACTTTGGTCCCTCACAGCGGCATAGAGCTGATTGGTTGAGGGGCTAGATCAATACACTAAGTAATACTGCAGATCGGAGGCCATTCTATCTCAATGCCCGTTCTCTCTGATCCTCCACTATAAACATCTATTCAGCCCATTTAACAGGAAAAAACAACACAGAATCATCGCAGTAATAATCAGTCCTATGGCACTACTTTCCAAGAATTGTATTAACGCTTAGTAGTGACAAAATTGAATCACTATACAAGCAGCACTGTCCCCAAGCTGAGAAGCAGTGCAGGAAAAGACCCTAAAGACCGGAGGTGAAGTGGAGAACCCAAAGGGCCCTGAGAGCCAGGGCTGAAGTTGCAGAGTCAGCCAGATAAGTGCATGGACTGGTATCATATCTGGTCAAGGGTATGCTTCCCACCAATGTACGTAAGTGAGGCTGGCCTCGGGAAATAGAGTATGCATACATGAGTAGGTGAAGAGCTGAGACTAAGCTAAATAATGAGAATTGAGCCTGGGATTGTGGGGCAGTAATGCGTGAGAGCTAAGGCAGGTCCGCAGGGCACTGGAAAGGGTTTTCATTATGTATGATCTGTGTGCATAAGATGCCATGATTGCTCTGATATGATGTTGTAATGGTGCAGCAGGCCACCTGGCACTAGATAAAAATTACGAGTTTATGACATTTAGAACATCTAGGTTCTCAGAACGGAGACGCAACCCCTAAGGGGTGGGAAGAGGTCTATGTTACATGATGGTGGTTAACGGCCGGTAAAGGTTACAGGTGATTTGTAGCAGCCAGAGGTTAAGTACAATGTATCTACTGTCAAGTGTTGAGAGCGACGTTATACATTAGCAGTATGGTGACCCCCCGCGGAGGGGCAAAACTAACTTAAGTAAAGTTCAGCTTTCTTTCACGTATAAATGCTGCCTCCGCCTGCCTCCGCCGCACCATCCTGAACCTGGGCATTGCCACCAGCTTGTTACATCTAGACATATTGCGCTGATTCTGGGCTTTTGCCAGCTGGAATGTCAGCGCCACTATTGTGTACGGAGCTGCTGGATGCTGAATGATGTCTGAATCAGAGCTGACATATAAATATCATCCTGGAATCAGAAGACGCTCGGAGCCGGCAGATAAACAGGAGAGCAGACCATCTATGGAAACTGCAAGAGAAAACTCCATCATCTGTGCCACAAATCCACTATTATCTCCTGCAGGGAACAGTGCAGCTCCGGAAGCAGGAATCCTGGGATAAGAGAGGAACATGACCGGGAAGGATCTGCGGGGGTCTCCTCTGCTGTGATGGTACCACCGGGTCTCACTTTGGCTTCCAGGGTCAGGGTAGCTATTCACTGGGGATATGATGGATCTCTAGCCTTTGATGAGTCATTGGCCATTGAGTCAGTTTAGCTGTAAGCTACCATTTTTATGTGGGTTCATTAGCAGGAACACCAGCTAAGATCTCAACTGTAAGGTAGCAAAATACTGAGCTGATCTTTGACCTGATCGTGACAAGGCATTCTGGGGATTGCAAATATTTGTGGATATTACTTCTAAGGGTGGCCAAGGGGTGCCAAGTAGAGATGAGCAAACGTACTCGTTTCGAGTAATTACTCGATCGAGCACCGTGATTTTCGAGTACTTCAGTACTCGGGTGAAAAGATTCGGGGGGTGCCGGGGGGCAGGGGGAGGCGTGGTGGCGCAGGGGGTAGCAGCGGCGACCAGGGGGGAGGCCCCTCTCTCTCCCTCTCCCCCCCCCCACTCCCCGCTGCAACCCCCCACTCACCCACAGCGCCCCCCCGAATCTTTTCGCCCTAGTACGGAAGTACTCAAAAATCACGGTACTCGGGCGAAAAAGGGGCGTGGCCGAGTACGCTCGCTCATCTCTAGTGCCAAGCCTTTATGCTGCCTGAGATGAAGTGTAAAATGCAATCCCCCTCCCCCCTTCCCGTGGAAAAACCTTTCCCCGTCATTTTACTGGCATTGAAAGCGCCAGTACACAAGATACCCAGCACACATCTGAAGCATTGAGACTTCTCTGAAGTGGCAGAGTAATAGTGGCCCCATTAGTAATAGTGATCCCCATAGTGGCTCCAGTATTAATAGTGTCCCTCTTAATGGCCCCATTAGTAATAGTGATCCCCATAGTGGCCCCAGTATTAATAGTGTCCCTCTTAATGGCCCCACTATTAATAATGTTCCCCATAGTGGGCCCATTAGTAATAGTGATCCACATAGTGGCCCCAGTATTAATAGTGTCCCTCTTAATGGCCCCACTATTAATAGACTTCCCCATAGTGGCCCCATTGGTAATAGTGATCCACATAGTGGCCCCAGTATTAATAGTGCCCCCCTTAATGGCCCCACTATTATTAATGTTCCCCATAGTGGCCCCATTAGTAATAGTGTCCTCCATGCTGGACCTCCAGGCAGCAACCCCACAAGCAGTGCACTCTCTGTGTCTGCTGCTCTGGTACCGGTGGCTGCCATGCTGTGATCAATCTGTGACCCCTCACCTCTTCCCTCATATAGTTTGGCTTCTTCATGCAGGAATGCAGATACCGGGGTGGGGAGGGGAGAGTTCAGGAATCATAGATTGATTATACAGCAGTGGCAGCTGCCCAATTGAAGCTGTGAATAGAGTGCACTGCTTATGGAGTTTCTGTAAAATAATACAGTTGGAAACCCTTGTGCCGCCCCTCTGAGTCCTGCCGCCTGAGGTGCCAGGCTCAGGTTGCCTCATGGAAGGGGCGATGTCAGCCTAAATAACTCAGGGAAGAGTGTAATAGGGCTGTCATTTCAGTTTTACTACAGTTTGTAATGTTGTGATACATGCCTCCTGTGCCTCTAAGGGGGTGGGAGCGAAGGGACTGAGCCTATGCATGGGACAGGAATTGAGTGTAAGGCAGCTATGCTGCATGCTTAGGAGCGGTATTATTGTATCTTGACACCACCGGAAGTTAGGGGTTTGACAGGTCTAACGCCCCTGTCACACCCCTAGCTCCCGATTGGGTAAATTACGTAAGGTCCTGGAAGTTGCACGTCAACATACAATAATAGCCATGTTAATAGGCAGCCTGTGAGCGCCACATAATAGGCATACACCCGACTCCGCTCGGAATACTGTGCTACCCCAATGCTGCGGATATCAGCAGTGTGCGCGGCCCACCGGCACTCATCAGGGCTCACATGTCGGGACAGGCGGCTCTCTCGGCTGCCTTCTGCCGCACTAAATGACCAGCAGCACGGACAGTAGCTGCGGTGACATACTGGCCTGCCAGCGGGAATCAGGAGCAACAGCGGCAAAGAGCCGGCCAAGAAGCAACAGCGGCAAACAGCCGGTCAGGAGCCAGGACTGCAGACAGCAGCTTGTATGAGTGCCGGGAAGGGAGCATACAGAGCAGCAGCAGGGAGACATACAGAGGGGCCAGGAGCCAGGACTGCAGGCAGCAGCTTGTATCAGTGCCGGGACAGGAGCATACAGAGCAGCAGCAGGGAGCCTTACAGAGGGGCCAGGAGCCAGGACTGCAGGCAGCAGCTTTTATCAGTGCCGGGAGCCAGGACAGGAGCATACAGAGCAGCAGCGGGGAGCCTTACAGAGGGGCCAGGAGTCAGGACTCCAGGCAGTAGTTGGGAGGCAGGAGCTGAGAAGATAATTATAGTGGGTGCCAGGACCTGCCGGGGAGCCAGCTCTGCAGCCAATCAGGTTCAGGGGGCGTCACCCAGCTGTCACTCTTGGCTCCACCAGGAATTTCTGGTGGCGTCAAGATACAATAATACCCTTATGAGCTGGGGATACTCCCTAGAGCAGCTTAGGTGGTACAGCTGCAGCTTTTGGGCACCTCAATCTGGTCTAACAAGTAAGACCTTCAGCCTGGAAAAGGTTGAATTCCCGAGCAGAGACTGAACTTGCGTCACTCCCCTCCCTCACCGGCCCAGGTGAAGACTTAAGTGAGTACTTATTCCAGGCAATCCAGGACAGCAATAGACATTTTCTTCACCCAAAGGGCATTGATATAGCCCTATAATAAGACAAACTTATTATACGAATAATCCACAAGACGGAAATATTTCATTTGCTTGTGATATCATTTTACCAAACGTTATTGGACAGCACTATGGCCTCCTGTGACTGTACCTCATACAGTCGATGTCTGCGGGACCAGTTCGCATCCAGACTTCCAATGACCTGATATGGCCTGATCTGGGCCATGAAGGCCAGTTGCAAGCACCACCCACTTATGTTAAACTAGACCTAGCGATACCGGTATTTGCGCCAACCTCCGTCACCACTCCTGAGCTCAGGAACTCCCTTTTGCTTGACTCAGACTTACCTCCTTAAGAAGGAGGAGGGGCAGAGAGACAGACATGCTGCCCATAAACGTCTATTGTTGAGGAGAGAGGAGGAGCTGAGAGAGAAGCAGCGTGACACACATAGAAATGATGCTGCAGCTAATAGTGTTTTACCATCTCAGAGATACTGGAATTACATCTACACTGCTTAGGACTTCTCTATAATGTCCTCCATGCTGTTGTTTTATGAGGTGCATTCATACTCTAAGGTCTCCTAATTTTTTTCTCTAGAAGAGGAGCAGAGAAAAACATTTTAGAAGACATGGGCATTCTTTAGGGGTATGAATGCGACTGATGGTGGCATCGTGCAGTGCACATAACCCAAGTTACGGCGGTTGGAGTTAGAAGTGTTTTCAATACTTAAAATTGCTACATTCACATTCCAAGAACAGCATGTAATCGGCCGTTTTCTTCACTTGTGTAGAATGACACTCATTGACTTTCATCATCAGTTGAGTGAGACAGGCAGTGAAGGTATCACGGAAATGAAAAATGTGCGTTCGTAGGTGCGACAGTTCCAAGCAGGTTTAATGTCATGTGGGAATGAACCACAAGGGCCTCGGCCATGCACCAGGGGGTCCGACAACAGGATTGCACAAACAGAGCAAGTGGCTATGGAGGGCCACTGATTGACTGTGGAAGCGATTGCCTGCAAAGTCGGCATTTCCGCAAGATCTGTGCGCACTGTCCTGTGTAAAAATACGGAATGTTTCCCCCAGGTGGGTGCCACGAATGTTAATAGACAATCACAAGGCTGCGTGCACGATAACCGCATCCCCTGCACCCTCTATAGTTACACCCCTAGGTGCTGCATAGGGAACAGAGGTGTCTGGAGGAGGATAGAGTAGTCTAAAAAAAGTGAGAGGTGTCTAGAGGGAACAGAAGTGTCTGGAGGCAACAGAGGTGTCTGGAGGAAACAGAGGTGTCTGGAGGAAACAGAGGTGTCTGGAGGGAACAGAGGTGTCTGGAGGGAACAGAGGTGTCTGGAGAGAACAGAGGTGTCTGTCTGGAGGCAACAAAGATGTCTGGAGGAAACAGAAGTGTCTAGAGGGAAGGGAAGTGCCTGGAGGCAACAGAAGTGTCTGGAGGCAAGAGAGGTGTCTGGAGGGAACAGAAGTGTCTGGAGGCAACAGAGGTGTCTGGAGGAAACAGAAGTGTCTGGAGGCAACAGAGCTGTCTGGAGGAAACAGAGGTGTCTGGAGGAAACAGAGGTGTCTGGAGGAAACAGAGGTGTCTGGAGGGAACAGAAGTGTTTGGAGGCAACAGAAGTGGCTGGAGGCAAGAGAGGTGTCTGGAGGCAACAGAGGTGTCTGGAGAGAACAGAAGTGTCTGGAGGGAACAGAAGTGTCTGGAGGGAACAGAAGTGTCTGGAGGGATCAGAAGTGTCTGGAGGGAACAGGTAAACATGTTCCTGGGGCTGTTAGAGAGAGGCATCATTTTTGACGACCCTACACCTCTGTCAGAGAAAGTCCAAATGTGGACTCAATATATTGATGACATTTTGTTCATTTGGCAGGGGTCAGTCAGTGACCTTGATGAATTCATGACTACTCTCAATGACAACGATCTCAATATTAAATTGACATATAGATATGGAAGACAGAATATCGAATTCCTGGATGTCCTTTTTTCTACCGATGAAAGGGGGTTCATCAAATCTGACATCTTCAGAAAACCAACGGCTGTGAATTCCATCCTGCATGCCAACTCATCCCACCCAGATCAACTTAAAAGGAATATTATGGTCAGTCAATCTCTCCGGCTAAGGCGTATCTGTTCAGATGAACCGACATTTGAACTGAGAGCCATGGAGATGAGTAATAGGTTTCGGGAGAGAGGGTATGATCAGAAATCTATTAGCAAATGTGTTTTCCCGTCAAAAACACCAGCCGTCAGTCTTTATTAAGATCAGAACCACATCCCAAAGAAAACCATAGTGTAAGATTGATCCCACAATACAACCCAGGATGGTCTGAGATGAGACCAATACTGAGCAAATAGTGGAATATTCTCAGGGTTGATAATGATCTAAGGAAAATATTACTCATCGATCACTTACTGTAAATCACCAAATTTGGGAGATTGTCTTGTGAGGAGTCAATTTATTCCTAATCGAACTACATTTTTGTCAACTAAGGGCCCCAAATTGGGAAGCCGACCATGTGGTCATTGTGTGGATTCAACCACCACATTTACCAACTTCAGACACGACCACACATTTAAAATCACACATGCTATTAATTGTGAAAGTGTAGGAGTAACTTACTATGGAATACGTCCATATCATTATATTTAGGTAGGAATGACCACAAGACCCCCTGAGAAGCGGGTTAGAGAACATAGGTATCAAGGCTGCACGACAAGAATCTGATGAGACTAAATCGAAAACCATGCCAAGACACTTTAAGGAGCTCCATCAGTGTGATGGAGACTTGTTCAGGATCAGAGGTATTGACAAAATTCTAACTAGTTCTAGAGGAGGAGAATGGAAAACAATTCTTGCCCAGAAGGAATGTAGATGGATCTATGCTCTTAATACAGTAAGCCCTTATGGCCTCAAGGAGAACATCAGCTTCGTTCCATTCTTGTAGAGCCTCTCATTCAACCGGACATCACCATTTTTGTATGGTTTTACATTAGATTTTAATGTATAATGGCTTTTTTAATTACTTTAACTGTTTGTGTATTACTGGTCGTGTTGGTCCAATCTAATTAATTGTATTCTTTGTTTCGTTCTATTTTTTTTTCTTCCCCTATTCTTGATGTACATGACACTATCACCCTGTGGTATATGTTTTCTATCTTCCAGGTGACGAACCAAATGCAGCATCTAATGGATTGTTTGACTTGTTGTAAGATGGGCATTCAGCCCCATTACTCACCTATTGTTTTTTCACTATGTATCCCTTTCCGGGTGTATATATTTTTGGATACTCTTCCCCTTTTTCCTCACTTTTGCACTGCACTTGGGGAGCACTGTGTGACACCTCTATTCACTTTATTTCCCTCCTCTTGAGAATCACCATAGTTAGACTATTCTGATGTTTTCACATATTTATGACTGTTCTAATGGTAAATGTATATATATTGATTTTTGTAATATATTGTAAAATCTTTTGTCTGTACTTTTTATGGATTTGTGCTCTCTTTGGGAGACATGCTGGGGGGTGTGTTCTGGAGTCATGTGATACATCAGGAGCTCCATGTTGTGTTGTTTAGGAGACTATTTACACATGATCAGTCATTGTTCCCATACCCCCCTGAGATAGCAGATGTGTAATGTGCGGTGGGCTCAGGATACATGTCTAGACTAGCATGTGGTAACAGCTTTGCATTTCTATTTTGTGTGATCCGACAGCCCTAATTTATTGCCTTGCCTGTCTGGCTTGTACTATATATGACTCAGTAGATCCACTATTGCATTTATTGCTATCCTATTTATACCATTAATATGTTTTTATTCTTTAAGTCCTGTTCCTGCAGTCCAGATACTCATTTTCTCCCACTATATATGTTTTTACCTATTTTGTTTTGCAATAAAGCTCATCTATTTTAGTTATTCTTGGCTGTATGTGTGAATCTATTTTTGTGTTCTTAGAGGTAACAGAGGTGCCTGGCGGGTAACACTAGTGGTGGCCCAACTAGAGCTAGGTAGTGAGTTAAGATACTTTATGGTGTAGCTGCTGCATGGCCATAGGTACAGGGCTGTGGAAGGTACTATTATTATAGGGGGCATGAAGGGGGTTACTATTACTACTGGGGCCACCAAAGGGGGCATGGTCACTATTGGGGTCACTACAGGGGTTAATACTACTGGAGCTACTAAAAGAAGCATTAATACTACAGGGAGCACTAAAGGGGGGGACTATTACTACTGGGGCCACTGAGAGGAGGCACTTTTGTTACTAGAGGGGGCAGTATTATTTATGGAACCACTGAGACGGGGCACTATTACGTTAAGGCCAGCTTCCCAGACTTGCCTTCCCTCTACTCTTTCTGGCAGATGTGGGCATCAACCTGCTTTCTCTCTTACATGAACTACTGCACACTTCTCACCAGCACATTAGGGGTTACCTCCTCCAGTGCTCTCAGCTCAGCTGTAGGGCATGGGCAATTACCTCCCTATTTAGCTGAGCTGGGAATCCTCCCTCATTGCCTCAGTGTTGGTGTATGTTTGTCTCAGACACCCAGCATAGGTCCTGTCTCCCACTACTTTGTTTGAGCTTACTCTGAATTCATATCTGTTTGTTTGCTTGCTGCCTCCCTGTCTTTGTTCGAATCCTGTCTCTGACCTCCTTTTCTGTCCCTCTGTCTTTTGCCCTTGTCTGTGTGCGCTTGTTCATTGCATTCCTATCCTTGCACCGTTCCCGTCCCTGTGGTGTGTACCGTCCTGTTATATGTCCTATCAGGGATAATCAGGGCTGAGAAAAAGACTGTGGGGCCGTCCTTGTTAGGACGCCTACCCCAAGGGCGAGATTTCCCCTCTAACCACTGATGGTCAGCTGCCAAGCCAGAAGGTTAGCACAATGGGTCCACACTCGCAGTCCTTAACAATTACTATTAACGCCACTGGAATAACAGACATAAGATCATATGCCATGTTAGGCAATGCCCCTAAACCACACCTCCTTTAGCCTGGGCTTGTATTTTTGGTGACAGAGGTCACAACAATAATGGGGGGATCAAGAGAGATGGCTCTCAGCCTAATTAGTATACAGCCAACAGCTATCTAATGTACATGGTCAACCTAACATACAGCGACTGATCAGAATGTATCAATGTGACAGGATCAGATACAGCAGCTCATCAGCCAGTATCACACGTGATAGGATTAGATACATGGCCCATTAGATAGTATCAGTGTGATAAGATTAGATACCCGGCTCAGCAGAATCTGCAGGAGATGTGCGGACCCCTTGCTGTCTCCCCCCCTCAGTAACACATTTAGGTGCGGGATCAGGGATGAGTCACAGCTGTTAAGGATGAATATTCTCGCAGATTTAATTATCGTCCCTGCTCCGCTCTCCTCACTTCTATCCTCATATCCATCTGTAACCCCTAATGTCCACACATGACAGGTAGTGACCACGGCTCCACCAGGACAGCTCCAGCATCTTCTCTGGGACTGGTAGGTGTGGACGGCACCAAAGAACCTGCGAGACAACCCCAGGATCATCCCAGGAACCCGCTGCTTCAGTCCTATTATATCAGAGGGTTATCCCATAAGGGGCTATTATAAAGGTCTGACTGGTGGGAGCCTGAGCATGGAGGTCCTGTGCCCCCCTCCACCCCACTGCTCTGAGCATGGAGGTCCTGTGCCCCCCGCCACCCCACTGCTCTGAGCATGGAGGTCCTGTGCCCCCCTCCACTCCACTGCTCTGAGCATGGAGGTCCTGTGCCCCCCGCCACCCCACTGCTCTGAGCATGGAGGTCCTGTGCCCCCCTCCACCCCACTGCTCTGAGCATGGAGGTCCTGTGCCCCCCGCCACCCCACTGCTCTGAGCATGGAGGTCCTGTGCCCCCCGCCACCCCACTGCTCTGAGCATGGAGGTCCTGTGCCCCCCTCCACCCCACTGCTCTGAGCATGGAGGTCCTGTGCCCCCTGCCACCCCACTGCTCTGAGCATGGAGGTCCTGTGCCCCCCTCCACCCCACTGCTCTGAGCATGGAGGTCCTGTGCCCCCCTCCACCCCACTGCTCTGAGCATGGAGGTCCTGTGCCCCCCTCCACCCCACTGCTCTGAGCATGGAGGTCCTGTGCCCCTCTCCACCCCACTGCTCTGAGCATGGAGGTCCTGTGCCCCCCTCCACCCCACTGCTCTGAGCATGGAGGTCCTGTGCCCCTCTCCACCCCACTGCTCTGAGCATGGAGGTCCTGTGCCCCCCGCCACCCCACTGCCCTGAGCATGGAGGTCCTGTGCCCCCCGCCACCCCACTGCCCTGAGCATGGAGGTCCTGTGCCCCCCTCCACCCCACTGCTCTGAGCATGGAGGTCCTGTGCCCCCCTCCACCCCACTGCTCCGGTTCTTATGTCTCCGCCCCTCCCCCACATAACGGGACTTTTACGGGATCTCTGATAAATATTCATTCTATCTAATTATCCCCCTAAATAGACGAGCGGCTTTACACATCGTGCCACGAGGATTGTCATTGTTTCACGGCTCCTCCATAATGCGACTGACTCATGGAGCGACTAGAGGGGTTATCAGAGACACGGATCATAGAGTAACTGACTCCATCAGCAGAATAGTGAGTGCAGCTCTGGAGTATAATACAGGACGTAACTAAGGATCAGTACAGGATAAGTAATGTGTGTATACAGTGACTCCACCAGCAGAATAGTGAGTACAGCTCTGGAGGATAATACAGGATAAGTAATGTATGTACACAGTGACTCCACCAGCAGAATAGTGAGTGCAGCTCTGGAGTATAATACAGGATCTAACTCAGGATCAGTACAGGATAAGTAATGTATGTACACAGTGACTCCACCAGCAGAATAGTGAGTGCAGCTCTGGAGTATAATACAGGATGTAACTCAGGAGCAGTACAGGATAAGTAATGTATGTGCACAGTGACTCCACCAGCAGAATAGTGAGTGCAGTTCTGGAGTATAATACAGGATGTAACTCAGGAGCAGTGCAGGATAAGTAATGTATGTACACAGTGACTCCACCAGCAGAATAGTGAGTGCAGCTCTGGAGTATAATACAGGATCTAACTCAGGAGCAGTGCAGGATAAGTAATGTATGTACACAGTGACTCCACCAGCAGAATAGTGAGTGCAGCTCTGGAGTATAATACAGGATGTAACTCAGGAGCAGTACAGGATAAGTAATGTATGTGCACAGTGACTCCACCAGCAGAATAGTGAGTGCAGTTCTGGAGTATAATACAGGATGTAACTCAGGGTCAGTACAGGATAAGTAATGTATGTGTACAGTGACTCCACCAGCAGAATAGTGAGTGCAGCTCTGGAGTATAATACAGGATGTAACTCAGGAGCAGTGCAGGATAAGTAATGTATGTACACAGTGACTCCACCAGCAGAATAGTGAGTGCAGCTCTGGAGGATAATACAGGATGTAACTCAGGATCAGTACAGGATAAGTAATGTATGTACACAGTGACTTCAGCAGCAGAATAGTGAGTGCAGCTCTGGAGTATAATACAGGATGTAACTCAGGAGCAGTACGGGATAAGTAATGTATGTATACAGTGACTCCACCAGCAGAATAGTGAGTGCAGCTCTGGGGTATAATACAGGATGTAACTCAGGATCAGTACAGGATAAGTAATGTATGTACACAGTGACTCCACCACCAGAATAGTGAGTGCAGCTCTGGAGAAGGTTGGGTGGTTGAGAGCTCTGCAAGATACAGGGTGTGGTCACCAGTGGGAGAAAAACCTACCACAAAGTCTACAGGTGCTGGGCTTGCTCCAGCCATGGAGTCCCGGACCTCCTCCCTCCGGCTTCGGTCGGGGGGAGGGAGGACTGCACCCCAGGAGGCGAGAACATCTGGTCAGAGTGGCAGTAACGTCACCCTGACTCCCCTGGAGGAGCGCAAGATGACTCGCAGCCAGCGGAAGAAAATGGAGGATCATGCGGCAAAACATCATACGCAGGCAAGTTGGGCTGATCGCAGGGAGGGCAAGTCGGCAACAGATGTGGCAACCCGTATTGCCAAATATATGAAGGACTTTGGGCATGTCGGGAGGCAGCTTAACAAATATAGGCAGGAGCTGCACGCTGCCCGCTATGATGCAGAGCGGGCCAGATCCCGCACCAGGAAATTGGGCATATCACAGCAGATTAAAGCCTATGAGGAGGCTATTGACTTCTATGAGGAAGAAAGAATTCTGCAAAGAGGTGGGCCTTTTAAAGAGAAGCTCTTGAATGATGAGAGATTCAGCAAAATGGCCTCGGTGAGCAGCGGTGGCATTAAAGAGCGCTCTGCCAGGCACTCAAGCAGCAGCTCAGGAGAATCCGAGGGTGCTGAGGATGGGCGAGCTGGGTGTTCCAGTGAGCGGCAATCGTCACTGCCAGGTGGGACTACTGGGCCCAGCATCCCAGCTGAACAGGTCAGCCTGCCCCCCACATCGGGCGAATCTGACCTGGAGGACACAGATGATAGCTGCAGCAGCAGTGGAGAGGGGGCACTGATAATGCGGCAGATTCAGCTGCAGGAGTCCCCAGAGAGGCTGCGGTCCTTCTACTTTGGAAAAGATCTGCCCCCGGAAACATCGAGCAAGAAGAAGAGGAAAAAGGAAAAAACATATCTTCAGGAAAAATTTATTTATGTCACCAAGCACTCTGGTTTGTCTGCAAAGTCAGACCAGGGTGGTAACCCTGAGCTCCTAGTCCCGGGCTCTGTGGTGGGTCCGATGCAGGGGACTGGGGAAGAGAGGGTTAATGCGGCCCAAAACTCCAAGCCCGCTTGTGCTAGTAGTGGGAATGGAGGAATAAAGGAGGTGGAGAAGAGCGTTCGGAAAGCGAAGAGTCGCGGCCAGTCCAGAGGTGCTGGTGCTGTTGGTCACGTCCCAGTGGGAGGGGGGCGTGATCCGGCACCAGGTCCCACCTGTAGTGGCTTGGCTGTCCCCCCTGTGTCCCTAAAGCGCCTTTCAGGTGCAGAGGGGGTGCAGTGGGTGGTGGCCGGATCTGCCGATCCTCCCACTCATGGTAAGCATCTGCCTGTTGCCGGAAAGAAGGCTGGAGGAACTACAACTCCCAGAGTGGCTAGGGAGGGAAAAGCTACAGGCAGCAAAGTCAGGACAAATGTTGAAAGGCCAGACACGGAAGCTGCTGGTGTGCATCTTCAGCCACCTACCGGAGGTGCCATTGACTTGCCCTCTGGGCATTAAGCGAAAAATAAGGGTAAAGGTAAAATGAGTCCTGGTCCAGCAGCTAATGGAGATGTGAGTGTGATAACGGATGTGGCTGTTGGTACCCCTGTTGCCCCTGTCCCTGCTGCCCCTGTTCCTGCAGGGACCCTGGGAACTCCAGGTGTCCCCGATTCCCCGGTTAGTATGTCATCTTGTGTACAGGTGGGTGGGGCTTCGGAGGGTAGTCAGGGGGTGGGTCAGGATCCAGTTGCCCCTCCAGCAGCGACAACATTTGGTAGACATTATGCTAGTGTCGCCGCTGGAGGGAGGGGAGAGGTGTCCTCCTTGTCTTTGGCCTCTGGGGACAGCGTTTTGCAGCAGTGCCTCCTGGAGGCCTTGAGGAGGAGGGAGAGCTCGATGAATGTAGGGGGTAGAGTAGTGGATTTGTCTCTATGGATAGAGAGACATTGACTCGGTGCCTTCCGAGAGCAAAGGGGAGAGACCGTCTGGTCCCTGCCAACAACCGGGCAGGACCTTGGCCGTAGGAATGTGGCTCGTCTTCAGTGGAGAGGCGATGATGCATGCCCCTCAGGGAGTAAGGTGGTGGAGCTTCTGCTGAAGATGGATTTCAGGGCAAATGACATCTATGCCCTGATCCACCCTTACGGCACGTCTAAGTTCGACATCAGCTTTGTTTGCCCAGAGGGCCTCGAGCTCTTTTGGGGGAACTACGAGTTGATGAAGGACAAGCCCGGCTGGCGCGGTTTCGCTGCACAAGTGGTAACCCGCCAGACTGGAGTCAAGAGAGTGACCGTTTTGACTCGCAACGAGTCCCTCTCTTGTTATGATATTATGACTTGGCTAAGTCGTTATGGTGAGGTGGTAGACGTGCCCAATAAGAACCGGGACGAACACGTCATCTGGTCTGGAGCCTGGGCGTTTATGGTGAAACTAAAGCGCTCAGGGAACTTGGTGGCCCACATACCATTTGCGGCCTTCCTTGGTCAGGATTGTATCTTGGTCTTTTACCAGGGGCAGCCGAAGCTCTGCCACAAGTGCGGCGACCCCACACATTTGAGTGCCGGCTGTAAAGTCATCAAATGCGCTCTGTGTGGCGAGGTAGGTCATCCTGCAGCATCTTGTGCAGAGATTAGGTGTTACCTGTGTGGTGACCTCGGTCACCCATTCAGTCGCTGTCCACGCCCTTTCGCCAATGCGGTCATGGCCCCAGAGGAGGAGAGCCGTGAGGTTGCTTCTGCAGGGGAGGGGACCAGCAGAGGCGATCGAGCCCAGGAGCCAAGGAAGAACAAACATACTGCGGAAACCAAGCTGAGTCACCAAGAGAAGCGCGGAAGGGGCAGGGAGCTGGTGGAAACCCAGGTGGCAGATGGGTCAATGCTGGCCCCTGCTCTGGACGCAAATCATGTGGCTGAGGCTCCAGGGGACAGGGAGCTGGATGAGGAGGTTAGGAGGATCCGAAGGGAAGAGGATGCCATTTATTCAGATTCTTCCCACTATGAAAGTGTTGGTGAAGTCAAAGATGAGTGGCAAAAGAAAAAGCACAAGCAGGGCGCCAAGAAAGGAAAAAAAGGGAAGGGAGATCTTCCCCTACAATGGGCCATGTGCAGGAAGGCAATCCAAACTCTCCTCTTGTTGGGCTCTTCAACAGGTACCAAACTCTCTCCTCCTCTTCGGAGGAGGCAGAGGGAGAGGTGTCAAGGGCAAGCATGAGGCCTACAGGGGGTGCTGAGCCTTCCTCTTGTGAGGGTTCGGTGATCTCCAGGGGGAGGGCTGGCCCGGAGCCCAGTGGCAAGGAGGATGAGGTTGAGGAGCCAATAGCCATGGACCTTTCAGTGTCCAAGAAACGTGGCAAGGGGTCATCCTCAGACCCATATGAGAAGGGGGGTGGAAAGAAGAAAGCAAGCTAACTCAATCACCAGTGATGGCGGCACCTGCTCTGTTGACACTGGCATCCATTAATGTTGCCAGCATTAAGTCTGATAAGGCTAGATTTGAGGCCTTTGATTTTATTGGCCATGTTGAAGCCAACATTTTGTTTTTACAAGAGACCAAGCTGTCAAATTTGGCAACTGTGCATAAGGCAAGGAGGGAATGGAGGTCTGGTCCATCTTACTGGTTTCTTGCGGCCGAGCCGTATAGCGGAGTGGCGGTCCTTTTTGCCGCAGCGGTTGAATGCCGACGGGTTATTGAGTTAGAAATAGAGAGGTGCCTGATCCTGGATGTTCTCATGAAGGGACAAGAGCTTTGGCTAATCAACATCTATGGTCCCCAAACCAAGAGAGACCGCAAGGATCTCTTTATGAGGATCAAGCCGTACCTTTTTACCAGTTGTCAGGTGATCTTTGGGGGTGACTTTAATGCAGTCACTAGGACCTGTGACAGGGGAGGCTCCCTAGGTAAGCTGACTTATGATAGCGTAGCGCTTAATAGCATAGCTAGCGAAGCTTGCCTGGTGGATGTCCACATCCGGCACACCCCAGGCCACGAGGGGTTCACCTATTATAGAGGTCAGAGCAGGTCTTATTTGAAGAAGGAAGCCATCTCGTCAGCAGTATCTGTTGTTGAGGTGGAATTCTCCGACCACTGTCTGATTTTGTTTTCCCTGAATGTTGCAGAGACCCCCCGGATGGGTAGAAGCTTATGGAGGCTGAATTTGTCACTCCTGGAGGAAGCAGAGATAAGACAGTCCTTTGAGGATTTTCTGCAGAGCCAGGTACCATTACTGGATCTTTGTAGCAGTAAGTCAGAGTGGTGGGAGATGTTCAAGATCAGGGCGGCAAGGTTCTTCCGCCAGCTCTCTAGCCTCAGGAGCCTGAGTAAGTACCGTCTTTATCAAGGCCAGAGGAGGAAGCTCGAACATCTCGTCTCGACTGGAGGTAACCGAGAGGATATCTCCAGAGTGAAGTCTTTGCTCAAAGGGTGCCAGTATAATAGGCACGCATCGTTGGTTTTTGGGAGGTATTTTGGGAAGTACCACTCACCCGATCCTTCCAAAAACTGCAAGATGTCAATGAATCGTAAAGTTGTCACTGGACTGATCAACAGTACGGGATCTCTGAACAGATCCAGATCGGAAATTCTGGAAGTCGTCAGATCCTTTTACTCGCACCTTTTGAGAAAGAGGGATCTAGATCGAGATGTGATGTCGGCTTTCCTGGCTGAAGCTGTTCCTGAGCCAGGGGATGACATCTCCCTTAAGGTTTTGACAGAGGAGATCAACATAGAGGAAGTTAAACTGGCGATTGATGGGCTTGGGCTCAAAAAATCGCCAGGAGCGGATGGCCTAACATCTGAGTACTATAAGACCTTTGAGGACCTCTTGAGTCCCCTCTTGACTGAGGTATTCAATAAGTGTCTTTCCTCGGACACTCTCCCAAAGTCAATGAGGAGGTTGGCCTTTATCCTTCTGTCAAAGGGTAAAGACTCGAGCCATATTGAGAACTGGCGTCCCATAGCGCTTCTCAATACGGACAGGAAGGTTCTGGCAAAAGTGGTGTTTAATCGGCTGGTCAAGTTTGCACCCCGGCTCCTCTCGGGGGCCCAGCATTGCTCTGTTCCAGGCCGTAGCACCTTTAGTGCTGTTCTCGGTGTCCGGGAGGCAGTGGAACAGAGTAGGGCGAGTCACTGGGAGGGGTACTTGCTGTCCTTGGATCAGGCCAGAGCGTTTGATCGTGTTAACCACGAGTACCTCTGGTCTATTCTTCTGAGATATGGCCTGCCGGTGGGGTTTGTCAATTGGCTCAGGACATTGTACGCGGGGGCTGACACTTTCCCGCTTGTGAACGGTTGGGTCGGCCACCCATTTGCGGTTGGGTCTGGCGTCCGTCAGGGTTGTCCTCTGAGCCCCTTGCTATACGTTTTTGCCATTGATCCTTTCCTTAGGAGGATTGATGGTGGGCCTATGGCGGGGGTCGGAATGGATCGGGCGGTGCCGGAAGCCACCCTCAGGGTGGCAGCGTACGCTGATGACATCACCGTCTTTGTGTCCTCGAGGGGGGTGGCAGAGTACGTGATGGCAGAGATGGATCGCTACTCGGAAGCATCCGAGTCCGGCATCAACTGGGATAAGTGTGAAAGTCTCTGGTTAGGAAGGGGAGATCCTACATTTGGTCTCCCAGACACCCTTCCAGTGCCCCAGGCTAAAGTTCTTGGCATCGAATTTGGCCGGGGAGATTACCCCATGCAAAATTGAGTGGTCAGGCTGGATGGTGCCACTCAGAAGGTGGCCCAGTGGAAGGGTTGGTCTTTGACCCTTCGGGAAAGGGTTAACCTGATCAAAACATACCTGCTCCCTTTATTCATCTACCTGGGCAGCGTATGCATTTTGCCAGAGCCTCTCTGGACTCGAGTCTACAACCTGTTTTTCCTAATGTTCTGGGGGAATAGGTTGAACCTAATCAGGAGAGATGTCACGTATTGCACGAGGAGACTAGGGGGGTTATCTATGGTCAACCCCGTGGTGTTTCTCGTAAACACCTTTGTTAAGATCAACATAGGCAACCTCTGGCAAGAGAGGGCTCCTCCGTGGGTACTCTCCTGTTGGGGATGGCTTCGGCCTTTCATCCAGGAATGGGAGACAGGAGGGCGAGTGAAGGATCTTCGCACGCAGCACGGGCATCTTCCGGCTTACGCTACTGTGGCTCTGAAGATGATACGTCAGTGGGGTCTGGGGATGTTGGAGATCAGAACTCTGTCGAGGAAACTCCTCGATAAGAGGGTTCTGTTGACCCATTTCCAGAAGCCCCTGGCGCTCAAGGACTGCCCAAGTCGGGACCTGGAGGGAGGGTTACGTTTACTGAATTCTGGCAGGATCCCCTTGATGTTTTGGGACTTGACTTGGCGCTGTTTCCACGGGAGACTGTATGTAAGGGGCAACTTGAAGAGCAGGCCTCTGGTGGATAGGGGTTGTCCCCGCCAGGAGTGCAGCAACGTACTGGAAAGCATGGAGCATTTCCTGCTTCAGTGTCTCTTTAATACAGAGGTATACAAACGGGTGGGAGCCTCCATTGGTTGGCCCAGGTTGGCACGCCTCTCATATGCGGAATGGGTCTATGGGGCATTCAGGGACCTTGGTGGCAGGGACCGGTGCACTTTATTCTTAGTCAGCCTAGTGGTCAGGTTTCACATTTGTAATGCACGGTGTCTAGTTTCGACGGAAGAGAAAATCCTCCCCGCGGATGAGGTGAATAGAAACATCCTGGGTGACCTGGTGAAGGTGCGCTCTCTGGATTATGACAGGTTGGGCACGACTAAGGCCTCTCTCCTATGGAGAGGGTTTGTATTTCATTAGGGACAGTCTTCTTATTGTTAGGGTCTTTGTAGGGACAGAATAGGGAGAGGTAGGGACAGTTTCTCTGGAGTAAGTTTTAGGGAAGGAGTAGGGACATTGTAGGGACAGATTAACTATAGGGATAGTTTTTCTCTATTTGGTCGGTGCCCGGCTTATCATATCCAGTCCTGGTGGAGGGCTGAGTGTGACACTAGTAGAGTTTTTGTTTTTCGGTCACAGATAAGGTATGTACGGCTGCAGGTAACTGAACCTTAGGCTTTCGGGTATTAATATGTAGTGTTGGTTTGTAATTGTGTAATATAAGATATGTTATATGTTTTGTGTTGTATATAGGGTGAGGGGTTATAGATAGGTTGGGTGGGGGCTTATTGGGGGGAGGGGGGGATTTATGCCTCAGCCGTAGCTTGACACGTCCCGGACAATGAACACTGGGCACGGACTGTTGGTGCGGGCGTGGCCCTCAGGCTGCGGCGGGGGGGGGGGGGGGGGGGGGTGTAATATAATATAAAAGTATATTTTTTAAAAAAAGGTATTGGTCATTATTGTTATTATTACTTTTGTTATTGTCATTATTATAGAATTGTTTTGGTTGGAGTTTCGGTTATTAGTCGGGTTTTCTTTCTTCCTTTTTTGGATCAGGCTGGATCCTGTGAGTTAGGGATGTTTTCTTACATGTGTGTATATTGTTACATGTAGTATGTAGCGTATATGTATTGGTGAGGATGATGAGTGTAGTTTTGGAGTGCAGGTTGGTGTAGTGTGCGGTGTGTATTGTTTGGACCAGATGGACCTTTGGCTTTTGTCCCTTTGTCCTGCAGTAACACAAGTGATAATATGTTTTTGTTTTATGTTTATGTCTTATGCTAAGGCCGCCTGCAGATGGGCGGAAATTCCGCGGCGGGATTCCCCGCAGAATTTCCGCCCATACACGCCTGCATAGGATTGCCTTACCATACGCAATCCTATGCAGACGGCCGCGGTTTGTCTGCGTGAAATCCCGCGCAGCAAACAAACGGCGGCACGCTGTAATTTGGTGCGGGACTCGCAGAGAAACGTCACTCACCGGCCGCCGGCACATGAAAGGAGCCGGAGCTGCGGGAGCGGGTGAGTCCGCGCTGCTCTCTGCAGGCGCTCGGGTCGGGTCCCGTTGCGGATCTGACCCGGCCGTCTGCAGGCGGCCTAAGTGAGCGATATTTATGTTCTTGTCATTGTTATGTTTTTCACTTTTATAATAAGTAGATCCACAGGATGCTTTGCCGTCCTGTTATGTGCAGCAGTTGGGGAGATCGCCCCACCGATCAGCGTGACATAGTCGTATGGCGGAATCACCGGCCTGTGAATAGTCTGCGGGGAGGGAGTAATAGCCGGCAGCGCTCGCGGCACTACGCTTTCTACAAGTTAATATGCCCGTAATACACACTTCTTCCAGCAGGTGCCGCTGTCGTACACGGTGAATAGATGAGCAAAGCTGGGATTCTCACCGCAGTGTATGTAGTACCATAGTTGGTCGGTAGGGGTCTCTCGTCTGCAATGCAGTCATTTCCCGGTAGATGTCACTGGGAGCAGCGTGTTGTGGCTGCGGACGCTCCCCGGCAGGTGTCGCTGTGCTCCCTCCATCCTTCCCGCTCAGGCCCCCGGGCCGCGTCCATAGTAACGGCGGGTGTGAGCGGCGGGAGCGGGCGCTCCGGGGAGAGCAGAGTGCGCAGGCGCGGGACACAGCCGGACATGGACGGGGAAGAGGTGGCGGTGAGAGGAGACAGTGTATGTCTGTAGGGTTATTACTGATCCGTTTTATCATCCTGTGCCGTATATAATACCGACGGCCCCTATAGATCCCCGTGTATTATACCATCAGGCTGTTATACGGCCCCTATAGATCCCCGTGTATTATACCATCAGGCTGTTATACGGCCCCTATAGATCCCCGTGTATTATACCATCAGGCTGTTATACGGCCCCTATAGATCCCCGTGTATTGTACCTGCAGCCTGTTATACGGCCCCTATAGACCCCCGTGTATTGTACCTGCAGGCTGTTATACGGCCCCTATAGATCCCTGTGTATTATACCAGCAGGCTGTTATACGGCCCCTATAGATCCCCGTGTATTGTACCTGCAGGCTGTTATACGGCCCCTATAGATCCCCATGTATTGTACCTGCAGGCTGTTATACGGCCCCTATAGATCCCCGTGTATTGTACCAGCAGGCTGTTATACGGCCCCTATAGATCCCCGTGTATTGTACCTGCAGCCTGTTATACGGCCCCTATAGATCCCCGTGTATTGTACCTGCAGGCTGTTATACGGCCCCTATAGATCCCCGTGTATTGTACCAGCAGGCTGTTATACCGCCCCTATAGATCCCCGTGTATTGTACCAGCAGGCTGTTATACGGCCCCTATAGATCCCCGTGTATTGTACCTGCAGGCTGTTATACGGCCCCTATAGATCCCCGTGTATTGTACCTGCAGGCTGTTATACGGCCCCTATAGACCCCCGTGTATTGTACCTGCAGGCTTTTATACGGCCCCTATAGATCCCCGTGTATTGTACCTGCAGGCTGTTATATGGCCCCTATAGATCCCTGTGTACCTGCAGGCTGTTATACGGCCCCTATAGACCCCTGTGTACCTGCAGGCTGTTATACGGGCCCTATAGATCCCCGTGTATTGTACCTGCAGGCTGTTATACCGCCCCTATAGATCCCCGTGTATTGTACCTGCAGGCTGTTATACGGCCCCTATAGATCCCCGTGTATTGTACCTGCAGCCTGTTATACGGCCCCTATAGATTCCTGTGTATTAGATATGACCCTTATTAACCTCTGTGTATTGTGTCTATTGGCTGTTACACGGACCCTATAGATCCTTGTGTATTGTATCTATAGGCTGTTATACAGCCCCTATACAGCTGTGTATTGTGTATACAACCTCCTATATGGCCCTATAGATCTGTGTGTATTGGGTATACAGCACCCTATATGGCCCCTATAGATCTGTGCATATTGGGTACACAGCCTCCTATATGGCCCCTATAGATCTGTGCGTATTGGGTATACAGCCTCCTATATGGCCCCTATAGATCTGTGCATATTGGACATATAGCCTCCTATATGGGCCCTATAGATCTGTGTGTATTGGACATACAGCCTCCTATATGGCCCCTATAGATCTTTATATGGTATATACAGCCCTCTGTGTGGCCCCTATAAATCTGTGTGTATTGTATATACAGCCTCCTGTGTGTCCCCTATAGATCTGTGTGTATTGTATATACAGCCTTCTGTGTGGCCCCTATAAATCTGTGTGTATTGTATATACAGCCTCCTGTGTGTCCCCTATAGATCTGTGTGTATTGTATATACAGCCTCCTGTGTGGCCCCTATAGATCTGTGTGTTTGTATATACAGCCTCCTGTGTGGCCCCTATAGATCTGTGTGTATTGTATATACAGCCTCCTGTGTGGCCCCCTGTAGATCTGTGTGTATTGTATATACAGCCTCCTGTGTGGCCCCCTATAGATCTGTGTGTATTGTGTATTCAGCCTCCTGCGTGGCCCCCTATAGATCTGTGTGTATTGTATATACAGCCTCCTACGTGGCCCCCTATAGATCTGTGTGTATTGTATATACAGCCTCCTACGTGGCCCCCTATAGATCTGTGTGTATTGTATATAAAGCCTCCTACGTGGCCCCCTATAGATGTGTGTATTGTATATACAGCCTCCTGTGTGGCCCCTATAGTTCTCTGTGTGTATTGTATCTATAGCCTCCTGTGTGGCCCCTATAGTTCTCTGTGTGTATTGTATCTATAGCCTCCGGTGTGGCCCCTATAGTTCTCTGTGTGTATTGTATCTATAGCCTCCTGTGTGGCCCCTATAGTTCTCTGTGTGTATTGTATCTATAGCCTCCTGGGTGGCCCCTATAGATCTGTGTGTGTATTGTATCTATAGCCTCCTGGGTGGCCCCTATAGATCTGTGTGTGTATTGTATCTATAGCCTCCTGGGTGGCCCCTATAGATCTGTGTGTGTATTGTATCTATAGCCTCCTGGGTGGCCCCTATAGATCTCTGTGTGTGTTGTATCTATAGCCTCCTGGGTGGCCCCTATAGATCTCTGTGTGTATTGTATCTATAGCCTCCTGGGTGGCCCCTATAGATCTCTGTGTGTATTGTATCTATAGCCTCCTGGGTGGCCCCTATAGATCTCTGTGTGTATTGTATCTATAGCCTCCTGGGTGGCCCCTATAGATCTCTGTGTGTATTGTATCTATAGCCTCCTGTGTGGCCCCTATAGATCTGTGTGTATTGTATCTATAGCCTCCTGTGTGGCCCCTATAGATCTGTGTGTATTGGGCATACAGCCTCCTATATGGCCCCTTTATCTTCACCAAAATTTGCCTCAAAATCCAGGGGGCGTTTTTGTGACGCAGCAATGATGAGACTTTCAGTGTGGTTTTCCCTTCCGCTACGTGTGACCGCGCTCTTAGCGAATATTCCAGGACGTCTCCCCACGTACGGACCGCGGCCGCTCGCACGCTAGTTCCCTGCCGACCGTTACCCAAGAAATGAATTCCCAGCTTGCAGACAGTCGTGTGACTACAGGGGGCGCCATCAGCCCAGAGGAGGCCAGAAGGGTTTTGGGCTGCGCAGTAAAGCCGCCGTCCTGCGGTGTAGCACCAGGATACGCTGTGCGCCCGGCTGCATGGCTGCCGCTTTTCTTTCTCCTCACCCCTTAGTGACGCGATGATTTTTCTCTTTTTTTTGGGGGGGGGGGGGGTTCATCTCCACTCTTCACGTTTTCACTGGTTCTACTTTGGGGTAAACATGAGTTTTCTGATCCCTTTTCTTGGAAGGCGTAATAATGAAGAAAAAAACCTATTTTTCCTTTTTTTCTTACTTTTCTTCTGCTTTTTACAGCAAGGTAGGATAGAATGTGTTACATTTTTTGTGCGGTGATTCCAAACGTTATTTCCTATTTTTTTGTAAATTAAAAAAAGAAAGTGGAAGGTATGCAAAAAAAATGTTTTTTAAATTTTTTTTTCTTTTGTTTCTTTCTTTTTTCCTATCCCTTTAGGGGACTTGAACCTGCGACGCTGTCGTCACACCGACATTACATTGCAGCACTTCAGTACTAATCCTAGCGATCACAGGCCATGGCAGACCCAGATATCATTGCCTGGCACCCGCTTGCCTTGGTATCTGGTGGGGGGATCCCCTAGTGGCAGCGCCCCCAGCAGGCTTATGTACCCGGCTGCACTGCAGGAACGGCTCAGGTCTGGAGAGGAAGGTGATGGCGCCTCCTGATTAGCAGGTCTCATCCGATTGAGCAACTTACTGGATCTGCTGATGACCTCTTGTACAGAGGGCCGCTGGAGTCCGGGCCCCGGGGCGGGCGGCAGAAATGGGGGCCTGCGCAGTATTAGGCAGGTGGTTTTAATGTTATGGCCGGGGCACGGCTCGGTCTCCACGGACCGGTGTTGGTGTTTTCCTTTCTTACCTGCTAATTAATCTCCAGGGGTTTCCCAGTGATGAGCCAGGTGCCATCAGGAGCTCCCAGCGGGGGGCGCCATCTGTTCAGCCAGTATCTCAGTAACTGTATACATCATATTATTGCTTTAATAGATGATATCGCTGTAGTATAAGGTGTACAGATCTCATGTCGGGGCGGCGGCCGCGGTCCAGCGATGCCATCGGCGGGGGGCCGCGGTCCAGCGATGCCATCGGCGGGGGGCCGCGGTCCAGCGATGCCATCGGCGGGGGGCCCGGGGTCAGTGATGCCATCGGCGGGGGCTGTCACTACCCCTCATACATGATACACAGGCTGGTTGTCCGCAGTAATGGATGATGTCACTGTAGTGTAGAGCGGCGGTCGGTAGACGAGGACTCTCCTGCAGACCTCTCGCTCCCCGCGGCTCGTCTGGCGTACGACGACGGATCCAGCGTTATCCGGTGATGGAGTATTTTAGACGGTGTTGTTAATGAGTTGCTGTGTGGCTCCCGCTAACGAGGCGGCCTCCATTCTTCTGACTCATTAGCGTTATTTTCTGGCAGCTGCTTTTCTTCTCTTGTATGTATTCTAGATCTGATTATTGTCTGTCTGCGTCGGTTATGTCACATCCAGGAACAAAAGCCGCGCTGCTACCCGTCTCCTATAAATAGCGGCGCCGCTCGTAGGGCATCTCATCCCAGCAGGAAAAAGGATGGCTTTTAATTAATTTATTTTTTTGTCATTTTTTATTGGTTTGTTTTCTTAATTAAAATCCCCGATCCTCTGACGCGGCCGCGGGCGTCACTGCTTCTGTCTTTACGTGTTTACATAATACGTAACGGCGCTCTGAATGGCGCCTTTGTCCTCTATAGAGCATTGCCGGCGTCATACTTGGGGGCACTAATTAACAGGACGGTTACGCCGGTGGAACATCCGGTCTCAAACATGAGAGGCCTCGTGTATATAAACCAGTAAGTGGGAAGAAAATGGGCAGCTGACCTTAGCAACCAATCAGAACACAGCTGCTAGTTTCTGTGGGCAGGCTAGAGCAGGATGCTGAGATCTGATTGGTTGCTACAGTCGGTTCATTCTATTGGTTCTTTCTCACTCAAAGCAACCAATCAGATTGCAGCATTGTTTCCTGTTCAGATTAGAGCTTAAATGCAGTGACCTGATTGGTTGCTACGGCGGCTGTTCTCTTGATGAATCCTATTGGCTCTTTGCCACACTTAGTAACCAATCAGTTTTCTTCAGTGCTTGTTATAAAGCAAAAGCAGCTTTGTGATTGGCTGCCGTAGAGACGAGAAACAGTTGCCCATAACAACCGACTGCGGGGGTCCTGTTGTAATTGGGGGTCTCTACCGACAAATATCTAAGCTCATGTTGACTTTTGCGCCGGAGGCTCCGTTCGAGCTCAGCGTACGCCAGACCTCGCGTATCAAGTTTTTACTTTGTTGAGCGGAGGCTGAACCTGAAGGCCATGTATGTGCGAACGTAGCCGTAGGGGTATGACTATACTGATCAACAGTTGCCAAAATCGGAACATTCAAGCCCCTCCCCCAAGAACGCCTAGGAAAACATCCAAAGGGATCTAAACTGCCCCTTCTGGTGTTCCGGAGGTCCGTGGGGGTCATTGTGGTTCGGCAGCTTCACCGTGGCGCTGGCTGGACGTCGCCCAGTAAATGGCTCTGCACATACCAAGAGCTTCATTTCGCGGCCAGGTTCCCGGGCGTCCATTAAGTTATCCAGCTGCTGTGAAGGAAGCGCCGGCATGAAGCCCCCATCGGGTCGCAGATGGTGAGATTTACCGAGCTGGGCCCAAACATTGTAAGTATATTGTCTGACCTCCATTGTGTTCTGTCCTGCAGGTGGCAGAGTCGTGGTACCAGCTTCCGGCAGAGGAGGATGCCAGCAATGCCACGCTGGGTGAGATGGTCGCCCGTGGGGAGCGCACGGACTTCCCGAGCTTGGAGGAGGGAACTCTGCTGTTGGGCACGGATCTGAAGAAGGGCTTCTGCGCTGGACTGGGCCATGCGCCACAGCTGGGTACGGGCCTGTTATGGGATGGCTCAGTCCTCGGACTGACCTAGACGGTGATGTTGTACTGTGTTTATGTGACAGAGGTCCAGGACAGCCACCTATCTCCTCGCCTCCCGCTGCTGATCGCCGATTCTTCCCCAGGACACAAGTTCTTTGAAGACACTTTGTTCCAGAAGACCGAGGTGGACGACTTTGCTCCTCTAAGGTACGGTTATCGCTATAGTTACCTCACCAGCGCCGCGAGGGTTAGTGAAGTGAACATGGGGGTTCGGAGGTTATTCCATCTGGTATAAGGATGTGCTGCAACTCGTCACCGTCCATGGAGCCAGATCATGTGACCGGGGCAGGATGGCAGACACCCCATCAAGAGCGAAGCTTCACCCTCTCCTGTCTGACAGAAGGAAGCTGGGGTCCCGTGTATCTCATGCTGGGGGTCCTGTGTATCTCATGCTGGGGGTCCGTGTATCTCATGCTGGGGGTCCGTGTATCTCATGCTGGGGGTCCTGTGTATCTCATGCTGGGGGTCCTGTGTATCTCATGCTGGGGGTCCTGTGTATCTCATGCTGGGGGTCCTGTGTATCTCATGCTGGGGGTCCTGTGTATCTCATGCTGGGGGTCCTGTGTATCTCATGCTGGGGGTCCTGTGTATCTCATGCTGGGGGTCCTGTGTATCTCATGCTGGGGGTCCTGTGTATCTCATGCTGGGGGTCCGTGTATCTCATGCTGGGGGTCCTGTGTATCTCATGCTGGGGGTCCTGTGTATCTCATGCTGGGGGTCCGTGTATCTCATGCTGGGGGACATCTAGTAACAACTGTAACTCAGTAGAAGGTGGGGGTCCATGTATCTCGTGCTGGGGGGCTCCTAGTAACGGTTGTAACTCAGTAGAAGCCGGGGGTCTGTGTATCTCATGCTGGGGGGCATCTTGTAACCACTGTAACTCAGTAGAAGGTGGGGGTCCATGTATCTCGTGCTGGGGGGCTCCTAGTAACGGTTGTAACTCAGTAGAAGCCGGGGGTCTGTGTATCTCATGCTGGGGGGCATCTAGTAACCGCTGTAACTCAGTAGAAACTGAGTTACAGCCGTGTATCTCATGCTGGGGGTCCTGTGTATCTCATGCTGGGGGTCCGTATATCTCATGCTGGGGGACATCTAGTAACAGCTGTAACTCAGTAGAAGCCGGGGGTCCTGTGTATCTCATGCTGGGGGTCTGTATATATTATGCTGGGGGACATGTGGTAACATCTGTAACTCAGTAGAAGCTGGGGGTCCTGTGTATCTCATGCTGGGGGTCCTGTATATTTCATGCTGGGGGACATCTAGTAACAGCTGTAACTCAGTAGAAGCTGGGGGTCCCATGGATTTCATGATGTTACAGCGAGCTTTCCAACCTACTTTGGTTTTTCCTCAGGCATAAATGGAATAGATCAGAAGAGGCTTATATATAATCTATATGAATGACAAGGCACAGACATGAATGTGATTAATTTGCACATAAATAGCGGAACAGAATGGGTAGAGGCGTAAATACTTAATTAGTCGCTGATAAAGGCCTATTTACACAGGACGAATGTCGTGCAAACAATGCCCAACACTGGTCCTGCATGGGAGCTAGAAGTGCTGGCTCGCTCATGGAGCTGCCAGCAGGGGGGCGGGAAGGCTGCAGGAGATTTCTCTCCTCACACTCCCCTGCCCCTCTCCATTGACATAACGTAGCTGCAGTTCAGTACTGAATGACTGCTATTTACACTGAGCGATCAGCTCATTGTCCATAGTTTATGTTGCAGAAATGATGGACAATGAGCTGATCCCTCAGTGTAAATAGCAGCCCTTCAGTACTGAACAGCCGCTATGTTATGTCAAGAACTCCTGCAGCCTACCCGCTGTGAGCCAGAGATACTAATTAGAGGTCAATGGAGGGCCCTCAAAAATAATTTCAGGGACCTAGGATCCAAGCTTAGGGCGAGGAGCTCCAGGGTAGTTTTCTCGGAAATACTACCTGCACCTAAGGCCACACTAGAAAGGCAGCAGAATCTTAGGGAGGTAAACAAGTGGCTCCAGAGTTGGTGTAAGAAGGAGGCGTTCAAGTCTGATCGGTAAAGTGGGTGAGCTTGAAGCAGAATGACTGACTGATAAAAACTACCTTACCCAACTGGTGTGGTAACCAACTAGAGGGCGGGCCACTTTGGACTTAGTACTAACTAACAAACCAGACAGAATCATGGGGGTGCAGGTTGAGGGACACCTGGGGAACAGTGACCACAATATAACCAACTTCCAGATGGCTTTCAATAAGAAGCCTTATCGGGGAGCGACAAATAAACTAAACTTTAGTAAAGCAAAATTTGATGAGCTTAGAACTACTATCGGTAACATTAATTGGGACAACATCCTCAAAAATATCAGTACAGAGGACAAATGGGAGGAGTTTAAAAGGATCCTAATCACCTCATGTGAGCAGTTCATTCCCTTTAAAAATAAAAGAACTACAAGTAGAAGGAAGCCAATGTGGCTCGACAAGACGGTAAGGGGGGCAATAAATGAAAAAAAGAAAGCGTTCAAACTACTAAAGCAAGAAGGCAGCGAAGAAGCGCTAATATCGTACAGGGAAAAAAACAAAATGTGCAAAGATGCGATCAAAATTGCCAAGGAGGAGGCAGAAAGACTGATCGCCAAAGAGAGCAAAAACAACCCGAAACTATTTTTCAAGTATATTAACAGCAAAAGTATTTGCACCGAGAGCACTGGCCCTTTAACAAATAATGCAGGGGAAATCATTGAAGATGATGGAGGGAAGGCAAATCTATTGAATAGTTTCTTTTCAAGTGTATTTACAAACGAAAAGGAAATGCCCCACGAGATGCAGGGGAATAAAATGAACCCCTCACAAAATATCTCATACCTAATGCAGGAGGAAGGGCGGAACAGGTTAAAGAAGATTAAAATCGATAAATCGCCAGGCCCAGATGGAATTCACCCAAGGATACTAAAGGAACTAAGTGATGAGATAGCTAGGCCGCTATTTCTTATATTTAGGGACACTATCAAGACCGGGGTTGTACAAGTGAATTGGCACATTGCCAATGCAGTTCCAATATACAAAAAGGGGTCTAAAAGTGAGCCTGGTAACTACAGGCCGGTAAGTCTCACTTCAATAATTGGAAAAATATTCAAAGGGTTTGTGAACGACGCCATCCTGGAATACTGCAAGGAGAACAACGGAATAACTCCTCACCAGCATGGATTCATGAAGGGTCGATCATGTCAGACCAATCTGATTAGCTTCTACGATGAAGTAAGCTCTAGGCTGGACCAGGGAGAATCTATGGATCTCGTATATCTGGACTTCTCTAAAGCATTTGACACTGTGCCACATAATAGGTTCATATATAAAATGAGAGAGCTCGGACTGGGCGTAAACGTGTGTAAGTGGGTAAAGAATTGGCTCAGAGATAGAAAGCAGAGGGTGGTAATAAATGGATCGTACTCTGATTGGGCCACAGTCGCTAGTGGGGGGCCACAGGGTTCAGTATTAGGCCCCATTCTGTTCAACATATTTATCAACGACCTGATAGAGGGGCTGCACAGCAAAATATCAATATTTGCAGATGACACAAAATTATACAATGTAATTAATGCAACAGAGGACAATGTGCGGCTACAAACGGACCGAGATAAGCTGGGGGCTTGGGCAGAAAAATGGCAAATTAAGTTCATTGTGGATAAATGTAAGGTTCTGCACATGGGCAGGAGGAACGGATGTCACCAATATACACTAAATGGGGTACTGCTAGGGAAAAAGACCTGGGGGTACTAGTGGATTGTATATTTACTAGAGCAACCAATGCCAGTCAGCTGCTGCAAAGGCTAATAAAGTCTTGGGGTGCATTAAAAGAGGTATAGGGGCGAAGGACGAGAACATTATCCTCCCACTATATAAGGCACTAGTCAGGCCTCACATGGAATACTGCGTACAGTTCTGGTCACCGGTGCTCAGGAAGGATGTTACAGTGCTGGAGGGGGTTCAAAGAAGGACAACTAAACTAATACATGGAATGACGGGACTGGAATACCTAGAGAGGCACCAAAACTGGGGTTATTTACCCCGGAAAAAAGACGGCTAAGGGGCGACCAAATAACTATGTATAAATACATAAGGGGACAATACAAGGATCTCTCCCATGATCTGTTTATACCCAGGACTGCGACGGTAACGAGAGGGCATCCGCTACGTCCAGAAGAAAGCAGGTTTCATCACCAACACAGAAAGGGGTTCTTTACTGTTAGAGCAGTGAGACTGTGGAACTCTCTGTCTGAGGATGTGGTGATGGCAAAATCCATAGAGGAGTTTAAGAGGGGCTAGATGTCTTTCTGGAGCGGAAGGATATTACAGGATATAGACACTAAGTGACCAGCGGGTTGTTGTTCTGGGTCTTAGATTTAGGTAGGAACTATTAGGGGTTGATCCAGGGATTATTCTGGCCGCCATTATGGAGTCGGGAAGGAATTTTTCCCCCAAATGGGCTAATTGGCTTCTGCCTCTTGGGGTTTTTGCCTTCCTCTGGATCAACTAGGGGGTTGAAACAGGCTGAACTAGATGGACGTTGTCTTCATTCAGCCTAACATACTATGTTACTATGTACCAGGAGCTCCCGTGCTGCTCCACAAATATGAGTATATGCGGGGACGAGTGTTGGGCATCGTTTGCCTGACATTTGTCTAGTCTAAATGGGTCTTAAGTGATGTGAAAGTTTTAAGGTCCATTTACACGCAATGATTATTGCTCAGAATTTGTTAAAACGATGGCATATAAGCGATGATCGTTGCGTATAAACACTGCCATCGATTACTCTTCGGCTGAACGATGATTTTAAGGTGAGCTTAAAATCCATCATTTAGCCGGAGAGACATAACAGGAAACGCACACTATGTTCTCCACGGGAATCAAAGATTACATTGCATTCTGCCGACAGTCCATGTGAGAACAAAGGAGCTGTATGCAGAGCCCAGCCCACATGCTTGGCTCTGCAAACCGCTCCCGGAGGCCCTTTTACATGCAAATGAAGCTGATAGTGTTAATGTCAATTAACACTTTATGCAAAGCGATCGCTAAAAATGTCAGTCTTTCAGTCGTTTGAAAGATTGTCTTTGCGTGTAACTGGGCCTTTAGGGGGTCACCAGGCCAGCGTGTTAGCTCTTCTATAGATGTCTCATCTGCTCCACTGATGCATGAAGCCTCTTGAAGTGTTTAATCCTGTGTTGAGAGAGCCAGAGATAGTTATAAACTACTTCTATGACGTTAGGATTTGAAGTTGCCTTATGAAGTTGCGCGCTCCTCTGTGACGTCATCGGGCTTTCGTAATGTAATCGCAGAGAGCCCGGCTGGTTGCCATCGTAACAGGACGCCACCTACAGGCGTCCTGTATTACCATTGCCTATGATTAGGCGATAAGGCATTGCAGGAGAGAAGTCCTGCAATGCCTTATAGTGATCATCAGTGGTATGCTGTAAGTCCCCCAGAGGGGGACACATAATGTAAAAAAAAATAATAATTAAAATAATGTATAAAAATGTAAAAAAAACACCTTTTTATAATGCTTTTTCTCATATTAGTATAAAAAAACATATATACATATTTGGTATCGTCGTGTCCGTAAAGACGCATACAATAGGTTGAACATGCTTTTTATGCTGCACAGTAAAAAGCGTAAAAAAAGGCTAAAAACACCAAAATGGTACCAATAACAACTACAGCTCGTCTTGCAAAAAATAAGCCCTCACAGAGCTCCGCCCACGGGAAAATAAAAAGTTACAGGACTTTGAATGCAGCGATTTAGGGGGAAAAAAACAATTTCCAAAAAAAGGGTTTTTATTGCAGAAAAATGAAAAAACCTAAAAAATAACATAAGAATTTTGGTATCGTTGTAATTGTACCGACCTGCAAAAAACCGTATTGTCATTTATGCAGCATGATAAAAATCTATGGCAGAACTCATGCGCTTTCTCTCTCTGCTATCATAAATAATAATAAAAGTATTGCAATATAGTCTATGCACCCAAAAACTGCACCTATAGAAACTACAGCCCGCCACGCAAGAAACAACCCTCATACGGCCGCAACGACGGAAAAATAAAAAGTTATGGCTTTAGAAAAATGGAGATGACAATCCGCCAAAAATCATTTGGTCCTGAATCCCCAAATAGGCCGGGTCCTGAAGGGGTTAAATGGCCTTCACACGCAGCAGATTTGTTGCAGACATTTCTGCAATGGTAATCCGTTCTAGACCCGTGACACCAGTGGCCGAAATTAGGTAAATGGGAAAAGTGTAGAAATTTCTGCAACAAATCTGCTTTGTGGGGTTTCCCCGTTAACCCCTGGAGTGCCACTATTTAATGTCCATATAACATACCGAAAAACTTTAGCAAAATTCTAAGTGGAGTAAAATGAAAAAAACCGACATTCCGCCATCTTTCGGTGCGTCTTGTTTCTACGGCGCACAAACTGCAAAAAAAATGACTTAACTTTATTCTATGGGTCGGAACGATTACTGCGATACCAAACCTGTAGAGGGTTTTTTGGGTTTTTGCTGTACTACTTGTATATCTTTTTCAAAGACCTTTAATTTTTTTTAATTATTTTCTGCCGGCATCTTCTGCGCCCAATAACTTTTTTATTTTTTCATCGATGTAGTTGTGCCAGGGCTGATTTTTTGCGGAATGTCCTGTAGTTTATGTTAGTACCAATCCGGAATACAGATGACTTTTTGATTGCTTTTTATTGCATTTTTTCTGGGAGACCGGGTGACTGAAAAAGTGCATTTGTGGCGTTCTTAATTGTTTTTTTCGGACTACGTTCACCACATGGGGTAACTAATGCACTAGATCGGACTTTTACGGACGCTGCGATTACCAAATATGTATCTTTTTATGATTTTAGATTTTTTTATTATAGATATGGCAAATGGAGGGGATTTAAACTTTTTTTTTTTTTTTTTTTTTTTTTTTTTAAACTGTGAAAAAGTTGCGAAAAAGAAATAACTCTTACAGTTTGGTATTGGCCTAATCGTACCGGCCCGTAGAATGACTTCAATACATTATTTATACTGCTCAGAGAATGCTGGGAAAAATAAAAAACATGCCAGAATTACAGATTTTGTTAATCTTGCCCCCAGAAAAAATGGAATAAAAAGCTATAAAAATTTTATATGTTCCAAAAAGTTTGATAAATGAAGACCGGAGTTCATCCCGCAATAAACACGGCCGTCTAGAGCGCCGGCGATGGGAAATAACATTATTACGGCTCTTGGAATGTGGAGACACAAAAGCAAACCTGTAAGAAAAAAAAATGTTTTAAATGTACAAAAATAGCAAAACCTAAAAACTGTATAAACTCGTTATCGCCGGGATCATGTGACTCAGAGAATTACGTTATCACATTCATTATTCTGCGCGCTGAACGCCGTAAACATGAAATCCGAAAGACAAATGACAGAATTTCTTTTTTTCCCCTAATCTCCTTACAATTTTCTTTTTACAAAAGTTCTGCAGTACATTATATATACCCAAAAATGATGCCATCAAAAAGTACAACTTGTCCCGCAAAAATCAAGCCCTCATACGGCCGAGTCAGTGGGGAAATGAAAAAGTTATGGCTCTGGGAACGCGACTGCAGAATTAGTTGAAATTAAATGATTGGCCCATTTAAAGAACCTGCCCTGGTGGGCCTGATAGGGTGGTAAGAAACCCGCCACTGAAGGGGTTAAAGAACCTGCCCTGGTGGGTCTGACAGGGGGGTAAGAAACACATCACTGAAGGGGTTAAAGAACCTGCCCTGGTGAGTCTGACAGGGGAGTAAGAAACACGCCTCTCAAGGGGTTAAAGTAGCAGTAAGGGAACCGGCGGGGGGGGGGGGGGGGCGTAGCAGTAAGGGAACCGGCGGGGGGGGGGGGGGCGTAGCAGTAAGGGAACCGGCGGGGGGGGGGCGTAGCAGTAAGGGAACCGGCGCGGGGGGGGAGTAGCGGTAAGGGAACCGGCGGGGGGCGCATAGCAGTAAATGAACCGGCGGGGGGGGGGGGCGTAGCAGTAAGGGAACCGGCGGGGGGGGGGGGGGGGGCGCGTAGCAGTCAGGGGACCGGCGGTGGGGCGCGTAGCAGTAAGGGAACCGGCGGGGGGGGCGCGTAGCAGTAAGGGAACCGGCGGGGGGGGCGCGTAGCAGTAAGGGAACCGGCGGGGGGGGGCGCGTAGCAGTAAGGGAACCGGCGGGGGGGGGGCGCGTAGCAGTAAGGGAACCGGCGGGGGGGGGCGCGTAGCAGTCAGGGAACCGGCGGGGGGGGGGGCGCGTAGCAGTCAGGGAACCGGCGGGGGGGGGGCGCGTAGCAGTCAGGGAACCGGCGGGGGGGGGGCGCGTAGCAGTCAGGGAACCGGCGGGGGGGGGGGGCGCGTAGCAGTCAGGGAACCGGCGGGGGGGGGGGGCGCGTAGCAGTCAGGGAACCGGCGGGGGGGGGGGGCGCGTAGCAGTCAGGGAACCGGCGGGGGGGGGGGCGCGTAGCAGTCAGGGAACCGGGGGGGGGGCGCGTAGCAGTCAGGGAACCGGGGGGGGGGGCGCGTAGCAGTCAGGGAACCGGCGGGGGGGGGCGCGTAGCAGTCAGGGAACCGGCGGGGGGGGGCGCGTAGCAGTCAGGGAACCGGCGGGGGGGGGGGGCGCGTAGCAGTCAGGGAACCGGCGGGGGGGGGGGGCGCGTAGCAGTCAGGGAACCGGCGGGGGGGGGGGCGCGTAGCAGTCAGGGAACCGGCGGGGGGGGCGCGTAGCAGTCAGGGAACCGGCGGGGGGGGGGGCGCGTAGCAGTCAGGGAACCGGCGGGGGGGGGGGGCGCGTAGCAGTCAGGGAACCGGCGGGGGGGGGCGCGTAGCAGTCAGGGAACCGGCGGGGGGGGGGGCGTAGCAGTCAGGGAACCGGCGGGGGGGGGGGGGCGCGTAGCAGTCAGGGAACCGGTGGGGGGGGGCGCGTAGCAGTCAGGGAACCGGGGGGGGGGGGGCGCGTAGCAGTCAGGGAACCGGCGGGGGGGGGGCGCGTAGCAGTCAGGGAACCGGGGGGGGGGGCGCGTAGCAGTCAGGGAACCGGCGGGGGGGGGGGGGGGGCGCGTAGCAGTCAGGGAACCGGCGGGGGGGGGGCGCGTAGCAGTCAGGGAACCGGCGGGGGGGGGGCGCGTAGCAGTCAGGGAACCGGCGGGGGGGGGGGGCGCGTAGCAGTCAGGGAACCGGCAGGGGGGGGGGGCGCGTAGCAGTCAGGGAACCGGCGGGGGGGGGGGCGCGTAGCAGTCAGGGAACCGGCAGGGGGGGGGGGCGCGTAGCAGTCAGGGAACCGGCGGGGGGGGGGGCGCGTAGCAGTCAGGGAACCGGCAGGGGGGGGGGGCGCGTAGCAGTCAGGGAACCGGCGGGGGGGGGGCGCGTAGCAGTCAGGGAACCGGCAGGGGGGGGGGGCGCGTAGCAGTCAGGGAACCGGCGGGGGGGGGGCGCGTAGCAGTCAGGGAACCGGCGGGGGGGGGCGCGTAGCAGTCAGGGAACCGGCGGGGGGGGGGGGGCGCGTAGCAGTCAGGGAACCGGCGGGGGGGGGGGGGGCGCGTAGCAGTCAGGGAACCGGCGGGGGGGGGGGGGGGGCGCGTAGCAGTCAGGGAACCGGCGGGGGGGCGCGTAGCAGTCAGGGAACCGGCGGGGGGGCGCGTAGCAGTAAGGTACAAAACTCTTATTTAAATCAGGTTTCCTGCTCCGACCTTTGGATGAGAAACATATTGCATTTAAAGCGACCCTCCTGCTGCGGCCCAAAGTGTGTCCCGGAGGTCGCAGTGGGGCGTTACATTACCTGGTGCCGTCCTTTCTACTCTTCCACTGCCCTCTTCATCCTTTTGACATGGCTCCAGTCCTCACGTCACTACTCCAATGTGCACCAGTGGTTACAAGGAGACGGCTGCTTCTTGATTCAATGGCATTACTCATGTGAGCAGCACTGCCAATCAGAGCAGCTTGTGATGTCTTAGACTGCCGGTGGACCGCCAGGTAGGCTACGAATCGCCATTGCCATCTTTGATGTATGAAGAGGGGCCCCAAGAACGGCTGACTTGGGAAGATGACCACATTAGGTGATATAACTTTCCCCGCCAGTAACTGTGCAGATGGTCACTTTAAAGCAGGGGTCCCCAACTCCAGTCCTCAGGGACCACCAACAGGTCATGTTTTCAGGATATCCTATGGTAAGAACCCCTGTGGCAATGTCTGAGGAACCGACAATAATTACATCGCCTGTGCAACACTGAGGAAATCCTGAAAACATGACCTGTTGGCGGTCCCTGAGGACTGGAGTTGGGGAACACTGAGGAAATCCTGAAAACATGACCTGTTGGCGGTCCCTGAGGACTGGAGTTGGGGAACACTGCTTTAAAGGGCTTGTACCAAGATTAGACCTTATCCCTTATCTTGTGGATGAGGATAGCTCGCTGATTGGTGGGGTCTTGTTGCTGAAACCCATGCCATGTTCCCCCGTCCACCCTGCTGCTCGCCCTGTAGTGGAGGTGATACTGGGCTGGTCACGCGCTCCATTCACTTTCAATAGGACTTTTGGAGCCAAGCAGCAAGTGTGCTAATATATCTGTCGGCCATGTTGAAATGAATGGAGCGCCGACCGCATATGCTTGGCCAACACTACATTCTAACGTCTCTGTGGGGGAGAACCAACCCTGGTAGTGGCAGGCAGAGGGGGACTTGAGAGGCCCGTTCTGGAGGTCGGTGGGGGTCTCAGCAGTGAGACCTCCACTGATCAGCGAGTCATCCCCTATCCTGTATACAGGGAATAAGGTCTAATCTTGGTACAACACATTTAAAGGGGTTGTCCAAGATTACAAAAACAGGGCTGCTTGTCTCTAAAACAGCTCCACGCCCGTGAGTTCTCTGGTGTCGAAGCTCCACTGAAGTCAATGCAATCTTGCACCTGTGGACAGGTGCGCTGCTGTTTTTTTCAAGAAAGGAGACATGTTTGTTCTTTTCTTTGTTTTTCTTTAATTCTGGCAATTACTGTAAAGGGATTGTCCTTTGACAACATACAACGGGGGTTCAATAATCCTTTCTGACAGCCAGTTAGAGAGGGGCGAACGCAGCTAGCTCCTCACTAAGTTCTATAGGGAAAGTGGCCGCTGTGAATCAGCAAATGCCATCCTGCGGCCGTCGGGTGATTATAGGAGGAAGTGTCCAGGAATATCCTGATGATAAATGATGGGCGGTCGGTGACTTGTGCACAGTACTGTACATGGCTGAAGGCCGCGGGGATGAGCCGATCCTTATTAGGGTCTTCTTGATGGAAGGCAATAGAGTCAGTCCCCGGGGCTCTACAAACATGGCAGTAACATACTGGAAAGGCGCACATTCATACCAAGTCATCTCAGATCTGCAGCGCCTTTGTAGATAATTGAGATGTGAGAATAAAACATTCATACGTCCCACAAGATTGATAACCAAATACAAACCGTTGAAGAATATCATGTTGATTGTGTTTGTTCCCCTTGTTCTCTGTATCTCCAGAGCTTCACTAGACATGTCAGAGTTCCCTGGACCTCCATCACAGTCGTTGCAGATGAGTGACGCAGTGGAGCTGGCCAGTAAAGAGGTAACGATGGACCAGGAGGAAGGAAGTACCTCTCTGTCCCAGCATTACTTGAAGACAACCCTGGATGACACTTTACATGGTGGCACGCTGCCGTACCCATCCTCTTTTAGCCATAAAGAAAAAGACGACAAGCTGGAATCTGCAGTCTCGAAACTGACATCGTCCTATGTAATAGAGGAGAAGCTGGCAAGTGAAGATGGTGCTTTCTTGAACAGCAAGGTTCCTGCCCCTGTGCTGTTGAAGTTGTTGGAGAAAGAAGTTGGCATGTCAAGTAGCAGTGGAAATACTTCTAGACGTTCCTCAAAGTCTTCCTCTGCCAGTGGGTCAGAGAATGCTAACGGGGTGAAACGGCAGGAACCTGATCCAGAAGACCAGAGCCTCAACACCTCAGAGCCTGAGGAGCTTTTTGATCCCAGGACAACCTCTTTGCAATCGTTACAGGAGTCATTTAGAGACTCCAGTCAAGTAGATTTTTTAAAGGATGTTGAAGGAGAAACGGAAGAACACAGTGGCATTACTCTGCGACAGTCGAAACCGTCATATCAACCATTGAAAGAAGCCCTCCACAAGCAACTCTGCTCTGAAATCCAGCAGCGATACCAGGAAAGAAGCATGTCGGACACCACAAAGAGCAGGAGAAAGACCATTCGTCCAGAAAACCTATCTGGCCTCAGCAAAATCCCTACTGAGCCACCCAGCAAGATAGATGACACCACGGAGGAAGCCCACCTAAGGGATGAGCTGAGTACATCATCTTCTTGTCACATAGAACGTGGGCATAAAGACAGGGAGATGTCGCACTCGGGAAACACTCCTGTGGATGAGATTTTGTTCCTCGGCAGATTACCTCATCCCATCTCTCAGTCGACGCCTGGAACATTCACAATGAATCGGAAACCACTCTCAGGTCGAATACAACAAATCAAAGCCAAGTTGACTGGTTTCGATATGTCGTTAAATGAAGAGCCTTCTGCTGAGCCTTCTGAACGTAATAAAACTCCTTCTGCGGCGCACCAGTCTGTCCAGAGCAGCCAAGGGTACCCCGAGAGCAGTGACTCTCAGAGATCGTCGTCTCCACAGAGGAGGAGAATTCAGTCTCTGCCGAGTCTCAATTATATTGAGAAGGTCGGAGCCTGGAATACAAGCCAGTCATTTGATGCCTTGGTTCTTCGTGGTCTTACTGGCGTGTCTCCTAAAAAATTGGCTTATAATGCTGTAGCTGATTCCTTGAATCGAATGCTCTCTAGACAGACCAGTGCCACCACTCCAAAGAACGGGCTCTCTGACTCAGTCAAAGCCACCTCTTCTATGACCAATCTGAGTGTGGCAGAGAAGGAGTTGTCCGTCATCTCTCAGATCACCAGATCTCAGTCCTACAACTCTGTCTTACCTGGCAGAGATCAAAGCGAAGTAGAAGTAGTTGAGACAACAAAGTCTGAGGCATCACAATCTCATGTCTTGTTGAGGGGTTCCTCCTCCACCAGTGATCATGCGAGTAAGTGGGTGGAAAAAAACACCAGAGGTTCAAGTATTGGAGGCCAGGATCTTCTTGCCACGCAAAAATTTTCAGACTATAAAGACAATTCACGTAGTGAACAAGAAAAGACATTGGATATATCGGGGAATCGAGGTTGCAACTTGGTAACAATGGATCGGTTCAGTGATGTCTCTCTTGACCAAGATTGTGCCAACAGCTCACAGTCCAGTAATGAGGACAAGGAGATTCTCCAGAGGTCAATGACATCTGCTAAGCATGCTCTGCGCAAAAGAGAAGGAACTAACGATGGGTCACCTGCTGGTGAGATGTCTAGGAAGCAGGAGCTTGATATTGAAGAAAGAATACCCGTAAGTAGTTGTTAGGGGTATTGATGTTATACAAATGGTCACAGTAGTGAAAGGGGTTAAGTTCTATGAGATGCCATAGCAGTTATAATCCCTTTCAAACCTTGTGCTCAAATTAACCAAGGTCATTTTGTTTGCTAGACGTATCTCCGGAACCTTGGCATTGATCAGTCCCCTAGTGCTATCCTCACACCATTTGCTCCAAAGGGACCCATCCGAGAGCCTGAGTTCTCCCCAACAGAGCTGAGAACCATCAAGGGATCCACAGCAACCCCCAGCAGGAGCATGAGACTCTCTGAAGGTAATCTTCTGATGGTGGATTTCACTGTGTTGGCAAAAGTATTGGGACACATTAAAGAGGTAATGAAATTCGATTAGGTTCCCATTTTCAATTTGGTGTTGTGCCGCCTTTGGCCTCAATGACTGCAGTAACCCTCCTAGGTTGCTTTCCCTCAGATCCCCATAGATATGTGGAGGGTTTTGCCTTCATTCCTCGAGGAGCTTCATATATTGATGCGGTGATGATAGTTGTGTTTAGTGTGTACGGATGCACACTTCGTCCCAAAGATGCTAGCTGGGATTGAGATCTGGACTTTGGGAGGTCAATAAAGTTTGCAGACGTTCTGCTCCTCCACACTGCGTGCCCTATGACATGGCGCTCGTCATGTTGGTGGAGACACGGATGTGGACCAGAGTGTTGTCACAGGGAAGGTGATGCCACATTGCCCTAAACGTCTTTGTACCCGTTGGCGTTGAAGGTGGACTTCACTATAACTAGTCCCACACACACACACACACACACACACCATAACAGAACCTCCTCCAAACTTCACTGTTATGATGATGCCGTCACGTAGAAACCGCTTTCCAGGCGATCACCACACCCAAGTGCGGCCATCCGATTGGAAGATGGTGTCCTGTGATTCATCTGTCAACAATACGTACTTCCACTCACTTACAGTCCGTCGTTCCTTGCCCCCATCGCAGGCACCGCTGTGAATTCTTTGCTTGTGTGCAGCTGCTCGTCCATGCTATCCCTTCACATGGCGTTCCCTACGGATGCTTCTGGTACTAATGGATGTTCCAATGTCCTGCGAGACCCCCTGAGCGAGAGCAGACAATGTGTGTAATGTCTTCACAGCTCCTACAAGGCTTTGTTGTCCACGTTCTGTCAGTTTAGGAGGTCTTCCTGAACGTGGCAGCACCACACACACCGGATGGTCTCCATCTCCCAAAAAAATGGCCAACACTGGACTCTGGAAGGTCTAGAAGCTGCGATGTGCCTTACTGATTGGTGACATCCCCCCCACCAGAACCCCATTGTCAGCTCTACACCTGGTGACATCCCCCCCCACCAGACCCCGTGGTCAGCTCTACATCCGGTGACCTCCCCCCACCAGACCCTGTGGTCAGCTCTACACCCGGTGACCTCCCCCCACCAGACCCCGTGATCAGCTCTACACCCGGGGACATCCCCCCACCAGACCCCGTGGTCAGCTCTACACCCGGGGACATCCCCCCACCAGACCCCGTGGTCAGCTCTACACCCGGGGACATCCCCCCCACCAGACCCCGTGGTCAGCTCTACACCCGGGGACATCCCCCCCACCAGACCCCGTGGTCAGCTCTACACCCGGGGACATCCCCCCCCCCCCACCGCACCCCGTGGTCAGCTCTACACCCGGGGACATCCCCCCCCCACCGCACCCCGTGGTCAGCTCTACACCCGGGGACATCCCCCCCCCACCGCACCCCGTGGTCAGCTCTACACCCGGGGACATCCCCCCCCACCGCACCCCGTGGTCAGCTCTACACCCGGGGACATCCCCCCCCACCGCACCCCGTGGTCAGCTCTACACCCGGGGACATCCCCCCCCACCGCACCCCGTGGTCAGCTCTACACCCGGGGACATCCCCCCCCACCGCACCCCGTGGTCAGCTCTACACCCGGGGACATCCCCCCCCACCGCACCCCATGGTCAGCTCTACACCCGGGGACATCCCCCCCCCCCCCCACCGCACCCCGTGGTCAGCTCTACACCCGGGGACATCCCCCCCCCCCACCGCACCCCGTGGTCAGCTCTACACCCGGGGACATCCCCCCCCCCCACCGCACCCCGTGGTCAGCTCTACACCCGGGGACATTCCCCCCCCCCCCCCCACCGCACCCCGTGGTCAGCTCTACACCCGGGGACATTCCCCCCCCCCCCCACCCCCACCGCACCCCGTGGTCAGCTCTACACCCGGGGACATCCCCCCCCCCACCGCACCCCGTGGTCAGCTCTGCACCCGGGGACATCCCCCCCACCGCACCCCGTGGTCAGCTCTACACCCGGGGACATCCCCCCCCACCGCACCCCGTGGTCAGCTCTACACCCGGGGACATCCCCCCCCACCGCACCCCGTGGTCAGCTCTACACCCGGGGACATCCCCCCCCCACCGCACCCCGTGGTCAGCTCTACACCCGGGGACATCCCCCCCCACCGCACCCCGTGGTCAGCTCTACACCCGGGGACATCCCCCCCCCACCGCACCCCGTGGTCAGCTCTACACCCGGGGACATCCCCCCCCACCGCACCCCGTGGTCAGCTCTACACCCGGGGACATCCCCCCCACCGCACCCCGTGGTCAGCTCTACACCCGGGGACATCCCCCCACCAGACCCTGTTGTTAGCTCTACACCCGGGGACATCCCCCCACCGCACCCCGTGGTCAGCTCTACACCCGGGGACATCCCCCCACCGCACCCCGTGGTCAGCTCTACACCCGGTGACATCTCCCCACCAGACCCCGTTGTCAGCTCTACACCCGGTGACATCTCCCCATCAGACCCCGTGGTCAGCTCTACACCCGGTGACATCTCCCCATCAGACCCCGTGGTCAGCTCTACACCCGGTGACATCTCCCCATCAGACCCCGTGGTCAGCTCTACACCCGGTGACATCTCCCCATCAGACCCCGTGGTCAGCTCTACACCCAGTGACATCTCCCCATCAGACCCCGTGGTCAGCTCTACACCCGGTGACATCTCCCCATCAGACCCCGTGGTCAGCTCTACACCCGGTGACATCTCCCCACCAGACCCCGTGGTCAGCTCTACACCCGGTGACATCCCCCCACCAGACCCCGTTCTCAGTTCTACACCCGGTGACATCTGCTGGTTTCTGTACTGGGATATGATGTGTCATCCTCTCCTTTTATACCTGATGCTCACACACCCATTTTGCATATTCCCTTCACCTGACAGCACAGGATTGGTGGCAGTCCCAAATGTTTGCCAATATAACCTATTTGCTCACCCTGTCCTCCATAGCATCACCAAAGAACAGCTGTGTGTGTGCTGCGCTCTCCTCTTCCAGCACGCCCTGCTGGTTTGGTGTATGCTTCCCTGTGTAGTGTTAACCAAGTACCGTACAGTAGTATCATGTAGTATTTGTTTTCTAGCAGTAGTCCACACGTCTTTAGTCACTGACTAATTTTTCTACTTTCTTTCTCTTCTTGGTCAGGTGGTTCTCAGAGCGCTGTGAATATCTCTCAATCTAGTTTGTACTCGTCCACCTCGACCACAAGCGTATCCATCCCCATGGGGTCGGACGTTGGGCCAGAATCTCCTTTACCTACTGAAACGTCTCCTCCGTTTGGCTCCAGATCTGACGATAGACCGATAAGCCAGGATGACGCCATAACTCGGGGTGCTGGGAGTGATCCTGGTGTGCTCTCTCACCATGTAGAGAGGTCTCCAGGTGATCAACCAATTGATGATCCTAAGTCATTATCTCAATGTTTCATCAACAAGGACAATGTTGAATCAGTGCGGGTGAAGGAGCTGGTAGAGCAGTTTGGGGGGTTTGATGGCACCACCTCACATGACGATGTACATGAACAGGCGCCATCCTCACACGGTTACTCAAAGAAACCTCTCACCGTGAATCCTGTTGACGACTCGTTTGTTGGGTCAAAAACCCTCAAGGAGATCCAGAAACTCTTAGCAGAAGCTGATGATGTTGCTCTTGGTAGAGCTAGTTCTAGTTTAAGCCTGGTGTCTCCAGTAGGGGATCCGTACACCAAGGTTCCTACAAGGTGCCTGAATTTAGAAGACTCTCTGAATAGCAGATCAGCAAGTCCTCTGGATCTCCTGGTAAAGAACATGTCGTGGGACTCTTCATTTAATAGCAGTTCAACTGGTGACCTCCTCAATAAAGATTCATCGGCAACTTGGAACAATGACTCTCTTCGTAGTTCTTCTCTTAGGGACAACTCTTATTTAGGAGAACCTGTTGGAAACAAAAGCCCTCTGGCTGCACCCTTTAGTCAGTGGGGAAGGTCAGAGCCAGAAGGCTGCAGTAAAGCCATAACAAATAAGATGACGCCATCTGCTGCTGCTGTCAGGGCAGAAAGGGACCTTGCGGATGTAACTGAGAGGGTGCAGCGCAATAAACAATTTCTAAGTAGCGTTTCAACCTCGGTTGGAGGTTTAAAAACCGCCTTGGCTGCTACGGGAACCGGATATGTTCGGAGGAGTGAAATGGAAAGTGACGAAAGTAGCGGAGACTCCTTAGCTGCACGAGTTACAAACCTCCTGAGGAACGACACTCCATCGACTTTCACAGCGCAAGGAAGGCAGAGTGCAGAAGAGGAGGAGAGGAGAGCACGAGGTAAGACTCGGCCCGTAGTCAGGGGGAGGAGCCATGACCACTGTGCTAGCCGCTCCACTGATGGATCCAGCCCCGTGACCTCTGACCCTGACGATCATCTTCTTTCTTGTAAGGTTCAGTGAAGCTGAGACTGACCAGTCGCCCGATGACACCGGACACAGAACTGAGTGAGGAGGACAGAAGACGGATAGAGGAAATCAAGAGAGAACTGCTGGACAGAGCTAAGGAAGCAGAGAAGGTGCACATACATCTAGGCTGGGGAGCGTGTGTCATACCGCTCATCTCATAGAAAGGGGGCAGCAGTGAGTAAATTAAGGGGGATGCAGTTAGTCTGGTCTAGTTGTGGGGGGCAGGTAGGGTGCAGACTCACGTTCCATCCTTTAACATTTCTATACTTGTTGTGACGCAGCGAGCTGTGCGGATTGCAGGTAAGTTCCCGCTCTGCGGTGTGTCGTGTTTCTCTGCATGAGAGCTCTTCTTCAGACTTTACTCCATTAATAGTACGGGCTGTTTTTTTTTAATTTTAAGTTTTTTCCTCCTTACTTTCAAAAATGGTAATCCGTGGACGTTGCTGTCGGCGGGCGCCTTGTTTGCAGGACGACTTATATTTTTCAATGGTCCTATTTTTACTGTACCGTATAATGTACACTGCGGCAAAAATGACAAGTTTATTCAGCGGGCCAGTGCGATTTACGAGGACACAACATTGGCGGTTTTTGTTTTTTTTTCCTATGCTATTTTAAAAAATATATATATATATTTTTTTGCAAAGCTATCTTATTTTCTGCCGCCATCTTCTGACACCCGTAACTGTTGTTTCTGTCAGCACCGTTGTGTGCGGCTCCTTTGTTTGAAGGACTCACCGTAGTTTCTATTTGTACCAGTTTGGAGTACAAACAACCTTTTGATCGGTTTTTCTTACATAATGTCACTTTGATAGATAGCTGTGTTAGGGTCAGTTCAGGATTTCCGTCTCTGCTCTCTCACCTGCATTGGGGTCAGTTCAGTGTTTCCGTCTCTCTGCTCTCTCACCTGCATTGGGGTCAGTTCAGTGTTTCCGTCTCTCTGCTCTCTCACCTGCGTTGGGGTCAGTTCAGGGTTTCCGTCTCTCTGCTCTCTCACCTGTGTTGGGGTCAGTTCAGTGTTTCCGTCTCTCTGCTCTCTCACCTGCGTTAGGGTCAGTTCAGTGTTTCCGTCTCTGCTCTCTCACCTGCGTTGGGGTCAGTTCAGGGTTTCCGTCTCTCTGCTCTCTCACCTGCGTTGGGGTCAGTTCAGTGTTTCCGTCTCTCTGCTCTCTCACCTGCGTTAGGGTCAGTTCAGTGTTTCCGTCTCTGCTCTCTCACCTGCGTTGGGGTCAGTTCAGGGTTTCCGTCTCTCTGCTCTCTCACCTGCGTTGGGGTCAGTTCAGGGTTTCCGTCTCTCTGCTCTCTCACCTGCATTGGGGTCAGTTCAGGGTTTCCGTCTCTCTGCTCTCTCACCTGCGTTGGGGTCAGTTCAGGGTTTCCGTCTCTGCTCTCTCACCTGCATTAGGGGCAGTTAGGGGTTTCCGTCTCTCTGCTCTCTCACCTGCATTGGTGTCAGTTCAGGGTTTCCGTCTCTCTGCTCTCTCACCTGCGTTGGGGTCAGTTCAGGGTTTCCGTCTCTCTGCTCTCTCACCTGCGTTAGGGTCAGTTATGGGTTTCCGTCTCTCTGCTCTCTCACCTGCGTTAGGGTCAGTTAGGGGTTTCCGTCTCTCTGCACTCTCACCTGCGTTGGGGTCGGTTCTGGGTTTCCGTCTCTGCTCTCTCACCTGCGTTGGGGTCAGTTCAGGGTTTCCGTCTCTCTGCTCTCTCACCTGCATTGGGGTCAGTTCAGGGTTTCCGTCTCTCTGCTCTCTCACCTGCGTTGGGGTCAGTTCAGGGTTTCCGTCTCTTCTCTCTCACCTGCATTAGGGGCAGTTAGGGGTTTCCGTCTCTCTGCTCTCTCACCTGCATTGGTGTCAGTTCAGGGTTTCCGTCTCTCTGCTCTCTCACCTGCGTTGGGGTCAGTTCAGGGTTTCCGTCTCTCTGCTCTCTCACCTGCATTGGGGTCAGTTCAGGGTTTCCGTCTCTCTGCTCTCTCACCTGCATTGGGGTCAGTTCAGGGTTTCTGTCTCTCTGCTCTCTCACCTGTGTTGGGGTCAGTTCAGGGTTTCCGTCTCTCTGCTCTCTCACCTGCGTTGGGGTCAGTTCAGGGTTTCCGTCTCTGCTCTCTCACCTGCATTAGGGGCAGTTAGGGGTTTCCGTCTCTCTGCTCTCTCACCTGCATTGGTGTCAGTTCAGGGTTTCCGTCTCTCTGCTCTCTCACCTGTGTTGGGGTCAGTTCAGGGTTTCCGTCTCTCTGCTCTCACCTGCGTTGGGGTCAGTTCAGTGTTTCCGTCTCTCTGCTCTCACTTGCGTTAGGATCAGTTCAGTGTTTCAGTCTCTCTGCTTTCTCACCTGCGTTGGGGTCAGTTCAGGGTTTCCATCTCTCTGCTTTCTCACCTGCGTTGGGGTCAGTTCAGTGTTTCCGTCTCTCTGCTCTCTCACCTGCGTTAGGGTCAGTTATGGGTTTCCGTCTCTCTGCTCTCTCACCTGCGTTGGGGTCAGTTCTGTGTTCCTGTCTCTGCTCTCTCACCTGTGTTAGGGTCAGTTCAGTGTTTCCGTCTCTCTGCTCTCTCACCTGCGTTGGGTCGGTTCAGGGTTTTCGTCTCTCTACTCTCTCACCTGTGTTAGGGTCAGTTAGGGGTTTCCGTCTCTCTGCACTCTCACCTGCGTTGGGGTCGGTTCTGGGTTTCCGTCTCTCTGCACTCTCACCTGCGTTGGGGTCGGTTCTGGGTTTCCGTCTCTGCACTCTCACCTGCGTTGGGGTCGGTTCTGGGTTTCATGTTGTCCGAGCTGCTGTTAACAGCATTCAGAGAGATGCTTTACTGCGGCTACATGATCCATTAGCATGTTGTGGGCATGCCCTGTGACCTGTGCAGGGAGGGGGATGAGGTGAGCCGTGACCATCACCTATTGACTTCTATGAGAGAGCTTCATAGAAGGGGGGGGGGGGAGGAGGTGATCTGTGTCTATTATTTTTTGTCTTCAATGGGAGATTAAAGACCTGCTCTTTCAGCAGCGACGAGGTGGTCGCGAGAGTGAGCTGTGCTTATCACCTATTGTTTTCTACAGGTGAGTGTTTAGAGCATGACCTGTGCATGGAAGGTGGAGGAGGTGAGCTGTGACATCTCCTTTTGTTATTGGAGGATCGTGTGTTATTTATGGATCGATGCCACCTTTCAGTGTAATCCTGCCTGTGATGATAGTGAGATGATGGCGGAGATGCTTCCCCTACAGAACAGGAAGGATCAGACTATTATAAAGCTTAGTGTTCAGTGTGAAAACTGCAGGATTTTATTATTTTTTTAAGATCATGACATTGACCATGGCAAATCTGCAAAAAATATTTAAAAAAATGTTTAATATACTTATAACTTCTCACTATTTTAAAGGAAATAATGTTTACATTTTTTTTTTTTTTTAATTATTATTAGAGAGTTGTAGAACCTCCTTATACAATGATTAAAGGGGTTGTCCCACTTCTAGGTGTTTTTTACTGCAAGAAGCAGACAGCTCCATACATTGCATAGTGGTGAGGTTTGGTACTGCAGGCCTTGCCACAGTCAATTTAATAGGAATCTGGCTACTGTACCAACCTGGGCCACCACATGATGTATGGAGCGGTCCGCCAACTGCAGCAAAACAGCTAGAAGTGGGAGACCCCCTTTAAGGTTTATGTCTATAATCCTTACAGCTTGCGGCTCTGTTCTTGGTGTGACCGCTCCCTGCTTGCCGTGTCTATAGCATGTGATGTAAGTCTTCCAGAGGAGTCGGTACAGATTGCCTTGTCTTCATTATGCTCTTTGCATGAATGTAGTAGTACTGCTGGGGTCTCCAGACTTTGTTACTCCACCTGGTGCAAATCTACTTCTGGCCTGTGTTAGTAACCTGGAACATGACCTCCATAAAACAATCATCCGTCACTGGCTGCAAACCCAAGAGCAATGGTCATCGAGGAGCGAGACCTCTGCCCAGATAGACCGGGCACCTGGTGGGTTTCCGTTGTGTAATGCACCCTTGGTGGAGCCTTTTCCGAGACGCAGCGCTGCCCTCCTCAGAGAGTTTCTATAAGCAATTGGCTTGTATTGTAAATGTCCCGTAGATTATCCACTTGACGTGTATAGGTGGGTTTAATTGTATGTTGAGGGGTCTCAGGAGGGGAGGTTGGGGGGGCTTACAGAAGTTCTAGATTACACTGTACTACTCAAAGCTAACGCTTTTACAGAGTGCGACTCTGCCGACCATGACCGCGAGTGCCGGAAGCTTTATTTATAGCCTCCGTTGAGCGTAGGCTCTTTTATCCGCACCTCGCGGTTATTATTTTGTCCTTGTATGAAATTCCTTTCTAGCGAGATATTTATAATGGAATGAAAAGCTTGGAGCGCAGAATATAAAATCCTGTCCTTCTGGCACAATGGAAGGCAACAGGCAAAGAAAGCAAACGTAGGTGACAGGGAGGCGGCTCTGCTGAAGAAGATCACCATAAATAGCTACTATATAGGGACGGTGGTTTATAATAAGGGTAAAAAGGAAGTCCGGCAAAGGCGGCCATAGCTGTATAGGAGGTAATCCGGCTGTTCCCTCCGAGAAGTGTTGGCCAACCCAATAATTGGTGCATGTAGTCCCCAGGCAAGTTTACATTGTTTGTATCAGACCTGCTCAGAATTGTAGTAGTGTCTACAGAAGAGAGTTTAGAGAATGGGTGATCGGTGGTGGGGGATATGATCAGGCTTACTCATCGTATGTCCAATCTACAAACCTGCTCATCGTTCTATCACTGTCACTTTCAGGATCCTTCTCATCCCAGCAAGCTAGCGTCTTCAGGGGACAGTGAGCAGTTCAGGTTACATCTGACTCCATCACCGTTCCAGTTACCAGTCACCAGCTCTCATGACTCCATGGAGGACAGAAGAGATAGAACCTCTGGTGCCAGAGCTTCTAACAGCCAACACAAGGCAACATATGGAGGAATGACTAAAGACGGTTTTTCTGTCATGTCTGATCATCCACCGCCAACATCTGCTGCTTGCCAAGTAGACCCAATGACTGAGCTTCACAGACAAGAAGCACCAAGAAGAAATGTTAATGAACTGGAAAAAGAAAACCTACTTCTAATAAAAGCCACCGAAGAGGCCACCAAACCAATATCCTCAATCACGTTCTCCTCCCGTAAACGTTCTTCACCTCTGTGCTCGTCTCCTGATGGAGGTTCTCAGCTACTTCCATCTGATTTCCAAGTTGTCTTTGATAAGTCACCAATCAACCAAGGTTTAGACCTTAGACCTTCTTCTCCTGCACCATCAGCATCACATAAAGACCAGCACGTTTATCATGAAGATCCGTCGCTGTCACACCCAGTTTATAAAGATGTGGCTCCCGCTCTGGTGACTTCTCAACAATGGCGAACCGGTGACTCTACAACCCAAGAGTTTTCAGCAAGTTCCTGGGCTATAGTTAAAGAATATTCTGCGGCTGCATCCATACTACCAACTTCTGCTCCGTCCAGTGAGAAATTTAGCACGTTCCCATGTCCTCAGAAGGAAAATTTGGATCCTGGATATAAAAATGTAAATTTGGAGGGTTCTGCAATCAATAATCATGATAATCAGATGGAGAGTTATGGCGGTGAAGACCAACTAAGACCATATAGTGGACTGATTAGTGTGGAGAAAGTCGGTGGGGATGGATTACTTCCGTCATCATCTCAGGAATTCCAAACCCAACCAACGATATCTTCTCCAACTCTGAAAGCCCTTTCTTGTATCCATGTGACAATCTCTCCAAAGGAGGACATGAAAGTTCTTGATGTGTCCACAGCTGTGGTCTCCTTGCAGGCTGATAATGGTTTAAGAGCAGATGAACATCCTTCTAGGTCATCTTCTGCAAACCTCTTCCGGAGCAGCCAGGTCCCGAGCCACAACGATACATTAGCAGGGAGAGTCTCACTCAGCAGTTCCCACATAAACCCTATAGGAGGCAGTAAGGACTTTCATGAAGATATCGGCCTATTCATGGGCAAAGAAAACATCACCAACAGATTGATCCAGTCTGAAAGACAACGCTCTCCGTTATCTGATGCCACTACACAGATAACCACTGAAAGCCCACAGAAAACCACCTTTTCAGCTGAGATCTTTGTTGAGGGGTCACCAAGAGGAGCCGTCACATCTCCAACCCTGAAGGTCAAGCAGACTTTTGAACAGCAGACGCCCTCTCATACTTCACTGTCCTGCCTCTCCCGGGCTACTGGTGAGCACAGTATCCTGTATATATGTGTATACATACGTACACACAGAGCTATTAATATAATATAGTGTGTGCGCTTACATGTATGTGTTCTGAGAGATCACCCTTGGTCTTGAGGAATTACATGTACAGTAATGTGCAAAAGCTTTAGGCAGGAGTGGAAGAGCTGCTGCAAGTAAGAAGGCTATCACAATAGAAGGGTTAATAGTTTATATTTGTCAATTAATAAAATGCAAAGTGAATATGAACAAAAGAGAAATGTGAGTCCCATCAGTGTTTGGTGTGACGCCCGTCACCTTCACAACGGCATCGGTTCTTCTCGGTACACCTGCACAACGTAGGATTATAGTGAGGCTTATGATTAACCAATTATACCAAACAGGTGATGATGATTTTTCATATATGTTGAAACAGAACCTGCTGTATAGGAGGATTAAAGCTGGGTGAGGAACAGCCGAACTCTGCTGCAAAGGTGAGGTTGTGGAAGACAGTCTTCCCATGGTGTATGATCTGTGATATGAAACGGAGTACAGCAACAAGACACAAGGTAATTATACGGTATCAGCGGAGTCTATACCAGGCAAAGACTTCACAGCAGACGGGGGATTCCAGATGTGCTGTTCAAGCTCTTTTAAAGAAGCAAAAAGAAACTGGCAACGCTGAGACACAGCGGTCGGCCAAGGAGACTTAGTGTAGCAGGTGAAAGACGACACATGCTTGCTTATGCTTGAAATGGGAAGTGCCATCAGCTCAGAACTGGCAGATACCAGTGGGACTCCTTATGGAAGAATTGCAGTCAAAAAGCCATACCTTGTACGTAGAAACGAGGCCAAGTGACTAAACGATGCATGAAAACGTGTGAACTGGGGTGCAGAAAAAAATTCAGCAGGTGCTCTGGATTGAGGAGCCACAATGTGAAGTATTTGGCTGTAACAGAAGGCAGTTTGTTTGCCAGTGGGCTGGAGAGCGGTACAATAATGAGTGTCTGCAGGCAGCAGTGAGGCATGGTGGAGAGTGGTACAATAATGAGTGTCTGCAGGCAGCAGTGAGGCATGGTGGAGAGAGGTACAATAATGAGTGTCTGCAGGCAGCAGTGAAGCATGGTGGAGAGTGGTACAATAATGAGTGTCTGCAGGCAGCAGTGAGGCATGGTGGAGAGCGGTACAATAATGAGTGTCTGCAGACAACGGTGAAGCATGGGGGAGAGCGGTATAATAAGTGTCTGCAGGCAGCAGTGAAGGATGGTGGAGAGCGGTACAATGAGTGCAGGCAGCAGTGAAGCATGGGGGAGAGCAGTACAATAATGAGTGTCTGCAGGCAGCAGTGAAATATGGTGGAAAGCGGTACAATAATGAGTGTCTGCAGGCAGCAATGAAGCATGCGGGAGAGCGGTACAATAATGGGTGTCTGCAGGCAGCAGTGAAGCATGGGGGAGAGCGGTACAATAATGGGTGTCTGCAGGCAGCAGTGAAGCATGGGGGAGAGCGGTACAATAAGTGTCTGCAGACAGTGGTGAAGCATGGGGGGGAGCGGTACAATGAGTGTCTGCAGGCAGCAGTGAAGCATGGTGGAGAGCAGTACAATAATGGGTGTCTGCAGGCAGCAGTGAAGCATGGTGGAGAGCCGTACAATGAGTGTCTGCAGGCAGCAGTGAAGCATGGTGGAGAGCCGTACAATGAGTGTCTGCAGGCAGCAGTGAAGCTTGGTGGAGGCTCCTTACATGTCTGGGGCCGCATTTCAGCACATAGAGTTTGGTATGGTCAGGATTAATGATGTCATTAATGCTGAGAAACTCAGGCAGAAATTTCTTTCCACCATGTAATACCATCAGGGAGGTATCTGATTGGCTGCAGATATATTCTGCAGCAGGACAATCGCCCCCAACATCCAGCAGATGTCATTAGGAACTATCTTCAGTGTAAAGAAGAACAAGGCGTCCTGGAAGTGATGATTTGACCCCACAGAGCCCTGATCTCACATCATCCCGTCTGTCTGGGATCACATGGAGACAGATGGTTGGAGCGAGCCGACATCCACAGAAGATCTGGGCTTAGGTCTCCAGGATGTCTGCAACAACCTCCCTGCCGAGTGCCTTCAAAAACTGTGTGCAAGTGTATCTAGAAGAACTGATGCTGAAGGTGACGGGCGTCACAACCAACACTGATGGGATTACATATCTCTCTTCAGTCACTTGGCATAACCTAAATAAAACATTAACCCTTCTATATCTGAAAGTGTTCTTACTCTGCAGCATCTTCCACACCCGCCTGATACTTTTGCACAGGACTGCAGATCTTACAGCTCAGATGTTTTGCGTAGAACTCTGTGATGTCATCAGTTCCAGGTATATAATGTTACCTGTGTAGATGCCAGCGCTGCAGAATGGCATCTATGGAGGGTCCGGTGTTGTCCTCAACATGGCGGGGTGAGTCATGTCTTGCCTTACTGGTGGCCCCCATTACATGTAGCTGGAGGGGGCCATGCACCCATATTTTAGGCTTGAGGGGCTTGTTTCTTACCTGTGACAGGGTCAGCTTATTCTGGTGGTGTTTGCAGTCGTTGCACCATCATAAAGGCCGATTCTAGTCCGGCCAACCGGCCAGAAGTTTAACCTAGGCTCTTGGGCACCAGCTTGTCCCGGGACCCCCAACTACATGTGTACAGCCTAATGTGGCCGAGTAGCCGCGGGGGGCCGTCGTGTGGCCGAGTAGCCGCGGGGGGCCGTCGTGCTGCCGCTACCTTCATATTCTTGTACCTTTGTCCCTGTATGGAGAGAGGCTAACGTTTGATTCTCGTACAGATCAGCCGCTGCTGCTGCCGTACCGCCCGCTGGGGAGCCCCGAACTGTTCTATGTGCCCTTCATGGAAGGAGGATCCCGACTGTCCCCGGTCAGCACCACCGAGAGCTCCCACCCAGGTAACCCCCTCCATCACACACCCGCCGCGGCTGGTTGTATGACATATCTGTTCTAATTCTGCTGTTACTGGGGGGCAAGGGGGACCGTCGCCTTCCCTAACCACCCCCTCCCCTCCCCCCCACCCCCGCACCCTCCCCCAACCGTTTGTTCAGTCTGTCATAATAAAGGTTCTTCCTTCTCCTCCCTTTATACAGGCTCCAATGACGCCATTTCCCCAAAGTTTCCCCCAAACGTTTTGGGGTCCGCTACAGAAAAGTCATCTGACCCCTCTATACCCAGACACACAGAGGGCATCTACAGTAAAGAGACGAGCCCTGAAACTGCAGAGTGGAAGCAGAGGCCCACAAGAGGTGAGCAGCAGCTGCAGCAGCAGGTCCGCTACTAGATGCACACAGCTCTACTATCTCAGTCACTTTGTATGATCAGTCCTCTACACCACTCGCATCCAGAGCTGCATTCACAATTCTGCTTGCTGCCTCTTGGACCCATTGCTTCAGTGTGCCATCTGGCATGCCAAGAGTTCGCTCTACCCTGTTAGTGGGAGATGACCATGAATGTGAGTCCGGTCCGTTGTAGGAGATGCAGTGAATCTAGTGGTGTACAGCTCTAGGTGTGACTGGAGTAGAAGATGTGATGTGATTCAGGGTTACTGCAAGTCAGTCCATCCCACCCCTTATATTTACACCCTGGGTGAGGAGGGGTTCCCACGAATGGGCATAGATTTGGGTCATATGGATGGCATGGGCCCACGCTGCGATCAGCCGGCCTCCTGCTCCAACAGGAGAGAACAGTGAGAACACCGATCCCCGCTGTTAACCCCTTACATGTTGATCACGGCTTGTAAAAGATTCACAGAGGGTGGGGGCTCTCTCTATGACGTCATCGGCCCTCTGCCATGTCATCGCAGAGGGCCGATGGGTTTCCATTGCAACCAGACACCAGCATCCGGGTCTGCCCATGCCCTGTGATCGCTATGATAAGCGAAAATGCGTTGCAGTACAGAAGTAGTGAACATAACATCACAGGTTCAAGTCCCCAACAGGCACCTAAAAAGCCTAAAAATAAAAGTTGTAAAAAAATAATATAAAAAATCAACCTGTTTTGCGCCCTCCCCCGTCCGTAAGGACCAGTACAATGAGTTCAGCGCACTTCTGTTGCACGGCAAACACTTAACTCGCAGTGGTACCAATAAAATGTAGAGCTCGTCGCGCCAAAAGAAGCCCTCGCAGAGGAACAATAAAACCTGTATGGGTCTCTGAGCGCGGCCTGCAGGAAAATAAAAATGTGCAAAACTCGAAAGACTTTAAAATATGTGAGTGTTTTGGTTTATTACTCACATCCTTTTGGTATTGGCGTAATCGCACGGACCGCAGAGTAACACGTGATTAACGCTGGAATGAAAAAGGCAACCGGTGTGTTTTCTCTGCCCTCTACAATACATGATACGCACCCAAAAAAATCTCCGGTCTGTTCACACGGACGTATTGCGTCGGGGCGTTCAGATCTGCGGTTTTCACACGTGTGAAATAAAACACAGCGGGTTCTATATTGGTCCGCGTTACGGATGGAAATAGCCCGCTGCATTCCATTGGACGGCGCGACCTACAGAATACATTCACTGCCGACTCATCTGCACATAATATCAGTGGGGCCTGCTTGCAATTTTATTTGCGCACGTTACTGCGATTTTTAACACTCCCAAAAAAACGCGGACCAAAATCTCATTACGCCCGTGTGAATGACCCCCAATACCGTACCACGTGTCGTCAGCATCACTTCTCGTATTTTCCTCTCCAGGTCCCACTGATGACCTGGAAGCATCCCAGCATCCCCGGCCGTGTCAGGCAGAGAAGGATTCTGGGAACTTCAATAAAATGTCCTTTAGCACCATCCATCCTCGAAGTGCTGAGCCCCCGGAGAGGTCGGACCCTGGGGGGCTGCAGCCGTTTCCAGCCTCTTCACTGGAGGACGAGTTCCTTCCTTTACAGCCGGAGATTGACTATTCCCAGGATCAGCCTAATGCTAACCTACCGGCGAGGTCCACGGCCCTGGAGGCCACAGCGAGAGCGAGAACCTACTCTGCAACCAGCACTGAACTTTCTGGACAAAGTCACAAGAGTGCACAGACCCCTGGAGAGCCGGGCCGCTCACCCCACGGCAGCCTGGACGGGAGGGTCTCCAGAGGTGATGGAGGGCGGAGGTCAAGTCAGAGCGTCCTCGCCAACCAGAGCCTGGATGACCTGTGGGCGCGGTACACGGAAAGCAGGGGGAGGCAGATGACCCAACCGAGCAACCAGCTAGAGGGCTCCCTTGTGGAACGTCTAGAGCGGCTGGCCCGGCTGCTGCAGAACCCTCCACCCCACTCACTAATGCCCTCTAAAGGCGAGAAGGAGGAGAACTCTCAGAAAAGGAAAACAAAGAAACCTGCTCAGGAGCAGTGGTGCAGTGGGAAACCGGGAGCAGACTCGCTGGAGGACGGCTCGGTGGGTAAACCCTACCAGGACAGCGCTGACAGCAGCTCACTGCATTCAGATCTCTTGTCCGACGTGAGACGCACAGTGACCAATAGTGCCACCACAGAGTCGCAGGCAGGCAGCGATACCCTATCCGGCAGCGGCTCTGCCTCCACCATAGACACAATCAGACTGGTTAATGCCTTTGGCCCTGAGAGGGTTCTCCCCTCTTCGCGGCTCGGCCGTCTCTACAGCACCATCCATCTGCAGAAGAAGCGCACCGACGAAACGGTGAAGAGATCAAAACGGGAGCGGGCCAAGGCGGAGATGCAGGAGCTCCGGAGGAGTGAGGTAACGGAGGTGGCTTCTTGTAAAGGGGTCCTCTGCATTGTCCAGGGTTGGCGCTCACGATGCTGCTTATCTCTTGGGGTCTCCTGTGGTCTATCAGCGGGCAGTGTTCACGATGCTGCTTATCTCTTGGGGGGTCTCCTGTGGTCACTCAGTGGGTGGGCTCACAAAGTTGCACATCTTTTGGGGGTCTCCTGTCGGGGGCTCTCACGATGCTGCTTATCTCTTGGGGTCTTCTATGGTCACTCAGTGGGCAGCGCTCACGATGCTGCTTATCTCTTGGGGTCTTCTATGGTCACTCAGTGGGCAGCGCTCACGATGCTGCTTATCTCTTGGGGTCTTCTATGGTCACTCAGTGGGCAGCGCTCACGATGCTGCTTATTTCTTGGGGGTCTCCTGTGGTCACTGAGCATCTCTTTTTCTTACTAAGATGGCGGAATCCGAATCTGTTGCCTCATCAAACAGTTTGTGGGAGCCAAGTCCAGCGCTGCGACAGAAGCGGAGCAGCAGGAGGCTGAACAAGGGCGTCCAGGCAGGTAGGTCGCCCTTCTGAAGCTCTGGAAGTGAACTTGTTTAACCCCTTCACTAAGAAGTTGTTTGGCTTGTTTGTTTTTCTCTTCACTTTCAAAAAAATCATAACTTCTGTATTTTCCTGCCGCCGCAGCCATTCGGGGTGGTTGTATTTTTTAGGGGCGCCCATTAACCCCCTTGAGTGGCACGCCCGGAAAATCTCCGGGGGTTGCTGCGCTGAGCATGTAGTTAAACCCCAGAAGGTTTCCGTGGACAGCTCTAGTGCTGAAATGTGCAGAGCACTGAGCTGTCAGCGGAATTTTCCAGGTTTTAAATGCATGGGGAGTGAAGGGGACTGCCTGCGGGGAGTAAAGAATCCCTCCCACAGCGGTGAAAGCTGTGGGAGGGGACCGCGAAGCCCTCCTATTGATTTCAATGGAGCCGCCGCTGCCAATAGCCCCATTGATGTCAATAGGATGCCGGCACCCCCGCAGTGATTTTCGGGGAAGGGCTTGGGAAAAAAAAACATACTTACCTTTCTGCCACTGACGGGGCTCAGGCGTGTCTAGCCGCTCGGGTCCCGGCACTGTAATTATGTTATTGATTTTAAATCCTCGCCTGCTGAAAGGGCTGTGTCTGATTGGCTGAGCGCTCAGCCAATCACAGGCAGCCCTCGGTCCATTCATAGAATTCTGGTTCTGTACGAATGAAGCTAAACCAAATATATATCGGGGGGAGGGGTGGGGGTTGTACTAAAAAAAAACTCTTAAAACAAAAAGCACTTCCTGTGGCATCTTCTGACGGTTGTAATGTCTCTTGTATTTCCGCTGGTGGCGCTGTTTGTTTGTGGGACAAGTTGTTCTTCTGCTGACACCGTTGTGGCGCACATACAGGGTGACCAAAAGAAACGCAGTTTTGGCGCTGCCTATTTTTTTCTGACACTGTTCACCGTGCGCGATAAATAATGCGCTACGTAATTCTCTTAGGTTGGACTCGTATGCCCGAGGCGACACCAAATATGTTTGTTTTTTTTAGATATTAGAAATGGGAAGGGTTAAACTTAAATTTTATTATTTTTTAATTTAAATAAAACTTTTCCGCTTTTCTTGTTAATCCCCACAGGAACCTCCGCTGGTAATTGTCTGTTCATACGATATACTGCAATACTTCAGTGTTTCTGTTGGCAGTTTATTAGATCAGCCACAGGCAGAAATACACGGCAGTCCTGGGGGGCCTTCTGTCGGGCCATTTAACACATTGACTGCCACACTAGAAGCAGTTAGTTTAACCTTGGAGCCGCGGTTTCCAACTCACATGGCAGTTAATGTAGATTACAAGACCCCGGGCTCAGAACTAGCATGAGGTATATACAACTCACCTGGAAGTCAATGTGTTCACAGATTTTACAGCAGCATCTAAATGGTTAATGATGATTTTGACAATCAACACCCACCCGCAAAAGTCAGACAGCTGAACCCACCCTGCATGGAGCCGGCTCAGCTTACGGGCCGGCTCCATGCAAACCCCGCCACCAGAGGGCGTATGTCTGCATTATTTAGCATTAAGGTATTAAAAGCAGAGGGTTAATGTAAGGGGGGCTCCACAGGACTATATAAAAGGGGTTCACCCTACACTGGTAGATCTTGGTGGGACTGGTCAGGGTCGCCCCTTCTGCTTTCTCAGGTAGCCGTCGCCACGATCGTTGCTGATGTTTAGTGTTTCTGATTCTTGTAGGAGAGCTGGAAATTGTGATGAGCGCCACCAGAAAGAACACCAGAGATGTGGGGACGACGTTCCCGTCTCCAGCCGGTGAGCGGATGACGTGTGCGGCCGATCCGGCATCTGTGAGCGCGGAGGCCAATACCAGAATGTCCAAGAACAAAGGGAAGGTGGCGGCCCAGCACATTCCGCCAGGTGGGTGACGGTCCGAGCACAGCCGGCCTGGTGGGGTGACGGTCCGAGCACAGCCGGCCTGGTGGGGTGACGGTCCGAGCACAGCCGGCCTGGTGGGGTGACGGCCCGAGCACAGCCGGCCTGGTGGGGTGACGGCCCGAGCACAGCCGGCCTGGTGGGGACCGTTCAGTAGAGAAGTTCCCCGTTGGTGACTATTGTATGTTCGGGTCACATACAGGCCTCAGCTGGTTTGTGCCAGCTACAAACCTGAAGTCCGAGTCCCGGAAGGAGAATGAGCCGGAGCTCTGGAGAGGCCCAGGACCCGCCTGGTATGAGCCGGGCGCCAGCACCAAGCCCTGGAGAGAACCTCTACGAGAGAAGAACCAGCAGGAGCTGCTCCCAGACAGACCCGGCGGCCCTATCCATGGAGCCCGAGTCATCCCTGAGGCTTTAGACAAGCCGTTCGTCCGAGTGACCCTGCAGGTGAGGGCGGAGAGGTGCGGTGTTGGGAGGTAAGCTGTCACAGAGTGCCATTCTCATTCTCAGGGCTTATGTCTTAGGAATCGCTGCGGTCTCATCGCCCGGACTTCATCTTCCACTCCGGCGAGAGGGTGAAACGACTGCAGCTTCTCACCGAGGAACGCAAATTACAGAGCGTATTTCAGGGGGAAAGAGAGGAGCTCTTCAACCAGCCGCCAAGGAGCGGAGCGCCCCGATACAAAGGTGACAGCAGCTACAGATACTAGGGGGAGGCCAGAATGATTAGTCCTCTATGTAAATGGGAAGCTGCATTAAGGCTGAATGTACAGATTGGTCCCCATAAACCTGACTGCATGGCCTCTCTGTCTTCCTCCCCCCCCAATCTCTGTCTGCCCCTCCTTCCCCCTTATTTGCATATACTACCCTGAGGAGCATGCATGGCCTTATAAGTCTCCTCACTCACCTTCTAGGTGTCTCCCTAAGTGATGATACCCCTCCTGACCTGCTGCAGCCAATCACTGGCTATAAAAGGCCACTGCTGTGGTCAGTGATTGGCTGCAGCGGTCACATGTTCTGGAAGGACAGAGTGGCTGTAAATAATTGTGAAAACCCCTTTAAGGTTATGTTTTAGATGCTGCTGATCCCCCTCCTAGTGGCCGACTGTCACTGAGGTCCTATAAGGATTAGTCCCGGCGATGAGTGCCGTCCGTCTCACACATGTCCTGTGGTTTAGATTCCAGATTGCTGCAGCAGAACCGAACCGTCCCAAAGAAAGAGATGATCCAGAGGTCCAAGAGGTGAGCGGCGGGCGCTGAGCTGACGGGTGTGCAAGTGGGTGTTGTGCCATCCACGGGGGGGGGGGGGGTTGGTGCCATCCACGGGAGGGTTGCCATCCTGCCATCCACTGGGGGTGGGTTGCACCCAGTGCAAGTGTCTGGGAGTGGATCCAACTCTCACAAAGTGTTAATACAGGTGCATGAAGGATAAGGATTTGCAGCGTTCCTCGCTCCCCGCACTGGGCGGTCATGCGGACTCTCCTACTTCAGTATCGCAGCAAATGGAAAAATCATCAGAGGGATTTCATGTTGCTTCATTGCCCGGTCCGCATTATATGAGAAGTTGTGTACACGGATCACTGACACAGAGAGCGCTGGGAGAGGATATGGGGGAGTATGAGCCTGCATCTAATACATACCAGTGCATATCTGAGAACACTTTAACCATTTATATGCTGGGTAATCACTAAGAAGGTAGATAGATGAATATATATGTATACACGTGTTTGCCTAGGCTGATGTAAGAAACATATATACACCGTAGGATACATATATCATTACTATAACAAAGATATGGGGATTATTCACTCTCTAAGACTCAGACAGCGCAAACTTACAGCAAACCGGCCGCGGCGGGGCTCACCTCACTGCGTGTTACATTCATTTTCATTGGTCCACTCACACTTGTGTGTAAAAATAAGAGCACAACATCCTCTATTTTACTGGGTGACGGAGTATACTGCCCCCCGTGGGTGCGTGCTGCACGCCGTACACAACTACATTCCGTATGCGCGCCGTTTCTGCACTTCGCTACGCCTGCTCTGATGAATGGTCATTCTGCCTGCTCTCCGTTTACACCTCCTTTTAGTTGGCTTATGTTTGGCGCAGTTTTTTTGTGCAGTTTGGGTCACACTGCCCTTTATTGGACACAGCAAGGAGAAAATTGGTGAAAAGTGTCAAAAACAGTTCATGTTCCCCAGGTTTTTTTAGCGCAATTTGCACCAGAAAACTCTTATTTTAAATAGTAAATACTCTCTAATGCTGCAGCTGCGAGGAGTCACACGGCGAGACGGGTGGACAGCGGGGGTAGGGTCCACGTACCGATACAGCTGCGAGGAGTCACGTGAGGAGACGGGTGGACAGCGGGGTAGAGTCCGCGTACCGATACAGCTGCGAGGAGTCACGTGGCGAGACGGGTGGACAGCGGGGTAGAATCCGCGTACCGATACAGCTGCGAGGAGTCACGCGGCAACATGGGTGGACAGTGGGGTGTAGAGTCTGCATACCGATACAGCTGCGAGGAGTCACGTGGCGACACGGGCGGACAGCGGGGTAGAGTCCACGTACCGATACAGCTGCGAGGAGTCACGTGGCGAGACGGGTGGACAGCGGGGTAGAGTCTGCGTACCGATACAGCTGCGAGGAGTCACGTGGCGAGACGGGTGGACAGCGGGGTAGAATCCGCGTACCGATACAGCTGCGAGGAGTCACACGGTGAGACGGGTGGACAGCGGGGTAGAGTCCACGTACCGATACAACTGCGAGGAGTCACGCGGCGACACGGGTGGACAGCGGGGTAGAGTCCGCGTACCGACACAGCTGCAAGGAGTCACGCGGCGAGACGGGTGGACAGCGGGGTAGAGTCCGCGTACCGATACAGCTGCGAGGAGTCACGTGGCGAGATGGACAGACAGCGGGGTAGAGTCCGCGTACCGATACAGCTGCGAGGAGTCACGCGGCGAGACGGGTGGACAGCGGGGTAGAGTCCGCATACCGATACAGCTGCAAGGAGTCACGCGGCGACACGGGTGGACAGCGGGGTAGAGTCCGCGTACCGATACAGCTGCAAGGAGTCACGCAGCGAGACGGGTGGACAGCGGGGTAGAGTCCGCAAACCGATACAGCTGCGAGGAGTCACGGGGCAACACAGGTGGACAGCGGGGTAGAGTCCGCGTACCGATACAGCTGCAAGGAGTCACACGGCGAGACGGGCGGACAGCGGGGTAGAGTCCGCAAACCGATACAGCTGCAAGGAGTCACACGGCGAGACGGGCGGACAGCGGGGTAGAGTTTGCAAACCGATACAGCTGCGAGGAGTCACGTGGCAACACGGGTGGACAGCGGGGTAGAGTCCGTGTACCGATACAGCTGCGAGGAGTCACGGGGCAAGACGGGTGGACAGCGGGGTAGAGTCCGCGTACCGTTACAGCTGCGAGGAGTCACGGGGCAAGACGGGTGGACAGCGGGGTAGAGTCCGTGTACCGATACAGCTGCGAGGAGTCACGGGGCAAGACGGGTGGACAGCGGGGTAGAGTCCGCAAACCGATACAGCTGTGAGGAGTCACGTGGCCGGACGGACAGCGGGGGTAGGGTCCACGTACCGATACAGCTGCGAGGACTCACGTGGTGACACGGGCGGACAGCGGGGTAGAGTCCGCGTACCGATACAGCTGCAAGGAGTCACACGGCGAGACGGGTGGACAGCGGGGTAGAGTCCGCATACCGATACAGCTGCGAGGAGTCACGCGGTGGGGAGGAGTCATGCGGCGAGATGGACAGACAGCAGGGCGGAGACATGGCGAGACGGAACGGACAGCGGGGTAGGGTCCGCGTACCGATACAGCTGCGAGGAGTCACACGGCGAGACGGGTGGACAGCGGGGTAGAGTCCACGTACCGATACAGCTGTGAGGAGTCACGCAGCGAGATGGACAGACAGCGGGGTAGAGTCCGCATACCGATACAGCTGCGAGGAGTCACGCGGTGGGGAGGAGTCATGCGGCGAGATGGACAGACAGCGGGGCGGAGACATATGGCGAGACGGAACGGACAGCGGGGTAGGGTCCGCGTACCGATACAGCTGCAAGGAGTCACGCGGCGAGACGGGCAGGTGGACGGCAGGGTAGAGTCCGCATACCGATACCGGACACACACCAAAGTGGCTTCAGTTTCCTGTCCCAACAACTGATAGCAGGAAGAGCAGCTCTGGAGCACAAGCTGCTGCTCTATAAGCTGAATGCTGTGCAGGCTGCAGCCAGAGGAGGTTATTTGTGTAACCCGGCCCATAAGGATGCGACAACTTTTTGTGGATTTTTATCTCCACTTCTCAGAAGCCGTGGCGGTGTGTGTTTGTGGCTGCAGTTTATAGCGGCGCCGTATCTGTGTAGATATAATCTGTTATACGACTTATTATTATGTTGGGGGGCCGGGACAGAAAGGGCTTCAATACGGAGTTGTTGGCAGCATCACGCAGGCAGGATAGTCATTTCTGCCCGATCAGCACATTAATATCATCATCAGCTTTTAGGTGTTTCCACTTTTACACAATAAATCTCGTTTAGTTTTTGGAAATGTTTTGCACCCACGGCCCGCACCTTTGTGTATATCTGCCGACGGAGCGCCGTGAGGCCCGCACCTTTGTGTATCTCTGCCGACGGAGTGCCGTGACGCCCGCACCTTTGTGTATATCTGCGCACAGAGCGCCGTGACGCCCGCACCTTTGTGCATCTCTGCGGACGGAGCGCCGTGAGGCCCGCACCTTTGTGTATATCTGCGGACGGAGCGCCGTGAGGCCCGCACCTTTGTGTATATCTGCGGACGGAGCGCCGTGAGGCCCGCACCTTTGTGTATATCTGCGGACGGAGCGCCGTGAGGCCCGCACCTTTGTGTATCTCTGCCGACGGAGCGCTGTGAGGCCCGCACCTTTGTGTATCTCTGCCGACGGAGCGCCGTGAGGCCCGCACCTTTGTGTATCTCTGCTGACGGAGCGCCGTGAGGCCCGCACCTTTGTGTATCTCTGCCGACGGAGCGCAGTGACGCCCGCACCTTTGTGTATATCTGCTGATGAAGCGCCGTGAGGCCCGCACCTTTGTGTATATCTGCGGACGGAGCGCCGTTACGCCCGCACCTTTGTGTATATCTGCGGACGGAGCGCCGTTACGCCCGCACCTTTGTGTATATCTGCGGACGGAGCGCCGTGACGCCCGCACCTTTGTGTATCTCTGCCGACGGAGCGCCGTGACGCCCGCACCTTTGTGCATCTCTGCCGACGGAGCGCCGTGACGCCCGAACCTTTGTGTATCTCTGCCGACGGAGCGCCGTGACGCCCGCGCCTTTGTGTATATCTGCCGACAGAGCGCCGTGACGCCCGCGCCTTTGTGCATCTCTGCCGACGGAGCGCCGTGACGCCCGCACCTTTGTGTATATCTGCCGACGGAGCGCCGTGACGCCCGCGGCTTTGTGCATCTCTGCCGACGGAGCGCCGTGACGCCCGAACCTTTGTGTATCTCTGCCGACGGAGCGCCGTGATGCCCGCGCCTTTGTGTATATCTGCCGACGGAGCGCCGTGACGCCCGCGCCTTTGTGCATCTCTGCCGACGGAGCGCCGTGACGCCCGCACCTATGTGTATCTCTGCCGACGGAGCGCCGTGACGCCCGAACCTTTGTGTATCTCTGCCGACGGAGCGCCGTGACGCCCGAACCTTTGTGTATCTCTGCCGACGGAGCGCCGTGACGCCCGCACCTTTGTGTATCTCTGCCGACGGAGCGCCGTGACGCCCGCACCTTTGTGTATCTCTGCCGACGGAGCGCCGTGACGCCCGCACCTTTGTGTATCTCTGCCGACGGAGCGCCGTGACGCCCGCACCTTTGTGTATCTCTGCCGACGGAGCGCCGTGACGCCCGCACCTTTGTGTATCTCTGCCGACGGAGCGCCGTGACGCCCGCACCTTTGTGCATCTCTGCCGACGGAGCGCCGTGACGCCCGAACCTTTGTGTATCTCTGCCGACGGAGCGCCGTGACGCCCGCGCCTTTGTGTATATCTGCCGACAGAGCGCCGTGACGCCCGCGCCTTTGTGCATCTCTGCCGACGGAGCGCCGTGACGCCCGCACCTTTGTGTATATCTGCCGACGGAGCGCCGTGACGCCCGCGGCTTTGTGCATCTCTGCCGACGGAGCGCCGTGACGCCCGAACCTTTGTGTATCTCTGCCGACGGAGCGCCGTGATGCCCGCGCCTTTGTGTATATCTGCCGACGGAGCGCCGTGACGCCCGCGCCTTTGTGCATCTCTGCCGACGGAGCGCCGTGACGCCCGCACCTATGTGTATCTCTGCCGACGGAGCGCCGTGACGCCCGAACCTTTGTGTATCTCTGCCGACGGAGCGCCGTGACGCCCGCACCTTTGTGTATCTCTGCCGACGGAGCGCCGTGACGCCCGCACCTTTGTGTATCTCTGCCGACGGAGCGCCGTGACGCCCGCACCTTTGTGTATCTCTGCCGACGGAGCGCCGTGACGCCCGCACCTTTGTGTATCTCTGCCGACGGAGCGCCGTGACGCCCGCACCTTTGTGTATATCTGCGGACGGAGCGCCGTGAGGCCCGCACCTTTGTGTATCTCGGCCGACGGAGCGCCGTGACGCCCGCACCTTTTTTTACCATGTCCCTGTAGGGGACTTGAACCCGTGAAGCAGCGTTATGGGGATGTGTGTGTGCCGTTCTCTGGAAGGTATCTGAACCAATTGGGTTATGAATCCATGCCTGCAGATCACGTCCGCCCATGCATGCTGATTGTCTCCCGGGGCAGATGGGATCTTCCAGCAGGACAGTGCGATGTGTCACAGGGCTAGAAATGTCCCACAGCGGTTGGCAGAGTAAATGCCCCTAATCCCCCAGACTTGGACCCCGTTATGCCCACTATGGGACCTCAATCGTCAGACTCGCTCTATGGACCCTCCAGCAGCTGTGGGATATAGTCAGCATGACTCCAGATACCAGAGACCACCTACCAGCCTCTTACAGCCCCCCAACCCGCCTGTCATGCGGCACACAGCGGTCACTCCGGATATTAGCTGGGGGTCATAATAATGTGACTCCACTCTGTGTTGGCCATCACTGGCAGATCCGGACGCCCGTCAGCCCTCAGCTGTGTAAGAGGGAGCGCCCCCTCTGTGAAGACTTGGCCATGATCAACATTGATGCCGGCATGTAAGACATTAACAGTGAGGTTTGGTGTTCTCACCGATCCCCGCTGCTGCAGCTGGAGGCTGGCTGTAGTCCAGCTCCTGCCATGGATGGTGCTCAAGCCTTTGACGCAAACTGCTTCCTGGCCGGGATGTGAGTTTATGTCCCGTGGTGTGAAGGGGTTAAAGGGCTCCTCTAATTGTCCCACTACATATTTACAGCGTGGGGGCTGCGTGCTGCAGAGATGTATATGAGAAGGGGGAGGGGACAACGCACTGACATGTTCTACTTGTTACAGAATTTATCAGCAGCTTCCAGAAATCAGGAAGAGGAAGGAAGAAGAGAAGCGAAGATCGGAGTACGAGACTAACCGGCTGAAAGCCCAGCTGTACCGGAAGGTAAGTACCACCCCACCAGCGGCACAAGAAGGCAGCAACTCCCCACTACTGCAGACTACCACCAGAGGGCAGCATCTCCCCACTATTACAGACTACCACCACAGGGCAGCATCTCCCCACTATTACAGACTACCACCAGAGGGCAGCATCTCCCCACTATTACAGACTACCACCAGAGGGCAGCATCTCCCCACTATTACAGACTACCACCAGAGGGCAGCATCTCCCCACTATTACAGACTACCACCACAGGGCAGCATCTCCCCACTATTACAGACTACCACCAGAGGGCAGCATCTCCCCACTATTACAGACTACCACCACAGGGCAGCATCTCCCCACTATTAGACACTACCACCAGAGGGCAGCATCTCCCCACTATTACAGACTACCACCAGAGGGCAGCATCTCCCCACTATTAGACACTACCACCAGAGGGCAGCATCTCCCCACTATTAGACACTACCACCAGAGGGCAGCATCTCCCCACTATTAGACACTACCACCAGAGGGCAGCATCTCCCCACTATTAGACACTACCACCAGAGGGCAGCATCTCCCCACTATTAGACACTACCACCAGAGGGCAGCATCTCCCCACTATTAGACACTACCACCAGAGGGCAGCATCTCCCCACTATTAGACACTACCACCAGAGGGCAGCATCTCCCCACTATTAGACACTACCACCAGAGGGCAGCATCTCCCCACTATTAGACACTACCACCAGAGGGCAGCATCTCCCCACTATTAGACACTACCACCAGAGGGCAGCATCTCCCCACTATTAGACACTGCCACCAGAGGGCAGCATCTCCCCACTATTAGACACTACCACCAGAGGGCAGCATCTCCCCACTATTAGACACTACCACCAGAGGGCAGCATCTCCCCACTATTAGACACTACCACCAGAGGGCAGCATCTCCCCACTATTAGACACTACCACCAGAGGGCAGCATCTCCCCACTATTAGACACTACCACCAGAGGGCAGCATCTCCCCACTATTAGACACTACCACCAGAGGGCAGCATCTCCCCACTATTAGACACTACCACCAGAGGGCAGCATCTCCCCACTATTAGACACTACCACCAGAGGGCAGCATCTCCCCACTATTAGACACTACCACCAGAGGGCAGCATCTCCCCACTATTAGACACTACCACCAGAGGGCAGCATCTCCCCACTATTAGACACTACCACCAGAGGGCAGCATCTCCCCACTATTAGACACTACCACCAGAGGGCAGCATCTCCCCACTATTAGACACTACCACCAGAGGGCAGCATCTCCCCACTATTAGACACTACCACCAGAGGGCAGCATCTCCCCACTATTAGACACTACCACCAGAGGGCAGCATCTCCCCACTATTACAGACTACCACGAGAGGGCAGCATCTCCCCACTATTACAGACTACCACCAGAGGGCAGCATCTCCCCACTATTACAGACTACCACCAGAGGGCAGCATCTCCCCACTATTACAGACTACCACCAGAGGGCAGCATCTCCCCCACTATTACAGACTACCACCAGAGGGCAGCATCTCCCCACTATTAGACGCTGCCACCAGAGGGCAGCATCTCCCCACTATTAGACGCTGCCACCAGAGGGCAGCATCTCCCCACTATTAGACGCTGCCACCAGAGGGCAGCATCTCCCCACTATTAGACGCTGCCACCAGAGGGCAGCATCTCCCCACTATTACAGGCTGCCACCAGAGGGCAGCATCTCCCCACTATTAGACGCTGCCACCAGAGGGCAGCATCTCCCCACTATTAGACGCTGCCACCAGAGGGCAGCATCTCCCCACTATTAGACGCTGCCACCAGAGGGCAGCATCTCCCCACTATTAGACGCTGCCACCAGAGGGCAGCATCTCCCCACTATTAGACGCTGCCACCAGAGGGCAGCATCTCCCCACTATTAGACGCTGCCACCAGAGGGCAGCATCTCCCCACTATTAGACGCTGCCACCAGAGGGCAGCATCTCCCCACTATTAGACGCTGCCACCAGAGGGCAGCATCTCCCCACTATTAGACGCTGCCACCAGAGGGCAGCATCTCCCCACTATTAGACGCTGCCACCAGAGGGCAGCATCTCCCCACTATTAGACGCTGCCACCAGAGGGCAGCATCTCCCCACTATTAGACGCTGCCACCAGAGGGCAGCATCTCCCCACTATTACAGGCTGCCACCAGAGGGCAGCATCTCCCCACTATTACAGGCTGCCACCAGAGGGCAGCATCTCCCCACTATTACAGGCTGCCACCAGAGGGCAGCATCTCCCCACTATTACAGGCTGCCACCAGAGGGCAGCATCTCCCCACTATTACAGGCTGCCACCAGAGGGCAGCATCTCCCCACTATTACAGGCTGCCACCAGAGGGCAGCATCTCCCCACTATTACAGGCTGCCACCAGAGGGCAGCATCTCCCCACTATTACAGGCTGCCACCAGAGGGCAGCATCTCCCCACTATTACAGGCTGCCACCAGAGGGCAGCATCTCCCCACTATTACAGGCTGCCACCAGAGGGCAGCATCTCCCCACTATTACAGGCTGCCACCAGAGGGCAGCATCTCCCCACTATTACAGGCTGCCACCAGAGGGCAGCATCTCCCCACTATTACAGGCTGCCACCAGAGGGCAGCATCTCCCCACTATTACAGGCTGCCACCAGAGGGCAGCATCTCCCCACTATTACAGGCTGCCACCAGAGGGCAGCATCTCCCCACTATTACAGGCTGCCACCAGAGGGCAGCATCTCCCCACTATTACAGGCTGCCACCAGAGGGCAGCATCTCCCCACTATTACAGGCTGCCACCAGAGGGCAGCATCTCCCCACTATTACAGGCTGCCACCAGAGGGCAGCATCTCCCCACTATTACAGGCTGCCACCAGAGGGCAGCATCTCCCCACTATTACAGGCTACCACCAGAGGGCAGCATCTCCCCACTATTACAGGCTACCACCAGAGGGCAGCATCTCCCCACTATTACAGGCTACCACCAGAGGGCAGCATCTCCCCACTATTACAGGCTACCACCAGAGGGCAGCATCTCCCCACTATTACAGGCTACCACCAGAGGGCAGCATCTCCCCACTATTACAGGCTACCACCAGAGGGCAGCATCTCCCCACTATTACAGGCTACCACCAGAGGGCAGCATCTCCCCACTATTACAGGCTACCACCAGAGGGCAGCATCTCCCCACTATTACAGGCTACCACCAGAGGGCAGCATCTCCCCACTATTACAGGCTACCACCAGAGGGCAGCATCTCCCCACTATTACAGGCTACCACCAGAGGGCAGCATCTCCCCACTATTACAGGCTACCACCAGAGGGCAGCATCTCCCCACTATTACAGGCTACCACCAGAGGGCAGCATCTCCCCACTATTACAGGCTACCACCAGAGGGCAGCATCTCCCCACTATTACAGGCTACCACCAGAGGGCAGCATCTCCCCACTATTAGACACTGCCACCAGAGGGCAGCATCTCCCCAGTATTAGACACTGCCACCAGAGGGCAGCACCTCCCCACTATTACAGACTGCCACCAGAGGGCAGCACCTCCCCACTATTACAGACTGCCACCAGAGGGCAGCATCTCCCCACTATTTCAGACTGCCACCCGAGGGCAGCATCTCCCCACTATTTCAGACTGCCACCCGAGGGCAGCATCTCCCCACTATTTCAGACTGCCACCCGAGGGCAGCATCTCCCCACTATTTCAGACTGCCACCCGAGGGCAGCATCTCCCCACTATTTCAGACTGCCACCCGAGGGCAGCATCTCCCCACTATTTCAGACTGCCACCAGAGGGCAGCATCTCCCCACTATTACTATTGCTAAAATTCTGTTGATGTCTGTTGGGTCACACCTGCTTTTTTATTTGCACATAAATACTCTGTGCTGCCGGGGGGGTGTAGTCCTGTCCGGGCCCCCCCTGTAATGCTCGATGCTGCAGGGAGGTGTAATCCTGTCCGCGCCCCTCCTGTGATACTTGGTGCTGTGGGGGGAGGGGGGGTAATACTCTCCGGGCCCCCACTGTAATGCTTGATGCTGCAGGGAGGTGTAGTCCTGTCCGGGCCCCTCCTGTTGTTTTCGGTGTTGCAGGAAGGTGTAGTCCTGTCCTGGCCCCTCCTGTAATATTCGGTACTGTGTGGGGGTATTAGTCCTGTCCGGGTGCCTCCTGTAATACTCGGTGCTGCGGTGTAGTCGTGTTCGGGCCCCTCCTGTAATACTTGGTGCTGAGGTGTAGTACTGTTCTGGCCCCTCCTGTAATACTCAGTACTAAAGGGGGGGGCTTTAGTCCTGTCGGGGCCCCTCGAGTAATACTCTGTGCTGTGGTGTAGTCCTCTCGGGCCCCTCCTGTCTTAATCTGTGCTTTGGGGAGATGTAGTACTGTCCGGGCCCCTCCTGTAATACTCGGGGCTGCGGTGTAGTACTGTCCGGGCCCCTCCTGTAAAACTCGGTGCTGCGGTGTAGTACTGTCCAGGCCCCTCCTGTAATACTCGGTGCTGCGGTGTAGTACTGTCTGGGCCCCTCCTGTAATACTCGGTGCTGCGGTGTAGTCCTCTCCGGGCCCCTCCTGTAATACTCGGTGCTGCGGTGTAGTACTGTCCTGGCTCCTCCTGTAATACTCGGTGCTGCGGTGTAGTACTGTCCTGGCTCCTCCTGTAATACTCGGTGCTGCGGTGTAGTACTGTCCTGGCTCCTCCTGTAATACTCGGTGCTGCGGTGTAGTACTGTCCGGGCCCCTCCTGTAATACTCGGTGCTGTGGTGTAGTACTGTCCGGGCCCCTCCTGTAATACTCGGTGCTGCGGTGTAGTACTGTCCTGGCTCCTCCTGTAATACTCGGTGCTGCGGTGTAGTACTGTCCTGGCTCCTCCTGTAATACTCGGTGCTGCGGTGTAGTACTGTCCTGGCTCCTCCTGTAATACTCGGTGCTGCGGTGTAGTACTGTCCGGGCCCCTCCTGTAATACTCGGTGCTGCGGTGTAGTACTGTCCAGGCCCTTTCTGTAATACTCGGTGCTGCGGTGTAGTACTGTCCGGGCCCCTCCTGTAATACTCGGTGCTGCGGTGTAGTACTGTCTGGGCCCCTCCTGTAATACTCTGTGCAGCAGGGAGGTGTAGTCCTGTCTAGGCCCCTCCTGTAATATTCGGTACTGTGTGGGGGTATTAGTCCTGTCCGGGTGCCTCCTGTAATACTCGGTGCTGCGGTGTAGTCGTGTTCGGGCCCCTCCTGTAATACTCAGTACTACATGGGGGTTTTAGTCCTGTTGGGGCCCCTCGAGTAATACTCTGTGCTATGGTGTAGTCCTCTCCGGGCCCCTCCTGTCTTAATCTGTGCTTTGGGGAGATGTAGTACTGTCCGGGCCCCTCCTGTAATACTCGTTGCTGTGGTGTAGTACTGTCTGGGCCCCTCCTGTAATACTCGGTGCTGCGGTGTGGTACTGTCTGGGCCCCTCCTGTAATACTCGGTGCTGCGGTGTGGTACTGTCTGGGCCCCTCCTGTAATACTCGGTGCTGCGGTGTGGTACTGTCTGGGCCCCTCCTGTAATACTCGGTGCTGCGGTGTAGTCCTCTCTGGGCCCTTCCTGTAATACTCGGTGCTGCGGTGTAGTACTGTCTGGGCCCCTCCTGTAATACTCGGTGCTGCGGTGTAGTACTGTCTGGGTCCCTCCTGTAATACTCGGTGCTGCGGTGTAGTAGTGTCTGGGCCCCTCCTGTAATACTCGGTGCTGTGGTGTAGTACTGTCTGGGCCCCTCCTGTAATACTTGGTGCTGCGGTGTAGTGCTGTCTGGGCCCCTCCTGTAATACTCGGTGCTGCGGTGTAGTGCTGTCTGGGCCCCTCCTGTAATACTCGGTGCTGCGGTGTAGTACTGTCTTGGCCCCTCCTGTAATACTCGGTGTTGTGGTGTAGTACTGTCTGGGCTGCTACTATAGTACTCGGTGTTGCAGTGTAGTACTGTCTGGGCCCCTCCTGTAATACTCGTTGCTGTGGTGTAGTACTGTCTGGGCTGCTACTATAATACTTGGTGCTGCGGTGTAGTACTGTCCGGGCCCCTATTGTAATACTCGGTGCTGCGGTGTAGTACTGTCCGGGCCCCTCCTGTAATACTCGGTGCTGCGGTGTAGTCCTCTCCGGGTCCCTCCTGTAATACTCGGTGCTGCGGTGTAGTCCTCTCCGGGCCCCTCCTGTAATACTCGGTGCTGCGGTGTAGTCCTCTCTGGGCCCCTCCTGTAATACTCGGCGCTGCGGTGTAGTCCTCTCTGGGCCCCTCCTGTAGTACTTGGTGCTGTGGTGTAGTACTGTCCGGGCCCCTCCTGTAATACTCGGTGCTGTGGGGAGGTTGTTGCTCTTGTTGTCCGGTGGTTTCCTCTAATTCTTCTGTTTTCTTGTAGAAGGTGACCAACCGTGTTCTCGGCCGGAAGACCCCCTGGAACTGATGCTGACCCCCTTTACACCAGGAATTGCCTTATTTCTCCTGACCTGTGACAATACAAGCCGCCCCTCCCCCGTCCATTTGTGTATTTGTCTCATTTCTACTTTTCTAATCGCTGTTATTTATTATGTATTTGTGGGCTTTTACAAGTTAAATAAATGTAATATATTTGACGTTACGTGGAAGAATTCCATCAGACTCGTGCTCCACTCACAGCCAAAGCTGCATTTACAGCTCTGCTGCTTTCTAGTCACCTCTCAGGCTTCCCGGGTCTTACCTCTTACTGCAGCCCCCGGTGGAGTGTATTATGGGGTGAGAGGCAGAGTTATTACAGACCTGCAGGGTCACACAGAGGTACAGTCCGTTGGAAAAGTATTCACCCCCCTCTTGGTGCCCTCTGTTACATAGGAATTCAATGTGACAAATATGTATCATCAGACAAAGGCTCTTTTACACGCAACAATATCACTAAAACTGCCAGACGGCTGAAGGAACTGACAACATTTTGCATAAACTGACAGGTACAGATAATGGCTTCTAATCCTCCGTTTCCGCATTGGCTAAAGTAAACTCTGGAGCTGCTGTTTGTCCAGCTGGTGTTTATACGAGGGATTATCTGTCCAGCAAGATTCCAATGATGAAACAATGTATGAAGGCAAACAACCGTCCTGCAGCCGCTCGACTGAACAAATCCCATTCGCATGGAGACGCCGGACAACCGTTTTTATGGCGACTAATAAGTAGGCGCACGATGCCCGCGTTTACGTGTAACGATTACCGCTCACTTCCAGCCGTTTGAACGAATTTTGAGCGGTAATTGTTGCGTGTAAAAGGGCCTTAAGCCTACAGTCTGAGCTAAGGCTTCTCTACCACCCATGTTCAAAAGTAAGTGCCCCCCTGACTGCTAACGAGTGTTACGTAGTGTGCCGACATCCGACAAGTGTAATGCTTCTCTCTTCCTCTGGGCTGTAATTCGCCAAAAATCCATTCTTTTTGTGTTTCCTCGGCTGAACGTGAAAGACTCCGGAGCCGTCTGCTGAGCGGCTCCTTGCTCATTGCCGAGTGGATCTACCTTTCTTACACCAAGCAGACATCACTGCCGCGGATGGCCCGTCCCCCTGTTGGCTCTATTCAGTGACGTCCCCGCTGTATTCACTGAGGGGACGTCACTGCCGCAGACATCGCGGCCCGTCACCCCTTTGGTGGCTGTATACACGGAGGGGACGTCACTGCCACGGACAGCCCGTCCCCCTGTTGGTGGTTGTATATATGGAGCAGACGTCACTGCCGTAGACGGCCGGTGCCCTTGTTGGTGGCTGTATACACTGAGAGGACGTCACTGCCGCGGACGGCCCGCCCCCCCCTTTGGTGGCTGTATACACTGAGGGGATATCACTGCCGCAGACAGCCCGTTCCCCTGTTGGTGGCTGTATACACGGAGCGGACATCACTGCCGCAGACGGCCCCTTCCCATTGGTTGTATATATGGAGCAGACGTCACTGCCGCAGACGGCCAGTGCCCTTGTTGGTGGCTGTATACACTGAGGGGACGTCACTGCCGCGGACGGCCCGCTCCCCCCTTTGGTGGCTGTATACATGGAGCGGACATCACTGCCGCAGACGGCCCCTTCCCCTGTTGGTGGCTGTATACATGCAGTGGACATCACTGCCGCAGACGGCCAGTGCCCTTGGTGGCTGTATACACTGAGGGGATGTCACTGCCGCGGACGGCCCGCTCCCCTGTTGGTGGCTGTATACACGGAGCGGACATCACTGCCGCAGACGGCCCCTTCCCCTGTTGATGGCTGTATACATGGAGCGGACATCACTGCCGCAGACGGCCAGTGCCCTTGTTGGTGGCTGTATACACTGAGGGGACGTCACTGCCGCGGACGGCCCGCCCCCCCCCCCCCCCCCCCCTTTGGTGGCTGTATACACTGAGGGGATATCACTGCCGCGGACGGCCCGCTCCCCCCTTTGGTGGCTGTATACATGGAGCGGACATCACTGCCGCAGACAGCCCCTTCCCCTGTTGGTGGCTGTATACATGCAGTGGACATCATTGCCGCAGATGGCCCGTCCCCCTCTTGGTGGCTGTATACACGGAGCGGACATCACTGCCGCAGACGGCCTATCCCCGTTGGTGGCTGTATACACGGAGCGGACATCACTGCCGCAGACGGCCTATCCCCGTTGGTGGCTGTATACACGGAGCGGACATCACTGCCGCAGACTGTCCGTCTCCCTGTTGGTGGCTGTATTCGCGGAGGGGACGTCACTGCCACGGACAGCCTGTCCCCCTGTTGGTGGCTGTATACATGGAGCGGACATCACTGCCGCAGACTGTCCGTCTCCCTGTTGGTGGCTGTATACACGGAGCGGACATCACTGCCGCAGACGGCCTATCCCCGTTGGTGGCTGTATTCACGGAGCGGACAGCCTGTCCCCGTTGGTGGCTGTATTCACGGAGCGGACATCACTGCCACGGACAGCCTGTCCCCGTTGGTGGCTGTATACATGGAGCGGACATCACTGCCGCAGACTGTCCGTCTCCCTGTTGGTGGCTGTATACATGGAGCGGACATCACTGCCGCAGACGGTCCGTCTCCCTGTTGGTGGCTGTATACACGGAGGGGATGTCACTGCCACGGACAGCCTGTCCCCCTGTTGGTGGCCCACCTATTCCTTCACTTATACCATATTTCCCTGACAATAAGCCCTACCCTAATTTTTCAGGGAGGCTAGAAATATAAGCCCTATTTACACTACATTTAACTAGTACATTACCATTGCAGGCGCAGTCCCGGTCCCTACCGCCAACATCCCGCAGTTCTCGGAGCTTGTGCAGCACCACTTTCTGGTTACAAGACTCATGAATCCCACCTTCAGGAAGAAATGGCTGTGATTTGGTTCTTCGACCGCTGCTCAGCCAATCAATGCAGCGCTGGATGCGCCAATCAGAGACATCGCATTGGTTCATCCAGTGCTGCAATGATTGGTTGGGCAGCGGTAGAAGAACCAATCACAGACATCGCTTCCTGGAGGTGGGATTCATGAATCCCGTAACCAGGAAGTTGTGATGTATTTCAGCAGGAAGCGGCAGGGACCTGGACTGAAGTGAACCTGCTAGATAAGGAAAATAAGACATCCTCTGAAAAGAAGACCTAGTGACTTTTAGGGCAAAAATTAATAAAATCTATAATTTTTTTTTTTTTTTAATTAAATTGTTTGTGAAGAAGGCGATGGGGGGGGGGTTGGTACACTAATTGTCACACCATTGCTCTCCAAGGAAAATTTGTTGGTTTAGTGTAATATTTGTCCTGTAGTCCCATCTCAGGCAGATCTGTAATGATGAGAGTTGTGGTGATTAGATGGACGGTCGTGTCACCGGAGGCCCTAAAAGTGGTTCCCCCCGTGGCCTATAAGAGGCTCTCGGAGGCTCCTTGTCTGTAGTGACCTCTTCTCCGCTTGTAGACCTTGTTGGCCACTAGACGCCTCTACGACGCAGAGAAGAGATTTCACCCCGTTACCAGAGTCTGAGAGGGGCGCATTATTGGGGTGTGAGAAGCTGGATAGTCATATTGACGACTTAGTCCCCCACCGGCCGTTCTGACCAGACTGTTAGGAGGTGTTGGGACCAGTGGATGTGTGAGGGCACACAAGGTGACCGGGCTCAGGACGCCCCCTACAGACCACTAGTGGAGGGGAGCATTTGACCAGACTGTTAGTGGGTGTTGGGACCAGTGGATGAGGGCACACAAGGTGACCGGGCTCAGGACGCCCCCTACAGACCACTAGTAGAGGGGAGCATCTGACCAGACTGTTAGGAGGTGTTGGGACCAGTGGATGTGTGAGGGCACACAAGGTGACCGGGCTCAGGACGCCCCCTACAGACCACTAGTGGAGGGGAGCATTTGACCAGACTGTTAGTGGGTGTTGGGACCAGTGGATGAGGGCACACAAGGTGACCGGGCTCAGGACGCCCCCTACAGACCACTAGTAGAGGGGAGCATCTGACCAGACTGTTAGGAGGTGTTGGGACCAGTGGATGTGTGAGGGCACACAAGGTGACCGGGCTCAGGACGCCCCCTACAGACCAGCACTAGAGAGGAGCATCTGACCAGACTGTTAGTGGGTGTTGGGACCAGTGGATGGGGGCACACAAGGTGACCGGGCTCAGGACGCCCCCTACAGACCACTAGTAGAGGGGAGCATCTGACCAGACTGTTAGTGGGTGTTGGGACCAGTGGATGTGTGAGGGCACACAAGGTGACCAGGACACCCCCTATAGACCACCAGTAGAGAGGAGCATCTGACCAGACTGTTAGGAGGTGTTGGGGGGTCCTGAGACCAGTCACCTTGTGTGCCCCAACAGACCACCAGTAGAGAGAACAGTCTGATCTTTTGACAACCACCAGCAGCTCCACCTGTTTTGTCTGCCATCCAGAGGCGCCATTGTTACAGGCCATTGTGTCTGTGGGAACCATTTCTAGGCGGGGCCCCCACATGGGGGGTGTTCAGAGACAGACCCCCCACGTCTTGCCTCTGAACCCCGCCGTCACCTCCTTTTGCAGTGATGTTGAGAACGATGAAACTTCGTTATCTTCAGTGATGAATCCAGGTTTAGGGTCCATTTACATGGGACGACTGTCAGGCAAACGATGCCCACCACTCGTCCCTGTGTGTCTGTGCTGTTGTAAGGAGCTGGCAGAGCTGGCTCACTCACAGAGCGGCCAGCAGGGGGCGGGGCAGCTGCAGGAGATTTCTCTCCTCTCGCTCCCCCCGCCCCTCTCCATTGACATAACAGAGCGGTCGTTCACTACTGAGCGGCTGCTATTTACACTGAGTGATCAGTTCATCGTGCATCATTCAGTTTATATGGCCACTGTATTAGGTGGATGTAGAGGGGCGGTGAGAAATCTGCACTGCCCGCCGCTCCGTGAGCCAGCCAGCTCTGTTAGCTCCCGTGCAACAGCAGGGGAGCGAGGAAACACAAGGACAAAGGTTGGGCAGCTTTTGCCCAACAGTCACCCTGTGTAAATGGGCCTTTAGTTTGGGCGCTGAGGACGGCCGTGTTCGTGTCTAGAGACCTCAGCGTGAGCTCCTCAATCCTGCCTTTGCTGTGGGGCGGCACACTGCCCCCTGCTGGTGTGATGGTCTGGGGGGACACCAACTGCAACAGCCGACACGCTCTAAAGGCTCAGATACAGCAAAGGTGGCGCAATATGCCTTCATGTCTGCCCGTATCACATCTAGTATCCAAGCTAGAGGCGGTACAACATGGTACTAGAGCCTGCATGCCCCCTGTATCACATCTAGTATCCAAGCTAGAGGCAGTACAACAGGGTACTAGAGCCTCCATGCCCACCTGTATCACATCTTGTATCCAAGCTAGTGGTGGTACAACAGGGTACTAGAGCCTCCATGCCTGTCTGTATCACATCTTGTATCCAAGCTAGAGGCGGTACAACAGGGTACTAGAGCCTCCATGCCCGCTCATACTCCTAGGGGAGGGATAGCTTTGACATTGAGTGTTTGTGGTAAACTTCTACAAACCCCAACAACGCCAGTCTGAGGGAAGCCCATGATGCCAGCCAGCAGCCGTACAAGTATACCCACAGCTCCACCAGCTCCACCCCTCCCGGGCGGCTCCTTCTGGGACCTGTGGAACCGCATGGGCAAAACCTGTAAGAAAACCAACCTCCAGATCCAAAACATCAACCCCCGTGTCCATTACATGAAGGGCCTCTCGGACATCCCAAAGGAAGAACGAACCCCAGAAGAAGAAACAAAGGTCAAACTGAAGACGAGGAAGAAGAACTCAGCGACGTCCAAACCCTCTGGACACACCGATAACACTGCAGGAACGGAGAGAAGCCCGGCGAGGGCCCACCCCAGGGGCAAGTACAGGCTGCCATAACCAAACCTGCTGCTGAGTGCTGGCTGCTCCCCACAACCTGGAGCCATGGACCCCCCAGACTGTCCCACCGTGGAGGAGGCCCGCTGCGATGCTCTGCGGCGCTGGACGCTCCCTGATCTCCTCCTGGACTTCAGCTGGACGGAGGAGGGAGAGGCGGCCATAGCAGCCACACTGAGGGGGATTTCTTTCTCCGGTCTGCAGCCGGTGACACTACTGGGGGTTGTCCACCGGCCACTGATCTAAATGCCAGTCATTGACATGAAGCAGAGATCTTGAAAAACAAAACCTATTAGAAAACTGTAGCTTTATTTCCATGGGACATTCCGGTTGGTTCCAGCCGAGACCCCCGGCCCACCTCCCCGTACGGCCTGTAATGTCCAGGGGGCGCTATCAGAGAGTCATGCAGCCGCTCAGCTCCCTCTCTAGAGCCTGCACCGCCTGGTGACTTAGGAACAGCAGCGCCCCCTGCGGGATGAAGGTGTCCAGCATCAGCTCCACCTTGTCGGCGCGGAGGACGGCGTTGCTGCTGTGCGTCAGGAGGCGCAGCGTCTCCAGCAGGTGCTTCACCATCATCCTCAGCGTCATCTCCGCCAGCGTCAGGTTCTCCTGGGGGTCGCAGATCAGAGAGAAGCCCAGAGAGTGAACCCCCAGCCAGAGCACAACCACCTCTTGTGGGAACGCTGCCCCCGCTGGTAACCCCAGCACCCCAACATCCTCCTCCTGGAAAGAGACCGCCTCCTCAGAGTCAGCGGCCGGACGAGCGGAGAGCTGACGCCTCAGGAGATACAGCGCCTCCACCTGCCTGAGGGAGAGAAACAGCAATGCATCATGGGAATGCTCTACATCACGTAACATCAGTGCCCCCTGCTGGACACTAGAATGTAAGGCATACAGATTATAGAGGGTTACGTACCTCAATGCTTGTAGGTGCTATACGGGGGGGGGGGGGGGGCTGCTCTCTACAAGAGTCACATTATGGGGTACTCGGGGGTCCTCTATATGTATCGTCCAGCAGGGGCGCTGTACGGGGGGCTGCTCTCTACGAGGGTCACATTATGGGGTACTCAGGGGTCCTCTATACGTATTGTCCATCAGGGGCGCTGTACGAGGGGCTGCTTTCTACGAGGGTCACATTATGGGGTACTCAGGGGTCCTCTATATGTATCGTCCAGCAGGGGCGCTGCTCACTATGAGGGTCACATTATGGGGTACTCAGGGTCCTCTATACACATCGTCCAGCAGGGGCGCTGTACGGGGGGCTGCTCACTAGGAGGGTCACATTATGGGGTACTCGGGGGTCCTCTATATGTATCGTCCAGCAGGGGCGCTGTACAGGGGGCTGCTCACTAGGAGGGTCACATTATGGGGTACTCGGGGGTCCTCTATATGTATCGTCCAGCAGGGGCGCTGTAGGGGGGCTGCTCTCTACGAGGGTCACATTATGGGGTACTCAGGGGTCCTCTATATGTATCGTCCAGCAGGGGCGCTATACGGGGGGCTGCTCTCTACGAGGGTTACATTATGGGGTACTCAGGGGTCCTCTATACGTATTGTCCAGCAGGGGCGCTGTACGGGGGGCTGCTCTCTACGAGGGTCACATTATGGGGTCCTCTATACGTATCGTCCAGCAGGGGCGCTGTACGGGGGGGCTGCTCTCTACGAGGGTCACATTGTGGGGTACTCAGGGGTCCTCTATACGTATTGTCCAGAAGGGGCGCTGTACGGGGGGCTGCTCTCTACGAGGGTCACATTATGGGGTACTCAGGGGTCCTCTATACGCATCGTCCAGCAGGGGCGCTGTACGGGGGGGCTGCTCTCTACGAGGGTCACATTATGGGGTACTCAGGGTCCTCTATACATATCGTCCAGCAGGGGCGCTGTACAATGGGGAGCACATTACCGGGCGACCGCCTCCATCTGCTCCGTTCTTTTAACATTCTCCTCCTCCAGGAAGTCGTCCTCCGCCCGCCGCTGCTCATCCACTAAGCCGCAGGAGAAGCGGCGCTGGTACAGGACCCTGCAGGACTCCCCACCCGCCGCGGGGCCCACCGTGTGGATGAGGAAACCGTAGACCATGGCGCCCTGTAATACAATATAACGTGTCAGTAGGAGGGGCCAGAGGGGGCCAGGCCGCTGCACCCCGACTACAGAGGATTCGAGGGGGTCCAGACCGCTGCACCCCGACTACAGAGGATTCGAGGGGGTCCAGACCGCTGCACCCCGACTACAGAGGATTCGAGGGGGTCCAGACCGCTGCACCCCGACTACAGAGGATTCGAGGGGTCCAGACCGCTGCACCCCGACTACAGAGGATTCGAGGGGGTCCAGACCGCTGCACCCCGACTACAGAGGATTAGAGGGGTCCAGACCGCTGCACCCCGACTACAGAGGATTAGAGGGGCCCAGACTGCTGCACCCCGACTACAGAGGATTAGAGGGGGTCCAGACCGCTGCACCCCGACTACAGAGGATTAGAGGGGCCCAGACTGCTGCACCCCGACTACAGAGGATTAGAGGGGGTCCTGACCGCTGCACCCCGACTACAGAGGATTAGAGGGGCTCAGACCGCTGCACCCCGACTACAGAGGATTAGAGGGGGCCAGACCGCTGCACCCCGACTACAGAGGATTAGAGGGGGTCCAGACTGCTGCACCCAGACTACAGAGGATTAGAGGGGGTCCAGACCGCTGCACCCCGACTACAGAGGATTAGAGGGGTCTCCGGGGGTACAGGGTGATATGTGGCACATGTATGCAGCGGTGGCGGCACATGTAAAGGAAGACTGGCCGGACCGCAGGGCGCCGGGAGGAGCGGGCGAGTATGGCGGTTTATTGTCTCACATATCTGCATGGTTATTTTGGCGCCGTCTGAACGTCTCCTCGCGGTTCGCAGCCACATTTTGTGCCTTATTTCTTGTGGATGCACGGCAGATTCTGTCCCAGTAATCGAAGGCGTCCGCCGCCGATCCGTGCCACAAGTCTGCGCCTTGGGGGCAGGTTCACTACGGAGGTTTCGTGCAGACGCTCTACACAGAGAATCCGCGCCGTCTACAGAAGCACCGAGGGGGGCGCAATCCTCAGTTTTGTCCGGACGCTGGGGAGGGGGCGGGATTTAATTCTGGATCTGCAGCGCTTCGGTTGCAGCAGCGGACGCCGCCTCCCCGCCGCAGGGTCAGTGGCACACGGAGTGCTGCATTTATCATGCGAGTTTTGCACTGAGGACGGACCGCCCGTCTCATACCCCGCAGATCCGCCCTTGTGATCCATCCATCTCATCCGCCGCAGATCCCCCCGTGTGATCCACCCATCTCATCCGCCGCAGATCCCCCCGTGTGATCCTCCCATCTCATCCGCCGCAGATCCCCCCGTGTGATCCTCCCATCTCATCCGCCGCAGATCCCCCCGTGTGATCCTCCCATCTCATCCGCCGCAGATCCCCCCGTGTGATCCTCCCATCTCATCCGCCGCAGATCCCCCCGTGTGATCCTCCCATCTCATCCGCCGCAGATCCCCCCGTGTGATCCTCCCATCTCATCCGCCGCAGATCCCCCCGTGTGATCCTCCCATCTCATCCGCCGCAGATCCCCCCGTGTGATCCTCCCATCTCATCCGCCGCAGATCCCCCCGTGTGATCCTCCCATCTCATCCGCCGCAGATCCCCCCGTGTGATCCTCCCGTCTCATCCGCCGCAGATCCCCCCGTGTGATCCTCCCGTCTCATCCGCCGCAGATCCCCCCGTGTGATCCTCCCGTCTCATCCGCCGCAGATCCCCCCCGTGTGATCCTCCCGTCTCATCCGCCGCAGATCCCCCCCGTGTGATCCTCCCGTCTCATCCGCCGCAGATCCCCCCGTGTGATCCTCCCGTCTCATCCGCCGCAGATCCCCCCGTGTGATCCATCCATCTCAGATCTGCCGCAGATCCCCCCCGTGTGATCCTCCCATCTCATCTGCCGCAGATCCTCCCGTCTCATCCGCCGCAGATCCCCCCGTGTGATCCTCCCGTCTCATCCGCCGCAGATCCCCCCGTGTGATCCTCCCGTCTCATCCGCCGCAGATCCCCCCGTGTGATCCTCCCATCTCATCCGCCGCAGATCCCCCCGTGTGATCCATCCATCTCAGATCCGCCGCAGATCCCCCCCGTGTGATCCTCCCATCTCATCTGCCGCAGATCCTCCCGTCTCATCCGCCGCAGATCCCCCCGTGTGATCCTCCCGTCTCATCCGCCGCAGATCCTCCCGTCTCATCCGCCGCAGATCCCCCCGTGTGATCCTCCCGTCTCATCCGCCGCAGATCCCCCCGTGTGATCCTCCCGTCTCATCCGCCGCAGATCCCCCCGTGTGATCCTCCCGTCTTATCCGCCGCAGATCCCCCCGTGTGATCCTCCCATCTCATCCGCCGCAGATCCCCCCGTGTGATCCATCCATCTCAGATCCGCCGCAGATCCCCCCCGTGTGATCCTCCCATCTCATCTGCCGCAGATCCTCCCGTCTCATCCGCCGCAGATCCCCCCGTGTGATCCTCCCGTCTCATCCGCCGCAGATCCCCCCGTGTGATCCTCCCATCTCATCTGCCGCAGATCCGCCCGTCTCATCCACCCATGTGAACACGAACTTGGATGCGGATTTCCCACGATGTGCGCCCGTACGGTAACACAGCCCCCGCTATCCCAGCGCCCCGCGGATACTCACAGCCCCACCTGCACTTATAGGACTCCGCCCACTCTTCTACTCCGCTCACACATCAAGCTGCAGGGAAAAGAGCATTAAATACTGAGGCCACATCAAATACAGCAACCAGTGTCAGCTGAGGGAGGAGCAAGACGCTGCTCGTAGACGCTCCGGTAATGTCGGACACTCACCAGTCCCACCGGCTCTGTGGTGACCACCTGAACAAGAGACAGCGGAGTGGAGGATAGAATGTGTGGGCTCCTAGGAGGTCTGATCACGTGGAAGTCTTGAGGTCAGCTGACAGGCTGAGTGGGGAGGAGCTTATCTCTACTGCAGTTCTATGGAGGGAGAGAGGAGGAAACAAGCGGCTGCTTGTAAGCAGAATGTATTGGCTCCTCGGAGGTTCTCGTAGCAGCCACTACAATATAACCGATCGCATATTAGCATCTTCTGCTTAGGTTAAGCATGGTGCTGATTCCAGCCAATGAGGTGGCTGGAATCGGCACCACGTGACTTCCCATCGTGCACGCGGATTGCCTTCAGCAGCCGTGCACTACACACTACACTTAAGCAGCACGGGGTTAGGTTTAGGGTTAGGGTTATGTTTAGGGTTACCTACACCTAACCCTAAAACCCTAAACCTAACCCTAAAGCTAAACCCTAAACCTAACCCTAAAGCTAATACCTAAACCTAACCCTAACCCTGAACCTAACCCTAAACCTAACCCTGAAGCTAATACCTAAACCTAACCCTAAACCTAACCCTAAACCTAATCCGAAAGCTAAACCCTAAACCTAACCCTAAACCTAATCCTAAAGCTAAACCCTAAACCTAACCCTAAACCTAACCCTAAACCTAATCCTAAAGCTAAACCCTAAACCTAACCCTAAACCTAACCCTAAACCTAATCCTAAAGCTAAACCCTAAACCTAACCCTAAAGCTAAACCCTAAACCTAACCCTAAAGCTAATACCTAAACCTAACCCTGAAGCTAATACCTAAACCTAACCCTAAACCTAACCCTGAAGCTAATACCTAAACCTAACCCTAAACCTAACCCTAAAGCTAAACCCTAAACCTAACCCTAAAGCTAAACCCTAAACCTAACCCTAAAGCTAAACCCTAAACCTAACCCTAAAGCTAATACCCAAACCTAACCCTAAACCTAACCCTAAAGCTAAACCCTAAACCTAACCCTAACCCTGAACCTAACCCTAAACCTAACCCTAAACCTAACCCTGAAGCTAATACCTAAACCTAACCCTAAACCTAACCCTAAAGCTAAACCCTAAACCTAACCCTAAAGCTAAACCCTAAACCTAACCCTAAAGCTAATACCTAAACCTAACCCTAAACCTAACCCTAAAGCTAAACCCTAAACCTAACCCTAACCCTGAACCTAACCCTAAACCTAACCCTAAACCTAGACCTGAAGCTAATACCTAAACCTAACCCTAAACCTAACCCTAAAGCTAAACCCTAAACCTAACCCTAAAGCTAACCCTAACCCTAAAGCTAAACCCTAAACCTAACCCTAAAGCTAATACCTAAACCTAACCCTAAAGCTAACCCTAACCCTAAACCTAACCCTAAAGCTAAACCTTAAACCTAACCCTAAAGCTAATACCTAAAACTAACCCTAAACCTAACCCTAAAGCTAACCCTAAACCTAACCCTAAAGCTAATACCTAAACCTCACCCTAAAGCTAACCCTAACCCTAAACCTAAACCTAACCCTAAACCAAACCCTAAACCTAACCCTAAAGCTAATACCTAAACCTAACCCTAAAGCTAACCCTAACCCTAAACCTAAACCTAACCCTAAACCAAACCCTAAACCTAACCCTAAAGCTAAACCCTAAACCTAACCCTAAACCTAACCCTAAAGCTAATACCTAAACCTAACCCTAAAGCTAAACCTAACCCCAACCCTAAACCCTAACCCTCATTGGTTGGAATCGGCACCATGCTTAACCTAAGAAGAAGATGCTAATATGCGATCGATCCAGTAGTGGGAATGTGCGGCCTGCTGGGAGGCGGCCGTATACATATCAGGACTTATCAGCTATTGTTTCTCTGTTACCAGCCCGAAGGCTGAAGCATATTAAATATATATTGTTCTGTTACTACATAAGTATAAACGTAATTCTAAGTAACTAACAGATGAAATAAAGCTGCTGTGTACTAACTGCACCGTTTATTAAGCTCCCTGCCTGTACCTTGTGATGTTGGTGGCGGTCAGGGAGCCGGTGCAACGCTGTACCAGGAGCGGGCACAGGGGTTCACCCCCGCAACTCTGTAGGTAACAAGTCTCCTATACGGAGAGTGTAAATGGGATGCTGTCCCCGCTATCCTCACTGCCCTGCTGTCCTCACTGCCCCATTGCTCCCCCTGCTGCCCTCGCTGCCACCACTATCCTCACTCCCCCGTTGCCCTACTGTCCTAACTGCCCCTCGCTCCCCCCGCTGCCCTGCCGTCCTCACTGCCCCTCGCTCCCCCCGCTGCCCTGCCGTCCTCACTGCCCCTCGCTCCCCCCGCTGCCCTGCCGTCCTCACTGCCCCTCGCTCCCCCTGCTGCCCCTCGCTCCCCCCGCTGCCCTGCTGCCCCTCCTATCCTCACTCCCCCCACTGCCCTGCTGTCCTCGCTGCCCCTTGTTGCCCCTCGCTCCCCCTACTTCCCTCACTGCCCCTCGCTCCCCCCGCTGCCCTGCTGTCCTCACTGCCCCTTGCTCCCCCTGCTGCCCCTTGCTGCCCTCGCTGCCCCTCGCTCCCCCCGCTGCCCCTTCTATCCTCACTCCCCCCACTGCCCTGCTGTCCTCGCTGCCCCTTGTTGCCCCTCGCTCCCCCTACTTCCCTCACTGCCCCTCGCTCCCCCCGCTGCCCTGCTGTCCTCACTGCCCCTTGCTACCCCTGCTGCCCCTTGCTGCCCTCGCTGCCCCTCGCTCCCCCCGCTGCCCCCCCATCCTCACTCCCCCCTCGGCCCTGCTGTTCTCGCTGCCCCTCATTGCCCCTCGCTCTGCCTAACTGGTATCAGAGATAAGATGGACCAATAAGTATGGGCTTCTAATAAGACGGCCCACCCAGTATTACGGCTCTGTTGTGATGTCACAAGGCAGTCTGGATATGAGAGCCTTTGTATCTCCTAGACTCATTCATGTCGACAAAGAATAAAGCTTCGCTCATTTCCCATGTCCCTGGGTGTGCATCAAATGCTGCCTCATATTTCAATAGGAGGGGGCCTTATACATTCTATCAGATATAGGAGGGGGCCGTATACATTCTATCAGTTATAGGAGGCGGTCGTATACATTATATCAGTTATAGGAGGAGGCTGTATACATTATATCAGTTATAGGAGGGGGCCGTATACATTCTATCAGTTATAGGAGGCGGTCATATACATTATTTCAGTTATAGGAGGCGGCTGTATACATAACATCAGTAGTAGGAGGAGGCTGTCCTATACATTATATCACTTACAGGAGGCGGTCGTATACATTATATCTGTTATAGGAGGTGGTCGTATACATTATATTAGTAGTAGGCCGTATACATTCTGTCAGGTATAGGAGGGGGCCGTATACATTCTATCAGGTATAGGAGGGGGCCGTATACATTATGTCAGTTATAGGAGGGGGCTGTATACATTATATTAGTAGTAGAAGGCTTTATACATTACATCAGTTATAGGAGGTCGTATACATTATCTTAGTAGTAGGAGGAGGCTGTATACATTATATCAGTTAGAGGAGGTTGTATACATTATATCTGTTATAGGAGGGGGCCGTATACATTATATCTGTTATAGGAGGGGGCCGTATACATTATATCAGTTATAGGAGGGGGCCGTATACATTATATCTGTTATAGGAGGGGGCCGTATACATTATATCTGTTATAGGAGGGGGCCGTATACATTATATCTGTTATAGGAGGCTGCATACATTATATCAGTTATAGGAGGGACCGTATACATTATATCAGTAGTTGGAGGTTGTATACATTACATCAGTTATAGCGGGGGGGCTGTATACATTATATCAGTAGTAGGAGGTGACCGTATACATTATATCAGTAGTAGGAGGGGGCCGTATACATTATATCAGTTATAGGAGGGGGCCGTATACATTATATCAGTTATAGGAGGTGACCATATACATTATATCAGTAGTAGGAGGGGGCCGTATACATTATATCAGTTATAGTAGGTTGTATACATTATATCAGTTATAGGAGGGGGCCGTATACATTATATCAGTTATAGGAGGGGGCCGTATACATTCTATCAGGTATAGGAGGGGGCCGTATACATTATGTCAGTTATAGGAGGGGGCTGTATACATTATATTAGTAGTAGAAGGCTTTATACATTACATCAGTTATAGGAGGTCGTATACATTATATTAGTAGTAGGAGGCTTTATACATTATATCAGTTATAGGAGGGGGCTGTATACATTATATCAGTTATAGGAGGGGGCCGTATACATTATATCAGTTATAGGAGGGGGCCGTATACATTATATCAGTAGTTGGAGGTTGTATACATTATATCAGTAGTTGGAGGTTGTATACATTATATCAGTTATAGGAGGGGGCCGTATACATTATATCAGTTATAGGAGGAGGCTGCATACATTATATCAGTAGTAGGAGGCTGTATACATTATATTAGTTGTAGTAGGAGGCTGCATAAATTATATCAGTAGGAGGAGGGGGCTGTATACATTATATCAGTTATAGGAGGGGGCCGTATACATTATATCAGTTATAGGAGGTTGTATACATTATATCAGTTATAGGAGGGGGTCGCATACATTATATCAGTTATAGGAGGGGGTTGTATACATTATATCAGTTATAGGAGGTGACCGTATACATTATATCAGTAGTAGGAGGGGGCTGTATACATTATATCAGTTATAGGAGGTGACTGTATACATTATATCAGTTATAGGAGGGGGCCGTATACATTATATCAGTAGTAGGAGGGGCCGTATACATTATATCAGTTATAGGAGGGGGCTGTATACATTATATCAGTTATAGGAGGTGACTGTATACATTATATCAGTTATAGGAGGGGGCCGTATACATTATATCAGTTATAGGAGGGGGCTGTATACATTATATCAGTTATAGGAGGGGGCCGTATACATTATATCAGTTATAGGAGGGGGCCGTATACATTATATCAGTAGTAGGAGGTGACCGTATACATTATATCAGTAGTAGGAGGAGGCCGTATACATTATATCAGTTATAGGAGGGGGCCGTATACATTATATCAGTAGTAGGAGGGGGCCGTATACATTATATCAGTTATAGGAGGTGACCGTATACATTATATCAGTTATAGGAGGGGGCCGTATACATTATATCAGTTATAGGAGGGGGCCGTATACATTATATCAGTAGTTGGAGGCTGCATACATTATATCTGTTATAGGAGGGGGCCGTATACATTATATCAGTTATAGGAGGCTGCATACATTATATCAGTAGTTGGAGGTTGTATACATTATATCAGTTATAGGAGGGGGCCGTATACATTATATCAGTTATAGGAGGCCGTATACATTATATCAGTTATAGGAGGGGGCCGTATACATTATATCAGTTATAGGAGGGGGCCGTATACATTATATCAGTAGTAGGAGGCTGCATACATTATATCTGTTATAGGAGGGGGCCGTATACATTATATCAGTTATAGGAGGCCATATACATTATATCAGTTATAGGAGGGGGCCATATACATTATATCAGTTATAGGAGGGGGCCGTATACATTATATCAGTAGTAGGAGGGGGCCGTATACATTATATCTGTTATAGGAGGTGACCGTATACATTATATCAGTTATAGGAGGGGGCCGTATACATTATATCAGTAGTAGGAGGGGGCCGTATACATTATATCAGTTATAGGAGGAGGCTGTATACATTATATCAGTAGTTGGAGGTTGTATACATTATATCAGTTATAGGAGGTGACCGTATACATTATATCAGTTATAGGAGGTGACCGTATACATTATATCTGTTATAGGAGGGGGCCGTATACATTATATCTGTTATAGGAGGGGGCCGTATACATTATATCAGTAGTTGGAGGTTGTATACATTACATCAGTTCTAGGAGCTTGTATACATTATATCAGTTATAGGAGGAGGCCGTATACATTATATCAGTTATAGGAGGTTGTATACATTATATCTGTTATAGGAGGGGGCCGTATACATTATATCTGTTATAGGAGGGGGCCGTATACATTATATCAGTTATAGGAGGCTGCATACATTATATCTGTTATAGGAGGGGGCCGTATACATTATATCTGTTATAGGAGGGGGCCGTATACATTATATCTGTTATAGGAGGCTGCATACATTATATCAGTTATAGGAGGGGGCCGTATACATTATATCAGTTATAGGAGGGGACCGTATACATTATATCAGTAGTAGGAGGGGGCCGTATACATTATATCAGTTATAGGAGGGGGCCGTATACATTATATCAGTTATAGGAGGTGACCATATACATTATATCAGTAGTAGGAGGGGGCCGTATACATTATATCAGTTATAGTAGGTTGTATACATTATATCAGTTATAGGAGGGGGCCGTATACATTATATCAGTTATAGGAGGGGGCCGTATACATTCTATCAGGTATAGGAGGGGGCCGTATACATTATGTCAGTTATAGGAGGGGGCTGTATACATTATATTAGTAGTAGAAGGCTTTATACATTACATCAGTTATAGGAGGTCGTATACATTATATTAGTAGTAGGAGGAGGCTGTATACATTATATCAGTAGTAGGAGGCTTTATACATTATATCAGTAGTTGGAGGCCGTATACATTATATCAGTTATAGGAGGGGGCTGTATACATTATATCAGTTATAGGAGGGGGCCGTATACATTATATCAGTTATAGGAGGGGGCCGTATACATTATATCAGTTATAGGAGGGGGCCGTATACATTATATCAGTAGTTGGAGGCTGCATACATTATATCAGTTATAGGAGGAGGTCGTATACATTATATCAGTAGTTGGAGGTTGTATACATTATATCAGTTATAGGAGGCTGTATACATTATATCAGTTATAGGAGGTGACCGTATACATTATATCAGTTATAGGAGGCTTTATACATTATATCAGTAGTTGGAGGTTGTATACATTATATCAGTTATAGGAGGCTGTATACATTATATCAGTTATAGGAGGAGGCTGCATACATTATATTAGTTGTAGTAGGAGGCTGTATACATTATATCAGTAGTAGGAGGCTGTATACATTATATTAGTTGTAGTAGGAGGCTGCATAAATTATATCAGTAGGAGGAGGGGGCTGTATACATTATATCAGTTATAGGAGGGGGCCGTATACATTATATCAGTAGTAGGAGGGGGCTGTATACATTATATCAGTTATAGGAGGTGACTGTATACATTATATCAGTTATAGGAGGGGGCCGTATACATTATATCAGTAGTAGGAGGGGCCGTATACATTATATCAGTTATAGGAGGGGGCTGTATACATTATATCAGTTATAGGAGGGGGCCGTATACATTATATCAGTTATAGGAGGGGGCTGTATACATTATATCAGTTATAGGAGGGGGCCGTATACATTATATCAGTTATAGGAGGGGGCTGTATACATTATATCAGTTATAGGAGGGGGCCGTATACATTATATCAGTTATAGGAGGGGGCCGTATACATTATATCAGTAGTAGGAGGTGACCGTATACATTATATCAGTAGTAGGAGGGGGCCGTATACATTATATCAGTTATAGGAGGTGACCGTATACATTATATCAGTTATAGGAGGGGGCCGTATACATTATATCAGTTATAGGAGGGGGCCGTATACATTATATCAGTAGTTGGAGGCTGCATACATTATATCTGTTATAGGAGGGGGCCGTATACATTATATCAGTAGTAGGAGGGGGCCGTATACATTATATCAGTTATAGGAGGGGGCCGTATACATTATATCAGTTATAGGAGGCTGTATACATTATATCAGTTATAGGAGGGGGCCGTATACATTATATCAGTTATAGGAGGGGGCTGTATACATTATATCAGTTATAGGAGGGGGCCGTATACATTATATCAGTTATAGGAGGGGGCCGTATACATTATATCAGTTATAGGAGGGGGCCGTATACATTATATCAGTTATAGGAGGGGGCCGTATACATTATATCAGTAGTAGGAGGCTGCATACATTATATCTGTTATAGGAGGGGGCCGTATACATTATATCAGTTATAGGAGGCCATATACATTATATCAGTTATAGGAGGGGGCCATATACATTATATCAGTTATAGGAGGGGGCCGTATACATTATATCAGTAGTAGGAGGGGGCCGTATACATTATATCTGTTATAGGAGGTGACCGTATACATTATATCAGTTATAGGAGGGGGCCGTATACATTCTATCAGTTATAGGAGGCTGTATACATTATATCAGTTATAGGAGGTGACCGTATACATTATATCTGTTATAGGAGGGGGCTGTATACATTATATCAGTTATAGGAGGAGGCCGTATACATTATATCAGTTATAGGAGGTTGTATACATTATATCTGTTATAGGAGGGGGCCGTATACATTATATCTGTTATAGGAGGGGGCCGTATACATTATATCAGTTATAGGAGGCTGCATACATTATATCTGTTATAGGAGGGGGCCGTATACATTATATCTGTTATAGGAGGCTGCATACATTATATCAGTTATAGGAGGGGGCCGTATACATTATATCAGTTATAGGAGGGGACCGTATACATTATATCAGTAGTTGGAGGTTGTATACATTATATCAGTTTTAGGAGGGGGCCGTATACATTATATCTGTTATAGGAGGCTGCATACATTATATCAGTTATAGGAGGGGGCCGTATACATTATATCAGTTATAGGAGGGGACCGTATACATTATATCAGTAGTTGGAGGTGACCGTATACATTATATCAGTAGTAGGAGGGGGCCGTATACATTATATCAGTTATAGGAGGAGGCCGTATACATTATATCAGTTATAGGAGGTGACCATATACATTATATCAGTAGTAGGAGGGGGCCGTATACATTATATCAGTTATAGTAGGTTGTATACATTATATCAGTTATAGGAGGGGGCCGTATACATTATATCAGTTATAGGAGGGGGCCGTATACATTCTATCAGGTATAGGAGGGGGCTGTATACATTATGTCAGTTATAGGAGGGGGCTGTATACATTATATTAGTAGTAGAAGGCTTTATACATTACATCAGTTATAGGAGGTCGTATACATTATATTAGTAGTAGGAGGAGGCTGTATACATTATATCAGTAGTAGGAGGCTTTATACATTATATCAGTTATAGGAGGGGGCTGTATACATTATATCAGTTATAGGAGGGGGCCGTATACATTATATCAGTTATAGGAGGGGGCCGTATACATTATATCAGTTATAGGAGGGGGCCGTATACATTATATCAGTAGTTGGAGGTTGTATACATTATATCAGTAGTTGGAGGCTGCATACATTATATCAGTTATAGGAGGAGGTCGTATACATTATATCAGTAGTTGGAGGTTGTATACATTATATCAGTAGTAGGAGGCTTTATACATTATATCAGTTATAGGAGGGGGCCGTATACATTATATCAGTTATAGGAGGGGGCCGTATACATTATATCAGTTATAGGAGGAGGCTGCATACATTATATTAGTTGTAGTAGGAGGCTGTATACATTATATTAGTTGTAGTAGGAGGCTGCATAAATTATATCAGTAGGAGGAGGGGGCTGTATACATTATATCAGTTATAGGAGGGGGCCGTATACATTATATCAGTTATAGGAGGTTGTATACATTATATCAGTTATAGGAGGGGGTCGCATACATTATATCAGTTATAGGAGGGGGCTGTATACATTATATCAGTTATAGGAGGTGACCGTATACATTATATCAGTAGTAGGAGGGGGCTGTATACATTATATCAGTTATAGGAGGTGACTGTATACATTATATCAGTTATAGGAGGGGGTTGTATACATTATATCAGTTATAGGAGGTGACCGTATACATTATATCAGTAGTAGGAGGGGGCCGTATACATTATATCAGTAGTAGGAGGGGGCTGTATACATTATATCAGTTATAGGAGGTGACTGTATACATTATATCAGTTATAGGAGGGGGTTGTATACATTATATCAGTTATAGGAGGTGACCGTATACATTATATCAGTAGTAGGAGGGGGCTGTATACATTATATCAGTTATAGGAGGGGGCTGTATACATTATATCAGTTATAGGAGGTGACTGTATACATTATATCAGTTATAGGAGGGGGCCGTATACATTATATCAGTAGTAGGAGGGGCCGTATACATTATATCAGTTATAGGAGGGGGCCGTATACATTATATCAGTTATAGGAGGGGGCCGTATACATTATATCAGTTATAGGAGGGGGCTGTATACATTATATCAGTTATAGGAGGGGGCCGTATACATTATATCAGTTATAGGAGGGGGCCGTATACATTATATCAGTAGTAGGAGGTGACCGTATACATTATATCAGTAGTAGGAGGGGGCCGTATACATTATATCAGTTATAGGAGGTGACCGTATACATTATATCAGTTATAGGAGGGGGCCGTATACATTATATCAGTTATAGGAGGGGGCCGTATACATTATATCAGTAGTTGGAGGCTGCATACATTATATCTGTTATAGGAGGGGGCCGTATACATTATATCAGTAGTAGGAGGGGGCCGTATACATTATATCAGTTATAGGAGGGGGCCGTATACATTATATCAGTTATAGGAGGCCGTAAACATTATATCAGTAGTTGGAGGTTGTATACATTATATCAGTTATAGGAGGGGGCCGTATACATTATATCAGTTATAGGAGGCCGTATACATTATATCAGTTATAGGAGGAGGCCGTATACATTATATCAGTTATAGGAGGCCGTATACATTATATCAGTTATAGGAGGGGGCCGTATACATTATATCAGTTATAGGAGGCCGTATACATTATATCAGTTATAGGAGGGGGCCGTATACATTATATCAGTTATAGGAGGGGGCCGTATACATTATATCAGTTATAGGAGGGGGCCGTATACATTATATCAGTAGTAGGAGGCTGCATACATTATATCTGTTATAGGAGGGGGCCGTATACATTATATCAGTTATAGGAGGGGGCCATATACATTATATCAGTTATAGGAGGGGGCCATATACATTATATCAGTTATAGGAGGGGGCCGTATACATTATATCAGTAGTAGGAGGGGGCCGTATACATTATATCTGTTATAGGAGGTGACCGTATACATTATATCAGTTATAGGAGGGGGCCGTATACATTATATCAGTAGTAGGAGGGGGCCGTATACATTATATCAGTTATAGGAGGAGGCTGTATACATTATATCAGTAGTTGGAGGTTGTATACATTATATCAGTTATAGGAGGTGACCGTATACATTATATCAGTTATAGGAGGGGGCCGTATACATTATATCAGTTATAGGAGGTGACCGTATACATTATATCTGTTATAGGAGGGGGCCGTATACATTATATCAGTAGTTGGAGGTTGTATACATTACATCAGTTCTAGGAGCTTGTATACATTATATCAGTTATAGGAGGAGGCCGTATACATTATATCAGTTATAGGAGGTTGTATACATTATATCTGTTATAGGAGGGGGCCGTATACATTATATCAGTTATAGGAGGGGGCCGTATACATTATATCAGTTATAGGAGGGGGCCGTATACATTATATCAGTTATAGGAGGCTGCATACATTATATCTGTTATAGGAGGGGGCCGTATACATTATATCTGTTATAGGAGGGGGCCGTATACATTATATCTGTTATAGGAGGCTGCATACATTATATCAGTTATAGGAGGGGGCCGTATACATTATATCAGTTATAGGAGGGGACCGTATACATTATATCAGTAGTTGGAGGTTGTATACATTATATCAGTTATAGGAGGGGCCGTATACATTATATCAGTAGTTGGAGGTTGTATACATTACATCAGTTATAGGGGGGGGCTGTATACATTATATCAGTAGTAGGAGGTGACCGTATACATTATATCAGTAGTAGGAGGGGGCCGTATACATTATATCAGTAGTAGGAGGGGGCCGTATACATTATATCAGTTATAGTAGGTTGTATACATTATATCAGTTATAGGAGGGGACCGTATACATTATATCAGTAGTTGGAGGTTGTATACATTACATCAGTTATAGGGGGGGGGCTGTATACATTATATCAGTAGTAGGAGGTGACCGTATACATTATATCAGTAGTAGGAGGGGGCCGTATACATTATATCAGTTATAGTAGGTTGTATACATTATATCAGTTATAGGAGGGGGCCGTATACATTCTATCAGGTATAGGAGGGGGCCGTATACATTATGTCAGTTATAGGAGGGGGCTGTATACATTATATTAGTAGTAGAAGGCTTTATACATTACATCAGTTATAGGAGGTCGTATACATTATATTAGTAGTAGGAGGAGGCTGTATACATTATATCAGTAGTAGGAGGCTTTATACATTATATCAGTAGTAGGAGGTGACCGTATACATTATATCAGTAGTAGGAGGGGGCCGTATACATTATATCAGTTATAGGAGGGGGCCGTATACATTATATCAGTTATAGGAGGGGGCTGTATACATTATATCAGTTATAGGAGGGGGCCGTATACATTATATCAGTTATAGGAGGGGGCTGTATACATTATATCTGTTATAGGAGGGGGCCGTATACATTATATCAGTTATAGGAGGGGGCCGTATACATTCTATCAGTTATAGGAGGCTGCATACATTCTATCAGTTATAAGAGGGGGCCGTATACATTCTATCAGTTATAGGAGGCCGTATACATTATATCAGTTATAGGAGGGGGCCGTATACATTATATCAGTTATAGGAGGGGGCCGTATACATTATATCAGTTATAGGAGGGGGCCGTATACATTCTATCAGTTATAGGAGGGGGCCGTATACATATTTTCACCATAACACAGCAGAAGACGCTGCGATGTGATTGGTTGCTGCGGGTAACTAAGATACGTTCCTTCTAGACCTTTCACACATCCGCCGCTGCCGCTGTATCCGGTTTTGTCCTCATTTCTGCTGACTTCTTTCCCTATGATTTCTGTCGAGTGGGATAGTGAAAATAACGGATGCGTAATATCATGTCCACCGCTGATCAGGTCATGTTCGCCCCTCCATGCTGCATGGTTCATCATGGGTTGCCTGTTGGGTGCAGATACCAGACCGGTCGCCCCAGCGGTGATCGCCCCTCCATGCTGCACAGTTCAATATGGGATGTCTGTTGGGCGTAGATACCAGACCGGTCGCCCAGTTAGTGATCGCCCCTCCACGCTGCACAGTTCATTATAGGATGTCTGTTGGGCGTAGATACCAGACCGGTCGCCCAGTTAGTGATCGCCCCTCCACGCTGCATGGTTCATTATGGGGCATCTGTTGGGTGCAGATACCAGACCAGTCACCCAGCCAGTGATCACCGCTCCACTCTGCGCGGTTGGTTCATCATGGGGCATTTGTTGGGCGCAGATACCAGACCAGTTGCCCAGGTGGTGATCGTCCCTCCACGCTGCACAGTTCATTATGGGATGTCTGTTGGGCGTAGATACCAGACCGGTCGCCCAGTTAGTGATCGCCCCTCCACGCTGCATGGTTCATTATGGAGCGTCTGTTGGCCGCAGATACCAGACCAGTCGCCCAGGCGGTGATCGCCCCTCAACACTGCACGGTTCATAATTGTGTGTCTGTTGGACGAAGATACCGGACGACCGGTCGCCCCAGGTGGTGATCGCCCCTCCTAGCTGCACAGTTCATCATGCGGCGTCTATATCAGACCGGTCACCCCAGCGGTGATCGCCCATCCTTGCTGCATGGCTCATCATGGGGCGTCTGTTGGACGCAGATACCTGACTGGTCGTCCAGGCTGTGATCGCCCCTCCAAGCTGCACGGTTCATCGTGGGGCATCTGTTGGGTGCAGATACCAGACCAGTCGCCCAGGTGGTGATCGTCCCTCCACGCTGCACAGTTCATTATAGGATGTCTGTTGGGCGTAGATACCAGACCAGTTGCCCAGTTAGTGATCGCCCCTCCACGCTGCACGGTTCATTATGGGGTGTCTGTTGGGTGCAGATACAAGACCAGTCATCCAGCCAGTGATCACCCCTCCACTCTGTGCGGTTGGTTCATCATGGGGCATTTGTTGGGCGCAGATACCAGACCAGTCGCCCAGGCGGTGATCGCCCCTCAATGCTGCACGGTTCATCATGGGGCGTCTATTGGGTGTGCATACTAGATCGGTCGCCCTAGCGGTAATCGCCCCCGTATTACATTGCAATGATCATGACTTGTGAATGGAGGTGGAGCGGGTGGGGATCATTCTAGGCCTGAGACACCTTGCGGCCAAGTGCGCCATACAGTGCTCCAATATAACGCACTGTGCTCTATACTGCCAGCAATTTAGGAGATCAGTGCACCACCTGGTGGTCACATGTAGGAATAGCAGCTACAATTAGAATACATTGGAGAAAGAATAAGAGACACAACTGTGTGCAGTCACCTCTGTGCTCTTCCTGCGGGACCAGCTCAGTGTTAACTTTTTTTTTAATTCGTTTTATTGAAAACTTAATGAATCTGGTTAATAAGTACATTCATAGATCGTTGTTATTATGACAATAAATTCAGTTACACAGTTCACCCCTGTCTCTTAATGTCCTCCACCACCTCCAGTATCCAATATAGGTATCCCATACACCATTGTACAAAAAAGAACATGAAACCTTTTCCGGATTACAGACCATGAATACCCCATAAACATTCGACGCATCGGCGTTGGTATTTGATTCTTTTGTTTTCCCAGTTTAAGGATAAAATTTTTTTTAATAGTACAAAGCAGAACAAAGAATGTGTAGAGTCCAATCACGGGGGACAACACCCTGCGCCTCACTTTACGAGCCAACGGTGTGCCTGTAATCAGGCGGCAGGAGTGGGAATGAGGTGACATCGGCTGGTTTAAAAGGAGTAAATATGGGCTCTAGGAGGCGCACAAGCCCCCAGCATCAAGGATATGCTGCTTTTACCAGCTTTGGACTAAACTATATTAACCCCTGAATGACAAGTGAAAGACAGGTCACCTTCACCCTTTTACATCTGTAACCAGCTGTATATAGAAGAGGGGGCCTCCTAGCAAAGATAAAAAATGAGCCCCTATCTAGATGCTGGGGTTGGGCACTCGGGGTCTGGTTTGTGGTTTCCCTTTCATCACCCTTAAGACATTTCCCAACACCCTTGTTTTCAAGCAGGTCAGTTCCTCGGGGGCGGGGAGTCCTGTACTGCTTCCAGGCACCCGATAGAAAGGGGGTGGAACCGAACACGACTGGGTTCCCTTTGTCTGTGGGCCCCATAGTAGCTGCACAGTGTGCCTCTATGGTATGTGTGCGCCACCCAGTGGCCATATGTAGGAGGTGCAACTTTTGTTTTCCAGAATGCATTGCCTGTAATTTAAGAGATGAGTGCGCCTCCTGGTGGTGACATGTAGAAAAACAGCTGTACACGTTTTCTACAGTAAACTTTTTTTCTAATAAAGTTTTTAGTTCAGCCCTTTTTTATTCTGTAGTCACATGGTGACAGTCGGCCGTACGGTTTGCATTGACTGCGGTGTATAAAAAAAAAGGAACATGTTTCCATACTTTTTTTGTGGGAGAGAATTGCGTAGACCAGAAACGTGCGCCAGGCGATGGATCTGCGAGATGCTTCGCTTTCATCTGCCGCTGGACAGAGCCGTGTGCGTCTCCCGGATGATCATATATCGGTGCAGGCGGCCGCTAACAACCACCCTTGGCGACTGCATTCAGCTAGACCAGCGAGCGCGCAGACGTCTGCAGATGGGCGGGGCCAGACTGATCCGTAGAATCTGCCGACGCGCCAAGAAGAACCTTGTTCCCAATTCTAAGCCTATAATGCTATAAGCGGTCATGTGACCAAGGAGGTACGTCGCATCTGAAACGCGTTGGTTTCCGTGGGAATCACCAATATTTTAATTCATTTCAATAAAGATCTGGATTTTAACCCCTTAGTGGCCATGAGGACACAACGATGTTTTGGGGGATTTTCATCTCCACTCTTAAAAAGCCGTAACTTCCTTATTTCCCGGCCCTCACGGACATACGAGGCTTGTTGTTTGTGCGACAGACGGCTTTCCTGATCACTTTTATTGCCTTTGTTGGTCGGCGCAGTGAATATTATAAGCGTTTTGGCTCGGTCGGTTAGTTACAGTTTCGGCGTGCGGATGAATCGCGCGTTCAATCCGTTGTGCAGGTCATTGCGGATACAATGATACCAAATATGGGGGGATTTGGACAAGGAGGGAAAAGTGCGCAATAAAGGGGTTTTTATGTTACTATTTTGTCCATTTTTGTTTTTTTTCCCCGGGGATGTAAACATACATCCTGTGAAATGAAGGGGTTAATCAGCATCTCCTGCGTGCCGGATCGCCAAGGAAGTTTTTGTACACGACTTATGGATGGGGTCTGTGCACCAAGAGCGCTACCTAGAGGGTGGGCCGCTGCCATCTTGTTTAGCGCCACCTGCTGGGAAAGAGGCATTCAGTCCACCAGAGAGGCTGCGAGTGAAACCACTGAGCCACCAGGGCCAGCGGGCACACTGAGGCCGGCTTCACACGGCCGCCCACATTTATACAATGGGCGTTGTGTTTTTACGCAGCCCTGTGCGTGTTTTACTGGATTTTTCGCATGCACAAAGAAACACAAGCCCGCTCCCATGTCAATGGGCAGTTAAGTAAATGAGTGTAATACGTGCCATGTCCGGACGCAATACGCACGAAAGTACAACATGCTGCGTATTTTTGGTGCAAACTAAATGCGCACGCAAATCATGTAAACAAACCCATTGAGATGACTGCGCCGCTGCAGAACTGCGCTTGTGTGAATAAGCCCCAAGAGTGTAACGGGATCCCGCGAGGGCTGGCGAGTCGCAGCAGCGCTAATGTGGTAGTGAAGCTGGACGAGCCGGAGCAACGCTCTGCGACTGTGCTGCCAATCCAGCTGGAGAGACTGTTGGGCTACCTTCACACGGGGACAACTGTGACTGACGCCTCATACAGGGGTCGACACCATACAGTGTTACATGCCCTTATAGCTACACACCACATTATTTTACCCTGTATAACTACAATATATGTACACCCCACATCACTGCACCCCATATATGTACACCCCACATCACTGCACCCCATATATGTACACCCTACATCACTGCACCCCATATATGTATACCCTACGACACTGCACCCTATAAATGTACACGAATTGTCACTGCACCCCATATATGTACACCCATTGTCACTGCACCCCATCTATGTATACCCTACATCACTGCACCCCATCTATGTATACCCTACAACCCTGCACCCCATATATGTACACCCTACGTCCCTGCACCCCATATATGTACACCCTATGTCCCTGCACCCCATATATGTATACCCTATGTCCCTGCACCCCATATATGTACACCCTACATGACTGCACCCCATATATGTATAGCCTACGTCACTGCACGCGATATTTGTACACGCTTTGTCACTGCACCCCATATATATATAACGTACGTTCCTGCACCCCATATATGTACACCGTATGTCCCTGCACCCCATCTATGTACACCCTACGTCACTGCACCCCATCTATGTACACCCTACATCCCTGCACCCCATATATGTTCACCCTACGTCCCTGCACCCCATATATGTACACCCTACGTCACTGCACCCCATATATGTACACCCTACATCACTGCACCCCATATATGTACACCCTACGTCACTGCACCTCATCTATGTACACGCTACGTCCCTGCACCCCATATATGTACACCCATGTCCCTGCACCCCATATATGTATACCCTACATCACTGCACCCCATATATGTACATCCTACCTCACTGCACCCCATATATGTACACCCTATGTCCCAGCACTCCATATATGTACACCCATGTCCCTGCACCCCATATATGTATACCCTACATCACTGCACCCCATATATGTACACCCTACGTCACTGCGCCCCATATATGTACACCCTATGTCCCTGCACTCCACATATATACACCCTATGTCCCAGCACTCCATATATGTACACCCTACGTCACTGCACCTCATCTATGTACACGCTACGTCACTGCACACCATCTATGTACACGCTACGTCACTGCACACCATCTATGTACACGCTACGTCACTGCACACCATCTATGTACACGCTACGTCACTGCACACCATCTATGTACACGCTACGTCACTGCACACCATCTATGTACACGCTACGTCACTGCACACCATCTATGTACACGCTACGTCACTGCACACCATCTATGTACACGCTACGTCACTGCACACCATCTATGTACACGCTACGTCACTGCACACCATCTATGTACACCCTACGTCACTGCACCCCATATATGTACACCCTACGTCACTGCACCCCATATATATACACCCTACGTCACTGCACGCGATATATGTACACCCTACGTCACTGCACCCCATATATGTACACCCTACGTCACTGCACCCCATATATGTACACCCTACATCACTGCACCCGATATATGTACACCCTACATTACTGCACCCCATATATGTACACCCTATGTCCCTGCACCCCATATATGTATACCCTACGTCACTGCACCCCATATATGTACACCCTACATCACTGCACCCCATATATGTATACCCTACGTCACTGCACCCCATATATGTGCGCAGAATAGCGCTGGGTTTGAACAGTAAAAATTCTCCACATGGACGAAGACTTACAACTTGTACATGTGCAGATATGCTCGGCTGCAGTAAGCGTATTTGCGCATACGTTAAGCCTATTACATATGTAATATATTGCTGTCTGTAGACCTGATGACTGCTGGCTGCACTGATAGCACCTCTCCCAGGTAGGTGGATGGCAGGTATGTACAGGGGAGCACAGGACAATGCCATTGTACAGACATTCCTGGGGCACCTGCTGAGCGATTACCACAACTGCCTGATACCATTCATCTGCTAAGTGATCACACCCCTCCATATGCCAGCAGGTAAACACTTCCCACTATCTGCTCATGCATAATACATGATCATGGCCAATGCAGATAACCAGTGTCAGGCAGCAGCTGTGAAAGCACATGCATAATGAGTGCAGAGCTATACAGAAGGGGTCTGGGTACAATATAGCAAATCCTCAGGACTTCAGACGGCCGTAAAGACTTCGGAAACATAAAACCACTGAAAAGGTCACGTTTTTTACCGTCTAAATTTTGCGCTATGGCACATGGTTAGAAAACAAAAAGCTGAAGGATACGTCCTGCCATATCTTTTCTCGTGTGTAATAATATTGTGCGAGAAATACTAGCTTCATTTCGTTATGTTCTGCTGACATTAAGTTATAGAACTTATTATTATCGTATATCATTGCCCTTGAGCAATGCTCTCCACCGGCTGCGGACTATGATGTCCTCATGGGGTATGAGCTACAATAAAACCCGTTCTGTGATGTCATCATGGTGCGCAGTCTACATCATGGTGTATAGTCTATAGATAACACTTATGACCAGCTGCGGGGAGCAGTGTAGATGTCACCCCCGTCCTGTGATGTCATCATGGTGTATAGTCTATAGATAACACTTATGACCAGCTGCGGGGAGCAGTGTAGATGTCACCCCCATCCTGTGATGTCATCATGCAAAAACTTCTGATGCCCCTTTTACGCAAACTATTCTTGTTTAACCGAGTGTGTGATGGCACCGCTAGATGTTTTCGCTTGTGCAGAACGTTTAGACCCGCTGACATGTCGCTCAGTGTATCACGTTGCTATGTGTTTAGACATAATGAGAAGGGAGAGGACCAGCAATGAATTTTATGCTGGGTGAAACTGAGCAACAAGTGAAAAATTAATGAAAATTGCAGGATGCCTCGTTAGACGCAACAATCAGCCCGCACTTTTCTCGTTTGAATGGATTTTGAGCGCCGGCCGTGAGCTGCAGAGGGGCCTTTTTGTTAATACCGTTGATATAAACCACATTAGAGAACTTCTAGCAGGAAGGAGTGTTGTGTATCCTCACCCCCGTACTGTTACACAGGAGCGAGCAGCGCAGGATCAGTCACAGCGCGGCCAGCAGGGGGCGGCTGCACCTGAGGTCTCTCCTCGCTCTTCCCCCATTCACTACAAGCAGCGGACACTCAGTAGTGAATGGCTGCCGTTTACAAACGATTGTAGTCCGGGTTTTACGCTCGCTGACTCCCTTCCAGACGTTCACTTTCTGCATTCTTTTACGTGGGACGATTATCATTCAAACCCTGCAGAGCGCGAGCGGCCAGAACGATTATCGTCCCGTGTAAAGGGCCTTTATTTGGGACAGACTTAAAATTTGAAGTTTCACCCGCTACATATATCCTGTGGAGAGCCCACCGGGCGTCACGCATCAGACCCCTCTAGTAGAAACCAGTTGGAGGTAACTTGCTGATCGGTGGGGGTCTCAGTGATAAAGCCCCCACCGATCTGGAGAACAGGACTCCGGTGTGCCGCCCCCTGTCACTGCAGGGTCGTTTCTGTTCCCTACAGTCAGAGGGGTAACTCCATGCTCTTGGGCCCCAATGCCAAATCTGCAACAGGGCCCTTTGCCTCCTACGTGCGGTTTACAATACTGGTGTTTTCTTATGTGATGGAGGGGCCTTTGGGTCCCCTAAGGTTCCAGGGCCCGGTAACAATTGCTACCCCTGCACCCCCTATAGCTACATCCCTGGTATAGCAGAAGCACCAATATCGTCCCAGTCAGGGTCAGGCAAACAAATGCAACAGCCAAAGTGTTCAGGAGACCGAACCGTACTCCGGGAAAATGTCCAATGCAAAGACAGACTTGGACGGCGTCAGAGGTCTGGAGGTCCGAAGTCTTTCTTCCCTGCCCACAGTAACGTTACTCTGAATGGAGCGCTGGCCGTACATGGGCGCTCAGTGCTGCGCTCATTTCAATGAGGTGATGGAAGTACTCAAGTGGGTGCCAGGCGGTGTCACACTTCTATGACCTGCACTCCCGTCTCCTCCTTACTGCGGGGATGAGGCAGGCAGGAGACACGGGGCCCTCGTTCTTGAGATCGGTGGGGGTCTCAGCAGTGAAACCCCCAATCATCAGCAAAGTATCCCCTGTCCTGTGGAGAGGAGAACTTGTGACTCTAGTAGAACCCCTTTAATCTCATCCCCATCTCTAAATTAGAGACCTGGTGGGACTCGTTACTAACAGGATGAGGCGTCATTCACACGGGCGGTTCATCCTGGCAGTCTTGCTGGCCAAAAACAGTGACCATCTGATGCCTTGGATGCCAATGTATTTGTTCAGAGGGGCAATTTTGGGGGCGTTAAAAATCAGTTGGCTGGAAGAGCTAGCGCACAAGTTGTGCGAGCCAGCTGGCCAATTTTACACAGCCCGGAAGAGATAGGGCTTTTGGCTGGAATACATCAGCCAGTCCCATAGACTCCTATGGTAGCTGCCAGGAACTCTGCTAAACTCCCGCCCCTTGCCAGCAAAGGGAGGGAGCAGGAGATTAGCACACTAGCTCCCACCCCCCACTGGCACAAGTTTACCATGCTAACTCCCACCACCTCCCTTTGCTGGCAGCGAGTGAGGCGGGGGAAGGGGGGAATGGCATGTGGCACTGGGACATATATACACGCTACACCCGGCCTGTTTAAACAGGAGATGCAGCACCAACTTGTTCACAGCCGCTTCCCTTTCATGCGATTTTCGGCTGCACCGCGTGCGGCCATAAGGCGCACCACCCATGTGTAGGAGCCCTGAAACACATTGCAGAATTTTTGCATATAATTACCCGCAGCTAATCATCTGTATTTTCCCTCATTAGTTTGTGAACGCAGTAGCAGTGTTTGCAGGAGAGATTACCAGGCGGCAGATTCCATTGTTTCTCCCTTGTATGCACAATGAGTACATTGCCCTCTCACAACACTGCGCTCATTGTGTACAGCAAACAAATGCATCGCTGAAGGACCTGCATGCAGATGGAATGAATTCTGAGTGGCTTACAAAAGGTGGCTAAAACTAGCGCTGAATGACACGTGGATAGTGCAAGACTGCCCACGTTTACATCTAACAATTTTTGAGCGGGGGTGGGGGAGAAACATGTTATCAGGCGGAGTACAGAGGGGTTTGTTTAGGGAATGCGGTATGCCTCCCTGAAGAGGTGCGTTTTTAGAGCACACCTGAAGTTCTGCGAGTCCTGGATTGCTCGGGTAGCCTTTGGTAGTGCGTTCCAGAGGACTGGTGCTGCTCTGGAGAAGTCTTGGAGGCGGGAATGAGAAGTTGGAATTAAAGGGGCGCTCAATCTGGTTTCGTTAGCAGAGCGGAGAGCCTGGGCTGGTTGATGGATTGAGATGAGGGAGGCGATATAGGGGGGCGCTGCACTGTGGATGAGGGATACAATATAGGGGGGCGCTGCTCTGTGGATGAGGGATACAATGTAGGGGGGCGCTGCGCTGTGGAGGGCTTTGTGGATGAAAGTAGCAAGTTTAAATCCTGTATTAACAGGCAGCCAGTGCAGTGAGCGGCACAGGGCAGAGGCGTCTGAGTAGCGGCTGGGCAGGAAGAGGAGCCTGGCTGCCGCATTCAGGATGGATTGGAGGGGGTAGAGTCTGGTGCAGGGGAGGCCGATCAGCAACGAGTTGTAATAATCGAGCCGGAAGTGGGTGTGGGCAACAGTAAGCGTTATTAATGTGTCTGCGGTGAGGAAAGTAGTATACTTCGACTTTGAACATTAGGGTGGAGAAGTTTCAGTTCCTGTGTTTTTAGTGAAAACCCAGAACATAGCTAGCTAGGCTATTAGAAACACACACACACACACACAGTTAAGGAGTTGTCAAACTAATTGTGGTCCATCCTTCGGCTGGGTCAACAGTAGATCAGCAGGTTTGGTTGGCAAAGACCCCCCTGCTGTTTGCCAATGCCAGGAAGCTCATGCACCAAGCAGATTTCCGCAGGAAGCAGACAGCTCCATTTGTGCTGTAGTGGCCAGGCTTGGTATTGCAGGCTGCCACTGTAAACTTAGCCTAAGAATTAGAACTGAAGCCATAACAGATACAAGTTGAGCCCAAGTAGTCACGACAGACGCGTCAATAAAGTCTACAAACATTTTAATAGGCCAATCCCGCTGTCGAATACCCTGTAATAAAATCAGGCAGTTGTGTTTTTTGAAAACGAGAATTTTATTAATCCCTGAATTTGACATATAACGTAATAGCAGAGAGCAGGCGGAGGGGGACGGCGCCGTGTTACAAGCTGAACATGGTGGATTACAACCCATTACAGAGCCACAAGACGGTTAGGAAACTGCAGTCATTTTAGCATTTAGAGGGAGAAAAAAAAAATAAAAATAAAAATTATATTTGTGCAAAACACTTAATTACAAGAAGTATGATAGGATTTCAAGATGGCGGCACATTACAACACGTGGTAACAGCCGCCACGTTACACCAAGTGTCCATCATTCCTTATAGGAACGTGGAACTATGAAACACGGGCCCAAGTGCTTCCACCTCCACAGCGGTCTGCGGCGCAGAAGGAAACCACGTAATTGTGGAAAGAAATAAGGTGAAATATAAAGTCGGGCCCCTTCAGGAAGGTTTAACTTTATTGGTATTTTTTCTTCAGAGGAATTTAAAAAAAAACAACAAACAAACAAACACCCCCCCCCCCCCCCAACCACACAGCGCGCCATTCTTGCTCTGGACGACTATTTAAATTTTTCTTTCAGACTTTGGAACTTCTCTGAAATTTCCCTTCACACAATTAATGCTTAAACTGAACGGCAGTCTGCTTCGTTCACGCTTCATACGAGTAGCGGCCATCATACAAACCGGAATCACGCCGCAACTTCCTCTATATAAAAGCTTGCAAGTGAACCCTCCACCAATAGAGGCGGCCATCTTACTGGCTGAACAGGTCCGCAGCCTACTATCTACTACTTGGCCTACCAGTAGGCTAAACAGTCAGAGGATACAAAATGGCCGCCTCCGCTTTAGAGACGGCTGACGGATAAGGAATCCTTCAACGTGATATGTTCAGATCTCCTCGTAGAAAGTCTCAGAAACCGTCTGTGCGGTTAATCCTCATGTGTCAGATATATGTAAGCCGGTACATACACCCGCCATGTCCTAGAAAATAAAGTGAACGATAAAGTGAAGCGGGGGAGGGGGGGATAAAAGCGCATCAAGGGGCTATAAAATCAAACACCGCCCTCCATCAGGACAAAGGGACAGCTTGGGGGGAGGACTGTGGCGGCGGCGATGGGGGAAGATTGGAGGATTGTGCAAAACAGGAGGCTGCCGCCACTCAATAAAAGTGCGAGTGCAACAAGTCTGCACAGACACAACGAACACACAACGGGTCAGAAGACGAGAGAAGGGGAGATACAACGAGCCCCTCCACCCTGCAGGAAACCATGCAGAGCCATCATACGGCCGGCAGCCTGGGGGGGCGTCTTCTGTAAGACCACCCAGGTCTAACGAGGTTTCCAGAACAGGTGGCCAAGTTAGCAACTTCCAGAGAGGATCGTTCCCAGCCCATAACCTGGCCTAGTCATCCGGTCCACGTATGGAGGAAAGTCCAACCAAGGGATGAGGCCCTTTCAAAATGGCTTCCAAGACTGCAGCGTTACACGTTCATCTGCTGCCTGTAGATCTCCCGCTTGCTTTTGTCGCTTCCCCACGTGCGGCTCTTGGCGCGGAAGAGCCTGAGGTGCTCCTTGAAGTCCTTATGATACATGGAGCGATAAGACTGCGGCTCGCAGAGCGTCTGCAACAGAAGAGAGGATGAAGGTCAGCGCAGCGATGGGAGAAGAGCGGCGGCTCCGAGTGCTGATCAGGTGATGGCAGCAGAAATGGTGCCACTTACCACAGCAGAATATCCGCACCATTTCCGCTACATGTGAATGTACCCTAAGAGATTTTTTATTTTATTTTATTTTTTTTTTTTACACAGAACCATTGCCCAAATTAGTTGCTCAACGGACTGTGGAAACATGGCCACCTAGCAGCTGACCGGCGAGCGCTTGTGTACCAGCTGCTTCGTCACAGCTTACTATAAGAGTCACTGACTCTTGTCTGGTGTAAATCTGCCTTTCAACAGCTAGCTAAAAACTTAAGGGAAAGAGCACACTGTAGTGACCATGACATGTGTAAAGGCACACAGACAGGCATCCGCACACCAAGTCACGTAGTGACCATGACATGTGTAAAGGCACACTGACAGGCATCCGCACACCAGTCACTGTAGTGACCAAGACATGTGTAAAGGCACACTGACAGGCATCCGCACACCGAGTCACTGCAGCGACCGCGACATGTGTAAAGGCACACTGACAGGCATCCGCACACCGAGTCACTGCAGCGACCGCGACATGTGTAAAGGCACACTGACAGGCATCCGCACACCGAGTCACTGTAGTGACCATGACATGTGTAAAGGCACACTGACAGGCATCCGCACACCGAGTCACGTAGTGACCATTTACACTGTCCGGTATAAACCCACCAACCACCACAGACGGCGGATCTACATCTGGAGCTCACCTGGTAGCCGGGGAAGAATTCTTTGTAGCCTCCTTTCAGCACATATAGCTCGGGGTAGTGAAGTTTGGGGTAGTCGTTGCTGTTCCTGTCCTGTCTCCGAACATAACGGCACCTGTAGCAAGTAAGAGCATTAGAGGGGTTGTTCAAGGGCAGAGGGGTCCGCTCCATGACCCAGAAGAGCCCCCCAGACCGTCTGCCTCCTGGTATTACAGGACAGCTGTGAAGGGCCTGTCATACAGTGCTCTGGCAGCAGAATCTGCAGGTAAGTGTGGCTAGCCGCAGCTTCCCTGGCAGAAGCCAGATGAGAGCGGGGTGCGGTATGAGGGGCTGCGCAAGTTAGCGGAACCCTTAAATAAGATGGATTATAAAACAAGTTACAGAAACTCAATCTAATCTATGTGCCTCTGTATGACCAGTGTGTACCCCAATGACTCCACCAGGGAATCTAGAAGAGTGAGGGTATCTACACACATTGCAGACGACCTTATAGAAGATGGATCGACTCCTCTAATACTAAGTGGCGATGTGACAATCCCAGCGGACAGAACGGGGCGGCAGGGAGGATTAGTAATACACCGCAGTACTTACATGCGAGGTCCTCTCTCAGAAGAGTATTCACAGTGGAAGATGATGATCACCCTCTTATTCTCGCTGCTTGCCACAATTGGGTTCTTAAGGAGAAATTCTTCCACCTCGTATTCCAGAGGGAGATTCACCGCCCCCTGCAGGATGGAGGACACCATGCATTAGAGGCGGTCACAGTAAGGGGACTGAAGGGTCATGTTGGGTGAACGGGCATTACTGCACTTCATCCACTCCATTTATAGCTACAGATGCGGGACACCTCGGGTCGCTGCCATTTGTTTTAACCTCTAAAATGCTTCAAAACCCAAAAAATAAATTTTTAATCAGCCATCTGAAGGCTTTTTTGTTAACGAGTTGTATTTCTCTGTTAACCACTTTGATGCTTTTGGGCGAACTACACAGGGCAGCTACCAGCTGTCTGACACACCGGCAACAGCGGTGACCAGCCCCAGTGCTGATCATGGCTGTTAACCCTTTAAATGCTGTCAATTTTGACACCAGCATTTACATTCTGCTGGCCGTTCAGGGGCCCAAAATGGCTCCCCTACGATGAGTCAAGGGGCCTTCTGAAGGCTCTCAGGGATGCCAGGTCAGAACGTATTATACTCTGAGCAATCAAGCAACAAGTGCCGAGTCCCCATGGGTGGGTAGGTTTTATTATACACAGCAAGCCCTGCAGCACAGCTTAAGGGTGAATTCACACGAACGTATATCGGCTCGGTTTTCACGCCGAGCTGATATACGTTGTCCTTGTGTGCAGGGGGAAGAGAATGGAAGCGCCTCAGAGCAGGAACTGAGCTCCCGCCCCCTCTCTGCCTCCTCTCCGCCCCTCTGCACTATTTGCAATGGGGACAGGCGGGATGGTGGCGTGGCTAATTCCCAGACCTTAGCCCCGCCCCTCTCATTGCAAACAGTGCAGGGGGGCGGAGAGGAGGCGGGAGCTCAGTTACTGCTTCTGGCTCTTCCATCCTCCCCCCTCTGCAGAGAGAGACAACGTATATCGGCTCGGCGTGAAAACCGAGCCGATATACATTCGTGTGAATGCAGCCTTATTCTGAGAGTCAGTACAATTACTCCCCCCACTTGTCTTTAGTCCTCTAAGGGAACTTGAAAGCTGCGATCATTTGATCGCTCAATACAGTACTATATTATAATGTATCCAGACAGGCATCCTAGTAAGATGTGCCACAAGCATGTCTTAATAGGCAGACACCCCAGGCTGCCATTACCCCTAGACACCCACCCACCATCTCACTTTACATGCCAATCCATTCTGGCAGTGGCATTTAGATGGTTGAGCAGTTGTCTGCTGTTAGGCGATACCCACTATATACGGAACGGGCTGCTCCATACAAACCATGCATGTTGGATATACGAAGGTCAGCCTTACCTTGATGTGCCCACCTTCGTACTCATATGGGTAGCGGCAGTCTACAATGACGCAGCGATCAATGTGATCCTTGTATTTTCCTTTCAGCACGTCATTCATCTGATGAAAACAGACTTTATGTTATACTCCATTCACCAGAATGTACTGTAGTATGGGGCAAGATGGCGGCACGGTCGGTACTCACCATCTCAGGGGTTATGTACTTCAGATCCTGGTGCTGACCCTCCACGGTCTTCAGCAAGTACTTCTACAAGACACAAAGTAGAGTTGACGAACTCAATGTTTTCTCAGTCGATGCAATTTAATATAACTAATTAAGCCTGGAGCGTCCAAACCCCGATCACTTATGGGGATAAGCTGGAAACCGATTCTATAGGTACGACCCCCTATATTACATATGTGATATCCATATCCTTTGTATTCATAGGCCAGACATCGTTTACTGCGATGCGGCTACGGCCATGCCCGATGTGATTGTGAGGATAGGGCCAGCACTGCGTTACAGAGACCCTCCAGTTGCAATACGGCCGGAGTAGATTACATGCAGCTGCGCCGCTTCTGTGCTGTCCGAGATGGCCGCTGCAGTCAGACGCCCCAATCCTGGCAGTGCATTGGTAGCATTAGACTAGCTAACCCTCTGAGTCCAGAGATATAAGCGCTAGTGCTGCTTCACACGGACCACCGATTTTACCGCCAGTGTGCAGGCGCCCCTACACTTACCGGCTCCTGGTTTCACCTCAGTGCGTTGAGTATTTAGGTTTTTTTTAATTACTCATCCAGGCTTGTTTATACATTAAAACTTTATTTTTTCTATTCCCACTTTTAGTAGTTTTGTGTTTTCTGCTCACCTTAGAGGAATCACCAATCAGATCTCCTTGGTCGTTGTCTAGAATCTTCTCAACCGTTTCAACACAAAGGGACTTGGAGCGCCCCAACTTCATTTTCTAATATGGAAAGAGGAGTAACAGTTAATGATTCCATAACACCATTCCCTATGAAGAGAACGGCGCAGCACGGCTCGCCATGGTACTTACAGGCTCCTCCTTGTCCGGACAGGCCGATGTCACGTTTTTATGCCGCTTACATTTCACTGGAGTGTCGTCGCTGTCCGGTCTGTCCAAGCGCTTCAGGATTGGTCGGATGATGCTGCTCGGCATGGAAGGCGAGCGGAAGAGGCGGCGGCATTTGCTTCTCATTATCAAATCCTTAAAAGGAGGAAAGGCGAAAGGTCAGCAGGCGCCCCAGAGCTAGATGTAGTCCCAGAAGTTTGGGACAAAAAGCCTACCTCCTCCTGCTCGTCCTTCTTCAAGGGGGCGGTCAGCAGGCTCTGCATTCCAGTTGGAAGACTTGATTCACCCTGAAAAGTAGTTGATTTCATTGGGTCAGTTAAACGCCGGTGTGTGAATGCACTGGATGAAGCCACGAGGGAGGGTCCGGACTGTACCTTCTTATCATCATCCTCCATGATCTCCATGAAGCCATCGTCGTCATCATCATCATCCTCAACGTTCAGAGAAAACGTCAGGGAGGACTTGCGTAGGCAGATGGGGCTTTCTGAATCCAAGTCGTAGCTGACCCTCTCAGGGGAGAACTGGAGGAGGAGGAGCAATAAGTTATAAGTAATGAAGCCCTCATCATGGGGGTACAGACATAATAGAAGGTGGTAGAGCGGCTCACCATGAGAGCAGGGGCAGAGCTCGGCCTTGACTTGAAGGCCTCATCTTTCCGTAAACGGCTCCTTAACACCGAACACACAAGTGGCCTTTTAAATAAGACTGCTTCCTGCAGAAGGAGAAAGTGAGAGATGTTGGATTGGTGGCGGGGCAACCCGCGGGCCACAACTGGTGGTGGCGGGGCAACCCGCGGGCCACAACTGGTGGTGGCGGGGCAACCCGCGGGCCACAACTGGTGGTGGCGGGGCAACCCGCGGGCCACAACTGGCCACAAAGAGGTCACATCAGGCTGGACTTACATTCTCTTTGTTGTCTTTGCCTGTTGAGAGACCATCAGTGAGACTGCTGACATCAAGGACTGATGTGCTGGAGAGCTTTCTCAGAACGGGGCTTCCTTGGAGGAGAGACACCTACAAGACAGATAGATTGTCAGGTTGGTAGGCATATATCTATTACATTCAGGTTCGGCACTAACAACCAATCAGGTTGAATCAGACAAGCCAAACAACCAATCAGGTTGCTGGAATTGCTCTATATTGCTGAACTTGAGTGCGATATTGGTCTATGCGGTGGGTAGCTATGTGCGGTTTGTGCTCATTTCCTGCACTGCACAGCTCCACTACATATGGCGAGACAGGATAACTGCATTAGCTCCAGACTGACAACCCTAGCAGACCCTCCAGGAGATAATTCAGATGGATATACTCTCCACTAGGGAGGGTGGGCTGCTGAGGAGTACACCATAACTTTATGGTGCCAACAGGGGGCGACGGCTTCCCTTTAAGCATCACAGGACTTGAGTTGCAGAATAAAGTGACGACACTTACCGGCAGAGACTTCCTTCTGATGGGTGGCGGAGTGCTGCAGAAACAAGAAGAGGAAATAAGAAGCCTTGCAGTTATCAGGGGGTCCTACTCAAGTGTTTTATCTTTCTGGGAAGTTAAACCTTGGGGGAGGGGTGGGGGGTGGCGACTAGTGAATGACAAGGAGAACAGTTCAATAAGTTTCAGAAAGTTCACCCACAAGGGGTCAAATGGGGTCTTCCAGTCCCCTGGATAGGTCATCAATAGGCGATTGTAGTCCGCCATGTCCTCTGACCATTGATGAGGATGTCCAACCCACCACACTGACAGCGGATAGATGAAGCGGACCCCCATCAGATGCTATCCAGGTGACTTTAACACCCCTTAACTGGCAACATTCCTTTCAAGTTGCAATGAATGGCACTATTAGCACAAGTTAGGGTGGGGGTGGGGGGGCTGGAGCCACACGGCCACCGCAGATACCCGCCCGCAGATACTCACTCGAGCAGGTTCCTGCTTTCAAAGCTAGATTTCTCAAACCTGGAAGAGAAGAAAGAAGAGCATTAGGACCCAGCAGCCAACGACCTCCTGTTCTTTGCATCCCCCAATCCCAATCATGTATGTGAGCTACAATACCTGCAGACAGGTAATTCATGAGGTCACATGACCCGGGGCAGATTGTATGTGGAGTGGGGGAATACATTTATACAGAAAATCCCAGAACAAAGGGCATTTCTGTCCGGTACGGCCTGCTGAACAGCCCGGCGCAGGCCTCCCCCCCCAGCATCAGCTCCCTCCACCTGTATGCAAATGTCCGCCTTTTGTCCTCCCTGCTCCAAGCTATACGGCGGCAGGGGGGCCGGCAGCTGTCTGATAAGTGTGGCATCTGAAAAGCTTCTATTCAAGCCATTCATTAGAGAGCAGCAGGCCTGCAGCGGGGGCACGTGTGCGACATACCAGCCCGCAGACCCCGACAGATGGGGGGCATCCACTGCAGCAGGAGATTATTCTGCATTGTGTCCCGGGAAGTTCAGCCGCCCCCCACCCCCTTCATGGCATGCAGCCCCCCACCCCCAGCCCATTCCCCTTCATGGCATGCAGCCCCCCACCCCATTTACTGTTCTGCATTGCTGGCACTTCAGGGGAGCAGAGGAAACACCATTACTGTTGCCATCTTTTGTGTAAGCCATGTAACCATTAACTGCGCGGCACCCCTTGTTGTCCTGGGGGTGGGGGACTACCAAGGAAAGCCCACCCGAGCCGAGGGGGAGAGTACAGGAAGCCCAGCAGCTGCTCTCTATAGGGGTGCAGGCCTGACCCCTCCTTTGTGTGAAGTTTATATGAGCAGTTCATGAAGTGGTGACAGGTGCCCGCCGCCCAGCCGACCCCAATTAGAGCGGGCAGGAGGGGCATGGGGGAGGACGAGGACATTCTTACTCTGCAATCATAGCAAACAACTCAGACGGTTCATGGCGGCAGTCAGCCATCAGCATTTTGCTTATCTACACGGTGGCGATTTAGGCCGCCTGCGAGATCTCACAGCAGCACCCAACCCCGTGGGCCGGCGGTGACCCCCGCGTACCTGGCCGATGGCGGGCCGGCGCACATGCGCAGTACAGAGTGCAACGTGCAGTCGCCAGGTGAGGACGCGGATACCGCGGCTCGTCTGCACTGCTCACTGCGGAACTTACTTCAGTGTAAGCCGTCCGTGCGAGGCTCGCACCAAAACCAAACCCTGTGAGCGGAAAATAGTCGTTTATTTCTACTTGTGGGCACAGAAAAGCCGTTTCCATAGCATGTTATGGGCAGTATTGGCCGCCCGCTCCGGATCCCACATCGCAAACGCCCATAGGAGTAATTTATTATTTTGTTGACGTCACCGCCACACCACAGTAGCGACGCCCCGTCCCCCACCACCACAGTAGCGACGACCCCCCCCCCCCCACCACAGTAGCGACGCCCCGTCCCCCCCCACCACCACCACCACACAGTAGCGACGCCCCGTCCCCCCCCCCACAGTAGCGACGCCCCCCCCCCCCCCACACAGTAGCGACGCCCCGTCCCCCCCCCCCCACACAGTAGCGACGCCCCGTCCCCCCCCCCACACAGTAGCGACGCCCCGTCCCCCCCCCCCACACAGTAGCGACGCCCCGTCCCCCCCCCACACAGTAGCGACGCCCCGTCCGCCCCCCCACCACAGTAGCGACGCCCCGTCCCCCCCCCACCACAGTAGCGACGCCCCGTCCCCCCCCCCACCACAGTAGCGACGCCCCGTCCCCCCCCCCCCACCACAGTAGCGACGCCCCGTCCCCCCCCCCCACCACAGTAGCGACGCCCCGTCCCCCCCCCCACCACAGTAGCGACGCCCCGTCCCCCCCCCCCACCACCGTAGCGACGCCCCGTCCCCCCCCCCACCACCGTAGCGACGCCCCGTCCCCCCCCCCCACCACCGTAGCGACGCCCCGTCCCCCCCCCCCACCGTAGCGACGCCCCGTCCCCCCCCCACCGTAGCGACGCCCCGTCCCCCCCCCCACCACAGTAGCGACGCCCCGTCCCCCCCCCCACCACAGTAGCGACGCCCCCCCCCCCCCCCCACCACAGTAGCGACGCCCCGTCCCCCCCCCCCACACCACAGTAGCGACGCCCCGTCCCCCCCCCCACACCACAGTAGCGACGCCCCGTCCCCCCCCCCCCCACACCACAGTAGCGACGCCCCGTCCCCCCCCCCCACACCACAGTAGCGACGCCCCGTCCCCCCCCCCCACACCACAGTAGCGACGCCCCGTCCCCCCCCCCCACACCACAGTAGCGACGCCCCGTCCCCCCCCCCCACACCACAGTAGCGACGCCCCGTCCCCCCCCCCCACACCACAGTAGCGACGCCCCGTCCCCCCCCCCCACACCACAGTAGCGACGCCCCGTCCCCCCCCCCCACACCACAGTAGCGACGCCCCCCCCCCCCCACACCACAGTAGCGACGCCCCCCCCCCCCCACACCACAGTAGCGACGCCCCGTCCCCCCCCCACACCACAGTAGCGACGCCCCGTCCCCCCCCCACACCACAGTAGCGACGCCCCGTCCCCCCCCCACACCACAGTAGCGACGCCCCGTCCCCCCCCCACACCACAGTAGCGACGCCCCGTCCCCCCCCCACACCACAGTAGCGACGCCCCGTCCCCCCCCCACACCACAGTAGCGACGCCCCGTCCCCCCCCCACACCACAGTAGCGACGCCCCCCCCCCCACACCACAGTAGCGACGCCCCCCCCCCCCCACACCAGCGACGCCCCGTCCCCCCCCACCACAGTAGCGACGCCCCGTCCCCCCCCACCACAGTAGCGACGCCCCGTCCCCCCCCACCACAGTAGCGACGCCCCGTCCCCCCCCACCACAGTAGCGACGCCCCGTCCCCCCCCACCACAGTAGCGACGCCCCGTCCCCCCCCACCACAGTAGCGACGCCCCGTCCCCCACCACCACAGTAGCGACGCCCCGTCCCCCCCCACCACAGTAGCGACGCCCCGTCCCCCCCCACCACAGTAGCGACGCCCCGTCCCCCCCCACCACAGTAGCGACGCCCCGTCCCCCCCCACCACAGTAGCGACGCCCCGTCCCCCCCCACCACAGTAGCGACGCCCCGTCCCCCCCCCACCACAGTAGCGACGCCCCGTCCCCCCCCCACCACAGTAGCGACGCCCCGTCCCCCCCCACCACAGTAGCGACGCCCCGTCCCCCCCCACCACAGTAGCGACGCCCCGTCCCCCCCCACCACAGTAGCGACGCCCCGTCCCCCCCCACCACAGTAGCGACGCCCCGTCCCCCCCCACCACAGTAGCGACGCCCCGTCCCCCCCCACCACAGTAGCGACGCCCCGTCCCCCCCCACCACAGTAGCGACGCCCCGTCCCCCCCCACCACAGTAGCGACGCCCCGTCCCCCCCCACCACAGTAGCGACGCCCCGTCCCCCCCACCACAGAGGGGTCGGCCCAGTATTAGAGCGCGGTGACATTTCAGACACCAAGCAGCTTGAAGCGGCTGTCCTGACTGACTCCTCCTGACATGGCTTGTCAGTTTATAGACGGGCCGCCGCTCCCCATCTATGATACAACGGGGGCCTCATATGGGGTCAGTAAGGGTTACTGTAACACAAGAGCGGCATATTGTCACTAACAAAGTTATATTTTTTTAAAAAATCTGCACACAACAACCAATCAACAGTCGGCTTTCGTCTTGTGAGGGCAGGTTAGAAATGAAACTGGCAATCTGATTGGTTGCTATGGGCGACTAACATGTGGTGTGGACACATCTGTCAACAAGCTTTATCGACAGGAATTCTATAACAATCGGATGAGGTTTTGCCCTTCTAGTAACGTTACTGACATGATTGTCACATGCGGTACTTTAACCCTTTACAGCTGAAGGTTAACCAGCGGCTCTCCAGCACTACAACTCCCAGCATGTCCTGACAGCCCAGCCATGGGGGGGAATTGTAGTCCTGCAACAGCTGGAGAGCAGCGGGCGCCACGGGGTGAGGAATTTACATCCACATTCCTCAGAACAAAGCTGCCATCTATGTTACAGAGACCGTAACTAGAGACGGTGCTTGTAGGAACGCCCCCCTTACAGGAGGGTCACAGGGGGCCGCAGCGTGCCAGATAATACACCAGCTGCTGCGGACATTCCTGCGGCTCCAGTACTAAGTGCAAGGAGGCGGCCGAGTCACCTGTCAGACCGCCAGCCGCCTCTACAGCATCGCTGACCAGCCCACAGAAGTGTATGGCGGTCATACATACAGAGGGTGCGGGGCACGCAGCGCTCGGGGGTCCCATAGAAGCGTATGGCGGTCAAACATACGGAGGGTGCGGGGCTCGCAGCGCTCGGGGGTCCCATAGAAGCGTATGGCTGTCATACATACAGAGGGTGCGGGGCACACAGCGCTCGGGGGTCCCATAGAAGCGTATGGCGGTCAAACATACGGAGGGTGCGGGGCACGCAGCGCTCGGGGGTCCCATAGAAGCGTATGGCGGTCAAACATACGGAGGGTGCGGGGCACGCAGCGCTCGGGGGTCCCATAGAAGTGTATGGCAGTCATACATACGGAAGGTGCGGGGCACGCAGCGCTCGCCGGCCCACAGATGTGTATGGCGGTAATACATACGGAGGGTGCGGGGCACGCAGTGCTCGGGGGTCCCATAGAAGCATATGGCGGTCATACATACGGAAGGTACAGGGCACGCAGCACTCGCCGGCCCACAGATGTGTATGGCGGTCATACATATGGAGGGTACGGGGCGCGCAGCGCTCGGGGGGCCCACAGAAGTGTATGGCGGTCATACATACGGAGGGTACGGGGCACGCAACGCTCACTAGCCCACAGATGTGTATGGCGGTCATACATACGGAGGGTACGGGGCGCGCAGCACTTGGGGGCCCCATAGAAGTGTATGGCAGTCATACATACAGAGGGTACAGGGCGTGCAGCACTCGGGGGGCCCACAGAAGTATATGGCAGTCATACATACGGAGGGTGCGGGGCACGCAGCGCTCGGGGGTCCCATAGAAGCATATGGCGGTCATACATACGGAAGGTGCGGGGCACGCAGCGCTCGCCGGCCCCCAGATGTGTATGGCGGTCATACATACGGAGGGTACGGGGCGTGCAGCGCTCGGGGGGGCCCACAGAAGTGTATGGCGGTCATACATACGGAGGGTACGGGGCACGCAGCGCTCGCCGGCCCACAGATGTGTATGGCGGTCATACATACGGAGGGCACGGGGCACGCAGCACTCGCCGGGCCACAGAAGTGTATGGCGATCAAACATACAGAGGGTGCGAGGCATGCAGCGCTCGGGGGTCCCACAGAAGTGTATGGTGGTCATACATATGGAGGGTACGGGGCGCGCAGCGCTCGGGGGGCCCACAGAAGTGTATGGCGGTCATACATACGGAGGGTACGGGGCACGCAGCGCTCGGGGGGCCCACAGAAGTGTATGGCGGTCATACATACGGAGGGTACGGGGCACGCAGCGCTCGGGGGGCCCACAGAAGTGTATGGCGGTCATACATACGGAGGGTACGGGGCACGCAGCGCTCGCCGGCCCACAGAGGTGTATGGCGGTCATACATACGGAGGGTATGGGGCACACAGCGCTTGGGGGTCCCATAGAAGTCTATGGCGGTCATACATATGGAGGGTATGGGGAGCAGCGCTTGGGGGTCCCAGCAGTCAGACATCCATTATCCTGTAGATGGGGGACAAGTGTCATAAGTGACAGGAAGAGCCACCCAATACCAGTCTGCGCACGGCGGCATCAACAAGACATCCGGTACGAGGTGCTAATCGCCGGGCAAGAGGGAAACCCCCATCACGGTACAGAGAAAGTGCCACTTACATTCCCGGGGGCACGTCCTGGTCCAGGGGGCTTGGGGAATCCAAGGAGAGGCCTGAGGACAGATGGAGGATTAACACTTGTGGACCATGAAGGCTGCGAGCCCCACATATCCCCCCCCCCCCCCCCCAGCCGTGATAGAACCTACCGGAATCAGAGGACTCGGTGGACTCGGTGCGGGTCAGCGAGGACATCTGACTCAGGCGGGACGGCAGGTCCCTTTTTCTTTTCGGTGTGTCATCCAGGCTGTAAGACAGAAGATTATAAAGACGTCAGTCATCAGGAAGGAATGGGGGGGGAGAATGGGGAGAACTACAAGCCTCAGCAAAGCCTGGGCCATATTAAATCACCAAGCCAAGATGAACCCTCAGTATGCCCACATGTCGTGCACCAATGCTAAAGACCCTGTTAGCAATATTGTGACCACTAGGGGCGCTCCTGCACTTCATACCTGATGACCCATGGTCAAAAAAAGTTTCCATCCCTCCCCTAGAAGTTATTGGATGGATAAAAACTTTCTGTGATTGAAACCTGGATTACAAAATCAGAGCAAAACTTATTGTGCAGGACCGACCCCGTGTAGGGAAGCTCTGCTACCTGGTTGTACCACCTCTAGCTTGGATACAAGATACATAGCAGGCCTCATACACCGTACGGCGGCCCCCCCAGTATACAGATACTACATAGCAGGCCTCATACACCGTACGGCGGCCCCCCCAGTATACAGATACTACATAGCAGGCCTCATACGCCGTACGGCGGCCCCTCAGTATACAGATACTACATAGCAGGCCTCATACACTGTACGGCAGCCCCTCAGTATACAGATACTACATAGCAGGCCTCATACACCATACGGCGGCCCCTCAGTATACAGATACTACATAGCAGGCCTCATACACCGTACGGCGGCCCCTCAGTATACAGATACTACATAGCAGGCCTCATACGCCGTACGGCGGCCCCTCAGTATACAGATACTACATAGCAGGCCTCATACGCCGTACAGCGGCCCCCCCGAGTATACAGATACTACATAGCAGGCCTCATACACCGTACGGCGGCCCCTCAGTATACAGATACTACATAGCAGGCCTCATACGCCGTACGGCGGCCCCCCCCGAGTATACAGATACTCCATAGCAGGCCTCATACGCCGTACGGCGGCCCCCCCCGAGTATACAGATACTCCATAGCAGGCCTCATACACTGTACGGCGGCCCGCCCAGTATACAGATACTCCATAGCAGGCCTCATACACCGTACGGCTGCCCCCCCAGTATACAGATACTACATAGCAGGCCTCGTACACCGTACGGCGGCCCCCCCAGTATACAGATACTACATAGCAGGCCTCGTACACCGTACGGCGGCCCCCCCAGTATACAGATACTACATAGCAGGCCTCATACACCGTACGGCGGCCCCTCAGTATACAGATACTACATAGCAGGCCTCATACACCGTACGGCGGCCCCTCAGTATACAGATACTACATAGCAGGCCTCATACGCCGTACGGCGGCCCCTCAGTATACAGATACTACATAGCAGGCCTCATACACCGTACGGCGGCCCCCCCAGTATACAGATACTACATAGCAGGCCTCATACACCGTACAGTGGCCCCTCAGTATACAGATACTACATAGCAGGCCTCATACGCCGTACGGCGGCCCCTCAGTATACAGATACTACATAGCAGGCCTCATACGCCATACAGCGGCCCCTCAGTATACAGATACTCCATAGCAGGCCTCATACGCCGTACGGCGGCCCCTCAGTATACAGATACTCCATAGCAGGCCTCATACACTGTACGGCGGCCCCTCAGTATACAGATACTACATAGCAGGCCTCATACACCATACGGCGGCCCCTCAGTATACAGATACTACATAGCAGGCCTCATACGCCGTACGGCGGCCCCTTAGTATACAGATACTACATAGCAGGCCTCATACACCGTACGGCGGCCCCCCCAGTATACAGATACTACATAGCAGGCCTCATACACCGTACGGCGGCCCCTCAGTATACAGATACTACATAGCAGGCCTCGTACACCGTACGGCGGCCCCCCCAGTATACAGATACTACATAGCAGGCCTCATACACCGTACGGCGGCCCCCCCAGTATACAGATACTACATAGCAGGCCTCATACACCGTACGGCGGCCCCTCAGTATACAGATACTACATAGCAGGCCTCATACGCCGTACGGCGGCCCCTCAGTATACAGATACTACATAGCAGGCCTCATACACCGTACGGCGGCCCCCCCAGTATACAGATACTACATAGCAGGCCTCATACACCGTACGGCGGCCCCCCCAGTATACAGATACTACATAGCAGGCCTCATACACCGTACGGCGGCCCCCCCAGTATACAGATACTACATAGCAGGCCTCATACACCGTACGGCGGCCCCTCAGTATACAGACACTACATAGCAGGCCTCATACGCCGTACGGCGGCCCCTCAGTATACAGATACTACATAGCAGGCCTCATACGCCATACAGCGGCCCCTCAGTATACAGATACTCCATAGCAGGCCTCATACACACACCGTACGGCGGCCCCTCAGTATACAGATACTACATAGCAGGCCTCATACACCATACGGCGGCCCCTCAGTATACAGATACTACATAGCAGGCCTCATACACCGTACGGCGGCCCCTCAGTATACAGATACTACATAGCAGGCCTCATACGCCGTACGGCGGCCCCTCAGTATACAGATACTACATAGCAGGCCTCATACACCGTACGGCGGCCCCCCCAGTATACAGATACTACATAGCAGGCCTCATACGCCATACAGCGGCCCCTCAGTATACAGATACTCCATAGCAGGCCTCATACGCCGTACGGCGGCCCCTCAGTATACAGATACTCCATAGCAGGCCTCATACACTGTACGGCGGCCCCTCAGTATACAGATACTACATAGCAGGCCTCATACACCATACGGCGGCCCCTCAGTATACAGATACTACATAGCAGGCCTCATACGCCGTACGGCGGCCCCTCAGTATACAGATACTACATAGCAGGCCTCATACGCCGTACAGCGGCCCCCCCGAGTATACAGATACTACATAGCAGGCCTCATACACCGTACGGCGGCCCCTCAGTATACAGATACTACATAGCAGGCCTCATACGCCGTACGGCGGCCCCCCCCCGAGTATACAGATACTCCATAGCAGGCCTCATACGCCGTACGGCGGCCCCCCCCGAGTATACAGATACTCCATAGCAGGCCTCATACACCGTACGGCGGCCCGCCCAGTATACAGATACTCCATAGCAGGCCTCATACACCGTACGGCGGCCCCCCCAGTATACAGATACTACATAGCAGGCCTCGTACACCGTACGGCGGCCCCCCCAGTATACAGATACTACATAGCAGGCCTCGTACACCGTACGGCGGCCCCCCCAGTATACAGATACTACATAGCAGGCCTCATACACCGTACGGCGGCCCCTCAGTATACAGATACTACATAGCAGGCCTCATACACCGTACGGCGGCCCCTCAGTATACAGATACTACATAGCAGGCCTCATACGCCATACAGCGGCCCCTCAGTATACAGATACTACATAGCAGGCCTCATACACCGTACGGCGGCCCCCCCAGTATACAGATACTACATAGCAGGCCTCATACACCGTACGGCGGCCCCTCAGTATACAGATACTACATAGCAGGCCTCATACACCGTACGGCGGCCCCTCAGTATACAGATACTACATAGCAGGCCTCATACGCCATACAGCGGCCCCTCAGTATACAGATACTACATAGCAGGCCTCATACGCCGTACGGCGGCCCCTCAGTATACAGATACTACATAGCAGGCCTCATACGCCGTACGGCGGCCCCTCAGTATACAGATACTCCATAGCAGGCCTCATACACCGTACGGCGGCCCCCCCAGTATACAGATACTACATAGCAGGCCTTATACACCGTACGGCGGCCCCTCAGTATACAGATACTACATAGCAGGCCTCATACGCCATACAGCGGCCCCTCAGTATACAGATACTCCATAGCAGGCCTCATACACACACACCGTACGGCGGCCCCCCCAGTATACAGATACTACATAGCAGGCCTCATACACCGTACGGCGGCCCCTCAGTATACAGATACTACATAGCAGGCCTCATACACCGTACGGCAGCCCCTCAGTATACAGATACTACATAGCAGGCCTCATACACCGTACGGCGGCCCCTCAGTATACAGATACTACATAGCAGGCCTCCTACGCCGTACAGCGGCCCCCCGAGTATACAGATACTACATAGCAGGCCTCATACACCGTACGGCGGCCCCTCAGTATACAGATACTACATAGCAGGCCTCATACACCGTACGGCAGCCCCTCAGTATACAGATACTACATAGCAGGCCTCATACACCGTACGGCGGCCCCTCAGTATACAGATACTACATAGCAGGCCTCCTACGCCGTACAGCGGCCCCCCGAGTATACAGATACTACATAGCAGGCCTCATACGCCGTACAGCGGCCCCCCCCAGTATACAGATACTACATAGCAGGCCTCCTACGCCGCACAGCGGCCCCCCCGAGTATACAGACATATAGCAGGCCACACACCAGTAATAATTATCTGTATTTGTATAGCGCCAACATATTCCGCAGCCCTTACAGAGACAGGGGATACAGAAAGACAAAATACAATTACAGAACCTCGGTTACATAGTAATCAGCTGATGGAGACACCAGGGGTGCGGGTCCTGCTCCAACGAGCTTACATACTACTAGTACTGGGGGGGGGGGGGTGATACAGATGGTAAAGGGCTGGAGATGGGCACAGTATACAGGTACTACATAGCAGGCCTCATACTATACAGCAGCAGCACCCCCACATGTACTGCTATACAGCAGGCCTCATACACCGTACAGCAGCAGCACCCCCACATGTACATCTGTATACAGGTACAATATAGCAGGCCTCATACACATCTGTATACCACTACTATATAGTATACATAAACTTACATAGACGTCTATACCGGGTGCATCATCTATAAACCCAGCACAGCAGTATACAGCATGCACCCCGTATACAGCATGCACCCCGTATACACCGCGCTGCACCCCGCATATTGCATGCACCCCGTATACAGCATGCACCCCGTATATTGCATGCACCCCGTATACACCGCGCTGCACCCGGTATATAGCATGCACCCCGTATCCACGCGCCGCACCCCGTATACACCGCGCCGCACCCGCACACATCTGTATACTGGCCATCAGCAGGCCTGCACCCCCCATATACGGGACGCATCACCTCTATATACAGCACCCACACTCACCTCCCGAGGCCGGCGAGACGGTTCATGGTGAAGGCCAGGTTGGTGACCGGGGACAGGACTCCGCCGGAGTCCGGGAGCAGCAGGCTGCGGGGGCGCACGGGGCGGCCGGGGCTCCTCTCCTCCAGCAGCTCCATCGTTCAGAGCGGTCACCAGGGGAATGTGCGGGGGATGCAGCAGGGTCAGCCGGGGGATGCAGCAGGGTCGGCCGGTGCCCGGAGGCTGCAGCAAGAGGGTCGGCCGGGGGATGCTGCAATCACCCGCTGCAGGGAGCGTCCAGATTGCAGGCGGCGGACCCCCTGATGGCAGCAGTGGTGGTCGCTGGGCTCCCGCTGTCGCTCCGCCGCCGCCCGGCCTCTTCCTCCCCGCCGCCGTCTTCTTTGCACTTATATATTCGAATCATAACACAACCAGGCGGCGCGGGGAGAGCCAATGACCGGTGCCGGGGAGGAGCCAGACGGCCCGGGGAGCCAATCACACAGGTCTGGGGAGTAGCCAGTTAGCCAAGGGAGCCAATCACACGGCGCTGGGGAGGAGCCGGCCGGGGAGGAGGAGCGAGCACTGCAGTGTACTGAGGTCACCTGGTGTCACGTACTGATACAATATAATGTTATTACAGTCCTGGCATCGGGGGAGGGGGGCTGTAATAACCCCATATAATATACTCAGTGACAGCTCTCTGTGAGGACCACCCAAAGCTGCACTGACCGGGGGTCCCAGGGCAGCTGGTCAGTGTGTCTGGTGGGCCTGTCAGGCTGGGGGTCTTCGGCAGGCAGTACAGGCCGCACGTTCTCTTCTGTGAGGTCGCCTTATTTGTGATGGGCGCGTTAATGTGAAAGCCATGGGATGTTTTCATTTTCCTATTGAAGAAACAGCCGATTTCCCACCAATCAGATCTCCGTCGCCGTGGAAATCAGCGCCAGATTGGTTCAAGTGGCGCCCAACATGGCGCTCGCCCGTGTAAAGGCAGCCTTATAGCACATGGACGTACAAAAGGCTGCGCCCAAGATTCCCGACTCGAATCAGACGGCACACGGACGTCCCGACCACGAGCGGCGCGCTGGGCGGGGCACCGGCTTGTGTTACCATCAGAAGGAAAAACGTCCTATGTGGCGTGTGACCAAGCCATGCCAGCGCAAATACCAGTGTGCCCTGTGCAAAAAACTGCGCAGCAGCGAGCGCATTACGTTACACGATCCTCTGTCAAAACCCTTAGGCTGGCACTGCATGGATGTATACGATTTGTGGCCGCCTTAACAACCCCCACGCAGGCTGCCGTCACCCAGAGCCACCATAACAGCCCCCGTCGCAGGCAGCCGTCACTGAGAGCCGGCATAACAGCCCCCGACGCAGAGGGCTGTCACCCAGAGCTGCCATAACAGCCCCGGCGCAGGCTGCCGTCCCCCAGAGACGCCATAACAGCCCCCGACACAGGCTGCCGTCCCCCAGAGACGCCATAACAGCCCCCGACGCAGAGGGCTGTCACCCAGAGCTGCCATAACAGCCCCGGCGCAGGCTGCCGTCCCCCAGAGACGCCATAACAGCCCCGGCGCAGGCTGCCGTCCCCCAGAGACGCCATAACAGCCCCCGGCGCAGGCTGCCGTCCCCCAGAGACGCCATAACAGCCCCAGCGCAGGCTGCCGTCCCCCAGAGACGCCATAACAGTCCCCGGCGCAGGCTGCCGTCCCCCAGAGACGCCATAACAGTCCCCGGCGCAGGCTGCCATCCCCCAGAGCCGCCATTATAGCCCCCGGCGCAGGCTGCCATCGCCCAAAGACACCATAACAGCCCCCGGCGCAGGCTGCCGTCCCCCAGAGACGCCATAACAGCCCCAGCGCAGGCTGCCGTCCCCCAGAGACGCCATAACAGTCCCCGGCGCAGGCTGCCGTCCCCCAGAGACGCCATAACAGTCCCCGGCGCAGGCTGCCATCCCCCAGAGCCGCCATTATAGCCCCCGGCGCAGGCTGCCATCGCCCAAAGACACCATAACAGCCCCTGACGCTGACTGCCATCCCCCAGAGCCGCCGTAATAGTCCCCGGCGCAGGCTGCTGTCACCCACAGCCGCCATAACAGTGATGGCCACAGCGACCCATAAGAGTGATATCCACAGCGCCCCTATAAGAGTGACTGACACCTCGTACAGGGGGCGACTGCGACTGACCCTTCATACAGGGGGCGACTGTGACTGACGCCTCATACAGGGGGCAACTGTGACTGACGCCTCATACAGGGGGCAACTGTGACTGACGCCTCATACAGGGGGCGACTGTGACTGACCCTTCATACAGGGGGCGACTGTGACTGACGCCTCATACAGGGGGCGACTGTGACTGACCCTTCATACAGGGGGCGACTGCGACTGACCCTTCATACAGGGGGCAACTGTGACTGACGCCTCATACATGGGGCAACTGTGACTGACGCCTCATACAGGGGGCAACTGTGACTGACGCCTCATACAGGGGGCGACTGTGACTGACGCCTCATACATGGGGCAACTGTGACTGACGCCTCATACAGGGGGCGACTGTGACTGACGCCTCATACAGGGGGCAACTGTGACTGACGCCTCATACAGGGGGCAACTGTGACTGACGCCTCATACATGGGGCAACTGTGACTGACGCCTCATACAGGGGGCGACTGTGACTGACGCCTCATACAGGGGGCGACTGTGACTGACGCCTCATACAGGGGGCAACTGTGACTGACGCCTCATACAGGGGGCAACTGTGACTGACGCCTCATACATGGGGCAACTGTGACTGACGCCTCATACATGGGGCAACTGTGACTGACGCCTCATACAGGGGGCGACTGTGACTGACGCCTCATACAGGGGGCAACTGTGACTGACGCCTCATACAGGGGGCAACTGTGACTGACGCCTCATACAGGGGGCAACTGTGACTGACGCCTCATACAGGGGGCGACTGCGACTGACGCCTCATACAGGGGGCGACTGCGACTGACGCCTCATACAGGGGGAGACTGTGACTGACGCCTCATACAGGGGGCGACTGTGACTGACGCCTCATACAGGGGGTGACTGTGACTGATGCCTCATACAGGGGAGACGGTGACTGACGCCCTTATACAGGGGCAACTGTGACTGACCCTTCATATAGGGGGCGACTGTGACTGACGTCTCATACAGGGGGCGACTGTGAATGACGCCAACTGTGACGCTTCATATAGGGGGCGACTGTGACTGACGCCTCATACAGGGGGTGTTTGTGACTGAGCCTTCATACAGGGGGGCGACTGTGACTGATGACAACTGTGACTGACGCTTCATATAGGGGGCAACTGTGACTGACTCCTCATACAGGGACATGCACCCTATATATATACACCCTACATCACTGCATGTTATATTTATGTAAAACCTTTGTCACTGCACCCCATATATGTACACCCTACATCCCTGCACCCCATATATGTACACCCTACGTCCCTGCACCCCATATATGTACACCCTACGTCCCTGCACCCCATATATGTACACCCTACATCCCTGCACCCCATATATGTACACCCTACGTCCCTGCACCCCATATATGTACACCCTTTGTCCCTGCACCCCATATATGTACACCCTACATCACTGCACCCCATATATGTACACCCTTTGTCCCTGCACCCCATATATGTACACCCTACATCACTGCACCCCATATATGTACACCCTTTGTCCCTGCACCCCATATATGTGCGCAGAATAGGGCTGGGTTTGAACAGTAAAAATTCTCCACATGGACGAAGACTTACAACTTGTACATGTGCAGATATGCTCGGCTGCAGTAAGCGTATTTGCGCATACGTTAAGCCTATTACATATGTAATATATTGCTGTCTGTAGACCTGATGACTGCTGGCTGCACTGATAGCACCTCTCCCAGGTAGGTGGATGACAGGTATGTACAGGGGAGCACAGGACAATGCCATTGTACAGACATTCCTGGGGCACCTGCTGAGCGATTACCACAACTGCCTGATACCATTCATCTGCTAAGTGATCACACCCCTCCATATGCCAGCAGGTAAACACTTCCCACTATCTGCTCATGCATAATACATGATCATGGCCAATGCAGATAACCAGTGTCAGGCAGCAGCTGTGAAAGCACATGCATAATGAGTGCAGAGCTATACAGAAGGGGTCTGGGTACAATATAACAAATCCTCAGGACTTCAGACGGCCGTAAAGACTTCGGAAACATAAAACCACTGAAAAGGTCACGCTTTTTACCGTCTAAATTTTGCGCTATGGCACATGGTTAGAAAACAAAAGGCTGAAGGATACGTCCTGCCAGATCTTCTCGTGTGTAATAATATTGTGCGAGAAATACTAGCTTCATTTCGTTATGTTCTGCTGACATTAAGTTATAGAACTTTTTATTATCGTATATCATTGCCCTTGAGCAATGCTCTCCACCGGCTGCGGACTATGATGTCCTCATGGGGTATGATCTACAATAAAACTCGTTCTGTGATGTCATCATGGGGAATGATCTACAATAAAACTCGTTCTGTGATGTCATCATGGTGCGCAGTCTACATCATGGTATATAGGCTATAGAGAACACTCATCACCAGCTCCGGGGAGCAGTGTAGAGGTCATCCTGTTCTGTGATGTCATCATGTAAAAACTTCTTATGCGCCTTTTACACAAATGATTGTTTTTTAAATGAGCGCACGAGCGGCTGACGTCACCGCTAGATGTTCGCGCTCATGCAGAATGTTTAGACAGGGAGATCATTGCTGAATATCCCGGACTTCTCGCTGACTTCTTGCTCAGTGCTTCACATTCCTATGTAGACACGGAGCGGCGAGCGTCTAGCCGCAACAATTATTGCGCATTGTTGTTCGTTTGAACAAATTTTGAGCGACAGCCATTACCTGTAGATGCGCCAAACATTCCAGAATGATCTCTGAGGACACAATGGGGACATTCGCGCAGGAACTTCTATTGTTCTCCTTTGTCTGCCGGAGATACAAATCATAAAACTGGAAGTTTCATCATTAATAAATCGGAAATTACAGAAACCAAGTCAAACGGAAATCAAAGATGGCGGTGGGGGGTCTACAGCTGCCTCATTACAGTCCACGCTCTGTGGGGCGTATTGGGGCTGTGTATTACACGCATATTTTTAATGTGTGTAAGGGCAACAACAGGCGGTTGACTGCACAACTACATTCCCAGCACCGGCGCGGCGTTGCGTGTACATGGGTCTTTTTTCTCCTCGGAGTACACAAACTCCACGCTTAAATAAAACTGCGAGAAGAGGGGTCCTGCCCGTCCTTCCTGCAGGACGTATTAGCGGGTGAGAATCCCCATAGTAAAAACTAAACCATTGTAGTCAGTGGTTTTGTTCCGTCCCGCTGTGCGCCGCGATATTCACAACGGGACAAAACCATTGATTTCAATACTTACATTTTCACTGAATGTTCCTAAAAGCCCATTGATTGACATCGAACCATTCAGATACACGACTTTTTTTTTCATGAGTGTGAAGAAAAATGCTTTATGTCTTATTTTGGCGCTTATTATGTGCACTAAAGGCAAAAACAGACGGGCGCATGAATTTTGCTCGGTTCATGCACGAATACACTTTGTAGCCGCGAATCTACTAGCGCACCAACCGGGTAAAATGGCAAGGCGCATCTTCCTCACACATAGTATTAACGCGCGAGAATACCGCTAGTGAAAACGAAACCATTGCTTTTCATGGCCGCATAAAGGGACCAAAACACGCCCATTTGTTTAAGCTCTAAGGCCTCCTTCAGATGGGCGCATGCGCGAATGTGTTCACACGACGGAGCGTATTTGTGCATGAACAAGGGGACCGTCTTTTTCCTTGTACTGTTTAAATTTTGCGCTATTGCGCATGGAAAAAAAAAAGAGCTAGGGAGCGTATTTGCGCAGGCAGCGCTTGTTCAGACGGCGAGAGAATCGCCCCACCCGGATTTAAGTCCACGTGAACAGGCAGTTGCTCATCTACGACCGACGTCCTGTTTACCGTGACTGAAGGCGGCCGGCTCTTGCGATCTCCAGGCTGCTGGGACCCTAAGGACCCCTCACAAGGCCCAACAGTCGCTCAGATTCTCGCTGGATCGCGGGATCGTCGTAAATGCCGCGACCGAACAACAAGCGGTAATTCGTTTGGTTATTATTCGACGTTCAGTTTTTGCATGCATAAAAACGAAGCGACGATCGGCCGTGTTTTTGCGCCCGCAATCATTGCGGATCTACGCATGCAAAGAAAAGCCCACGCAGGTCCCAATAATTATATGCGCTAGCAGGCAGTGAATACAAATGTATCGTGCGGATTCGCGCAGTCACATTGACTTCACATAATACGGATCACAATAGGACATGCTGGTATTGTTCCACATGACCAAAAATCCGCACATGTGAATATAGCCGTTAGAAGTCCGTGTGTTCCATTCACTGCATATGACGCACGCAAAAAAATGCAAGCGCAATACAGTGCACAAATACGCCGGTGTGAATGAGCCCCAACAAGGCTTCAGCTATCCCAAATAGACCCGTTGTGGGTTTTGAGGCCCCCTTCACATCTGTGCTGCAGACCCCTTCTGGCACAGATGCAGCACGAAGCCCCAGACAAAATAGCGCGGCACGCAGTGCAGTATCGCACAGAGCATGCCAGAGGTCAGGCAGACCCCATTAATCTGGTCTGCCTGGTGCTGCATCAGCAGTACGCTCCCGAGATGTGAACGAGGTCGCAGCGTCTACATGCTTCCATTCACTGACAGCAAGCAGAGCGTGACAACAATGAATAGCTGAAACACAAAAACTGTTAGGAAGTCGCAGAACGGCTCAGTTACATCAGCAGAAATCACTTTGCCAGCACAGATGAGATAACGTATAGCCCCCCCATAAAGTATAGACACCTGCAATAAAGTATAGCCCCCCCATAAAGTATAGACAGCTGCAATAAAGTATAGCCCCCCCATAAAGTATAGACAGCTGCAATAAAGTATAGCCCCCCCATAAAGTATAGGCACCCCCCATTAAGTATAGCCCCCCCAATAAAGTATAGGCACCCCCTTCCCCCATAAAGTATAGCCCCCCCAATAAAGTATAGGCACCCCCTTCCCCCATAAAGTATAGCCCCCCCCCTTATTAAGTATGGCCCCCAATAAAGTATAGACGTCATATAGTATAGCCCCTATAAAGTATAGCCCCTCCACCCCATAAAGTATAGCCCCTCCACCCCCATTAAGTATAGTCGCCCCCCACCATACTAGGTGTGTACCACGGCAGAGCCAGCAGTGAGGGGGCGCCAGTGCAGACATGTCTGCAGTTATTGACAGACCGGTAGAACCGCTGCAGCCGTTGTGAGGGCATCGCCCCGCCGTACGCCCACCTTCATGTTTGGAGGGTGTGTAAGACCAGGGATTGTCAGCGAACGCAACATTTACTGCAAGGTGCATCTCTGAATATTAACCCCTTGGTGACGGCGCATGCTCCTCCTCACTGACCTCACTAATGAAACTTGCATTGTTTTAAGGTGGTGGATTGACTGACTGACAGTCGGGCTCCTGCTGTCACCGCCAGCAGCGGAGCAGCTGCAGATCCTCCTGCATGCCAGAATCAGTAGCAACTGCAGCGTGTAAGCAGGTGACAGGGCAGGGGCTTCACCTGTCCCTCATCAGAACCCCAAGGTGTAAGGTAACAATGGGTTTCCATGGCAGCCGGGAGCCTGACAAAGGCCTGCATGTCTGCCATGTAACTTGTGGGCCCTAATAGGCTTAGAGTGCACTACATAAGTAATGCGGTGTACTATCACAGCGATCGATGATCACAGCATCCTCAGATCCTCTGGGAGGGACTAAAAAAATAGCATTAAAAAAGTTCCATAAGGAAAGGTGCCGCCCGACCCTGCCACACGAAGCGCTAACTATACGCCCGACGGGGAGGGCGGCTCTGGTCATCTCTCATCCGTACCGTTACCGTCCAGAATGCAGCTAGTGAAGAGAACTTGTGATCAGCGGTTTAGTTTCATCCCTGATTATCACAACCACAGAACACGTCCTGCAAAGAAGACTTAAAAATGACCGTATAACCTAGAGAGGTCTTCACAGAGCGGTCAGGCCAAACCTCCACCAATGCCACATATCAGAGAGTGACGGGCCGGAGGGCACAGCGGGGAGAGCCACTATCCTACAATGGGATACTATCACCTTAAGGGCTCCTTCCCACCGACGGATTTCCGTAATACGCGGTGGAAATCCGCTGCGTTGCCCGCAGCTATTAGGTTCTATTGAACCTAATAGCTCAATGCTCACGGTGCGGAATTCCACCCCATAAAATCACCCGTCCTTACCTGCGGCATGCTCTATTTGCCGCGGGTGTATGCGCGGACGGCTTCCATTCCATTGCTGTAGCACAGTGGAAGATAGCGTGAAACCACTTCCCCGCCCACCGCCAGCCACGTCATAGGACGCGGCCGGCGCATCTTGTGACGCTGTGGGCGTGTCATATGACGCGGACGGCGCGTCACGCGCTCTATTGCGCATGCGCGCGAAAGCATCATGCGGGATGGAAGACTCCGGATCCGGAGGTAAGTATTGGGGTCTCTGGGGGGCGCTGTGACGGGCTTCAGCGGCGGAGCCCCTCACGGCCGTGTGCAGCCGGCCTTATATTGGGGTAGATTAGATTAGAGGGACTGTGGTAGATATAATATGTACTCTGTTGCTCAGTGGGTTGGGGGAGTTACATTATATACATTATATCCCCTGGTGTACAGTGGGGAGGGGATAAGAGAAGTAAAGGTATGTTCCCTGGTGTACAGTGGGGAGGGGATAAGAGAAGTAAAGGTATGTTCCCTGGTGTAGGGGTGGAGAGGATAGTTCCAGAAAGACTAGAAAAAACTGTGCTTCAGGGCATAAAATATAATATTCAATGACAGTGTAGTGGCCAGAAGTCTATGTTGCTGGCCCCTCTATAAATGTCATACATGTCATGCCTTTTGTAGATGCGCTGTGCAAAGTTATCTAGTCATCTACCCCGATTCCATGAAAATAAGACATACCCTGAAAATAAGACATAGCATGATTTTCCAGAATTTTTGAGGATTCAAAATGATTTTTCAGGCTTTTTGAGGATGCTTGAAATATAAGCCCTACTCCAAAATTAAGCCCTGCTAACAGTTAATTAAAAAAGTCAATTTAAATAGTGTCCAGGCAGCTATACAAAAAAGTTAAACCTTTTTAAACAAAAATTAATATAAGACACTGTCTTATTTTCGGGGAAACACGGTAGCTATGTGTATTGCACAGCTGCAGCAAATGAGAGGTTAATATTTGCTTGAGGCCGGGAGAGGTCTTCAAATGTACCCATTTACGTCCTGTCACATGGTCTGCTGGCGGCTATAAGGCTGGGTTCACAAGGGGAGGGGGGGGAGATTTGCCACAGAAATTCTATGCGATATTTCGCTGCGTAAGGTCCGCCTGCGGCCGCTAATCCCGGGATTGGCCAGCCATGTGGACGAGATTTGTCAAAAATTTCATCCACATGGGAAGGCTAATCCGTCACGACAAAGCCACAACAGCCATGACAGAAAAGCATGCGGCCAAGCTTTGCCAGGCCCTGACCGTTCCCAGGGACCTGAGGTACATCACACAGTCTGCGGCCCCTTTATTTACCACCAAGGGTCATTCCGGTGGGTAACGGAACAATGGCGTCACCCGTGACAACCTTATCTCCTGTTCTCATGTTTATTGGCCATCCCTCCCCTAGTGGTGTCCGGATGAGGCCCAGCGCTGCTCTGGCCAAGGCTACCTGTGGCCCTCCGGGAGGGAGCCTGGTAAGTGCCACCGTGACAAGTGACCACTCTACCCTCCCAGCTCCTCAGCCTATGCCCTGTGTTCAGAGTCACCCTACAGGACGCTGCAACAGCAAAATAAAAAACCGTGGATTAAGAATCGACCGCATTCTATACCCGCTGCTGCCACAAGAGAATCTGGAGGGGACATGATAGACAGCGTTGCCCTCACCATCTGTGTACAAGAGATTTATTGGGTGTCGGAGCATCAATGACATGTTTACCTGTGAACTGCAATGCCCGCTCTCAGTCACATGATAACATTTTACATACAAATGCAACAGTAACTGCATGACGGCGTCATGGTGGCCTTCAGCTCCAGGTATCCTTTTACAGGAGAAGCTGTGAGGTCTCTGGAGGAGACTCATAGATATCTCCATATGAAACCGTTTTATGTACCCATGTACTGTATGTATGTGCCCACCATGTAATGAGTGGTCATGGTGGACAGATGCTCCTACAATGCCCACAGATGGACCCTAGCAGTAGATGGGTCATACAGTAGAATCCACCTGGAGCTCAGCAATAGCTGGGTCATACAATCTAGCCTGGTTGGACCCCACCAGTAGATGTGCTGTATGGTAGAGTCCATTTGGGCTCAGCAGTAGAAGGGCCATGTAATAGAGACTGTTTGGACCACAGCAGTCAAAGCGTCATACAGTAGAGTACGGTGAGACCCCAGAAGTAGAAGGGTCATGCAGAAGAGACCGTTTGGAGCCCAGCAGTAGAAGGGTCATAAAATAGTCTGTTTGGACACCAGCAGTAGAAAGGGTTATATAATGGAGTTCGGTTGGACCCCAGCAGTAGAAGGGTCATACAGTAGAGTCCCTTTGGACCCCAGCAGTAGAAGGGTCATATAGTAGAGGGGTCATATAATAGAGTCAAATTGGACTTCAGCAGTTAATGGGTCGAATAATAAAATCAGGTTGGACCTCAGAATTAGATGCGTTGTATTGTAGAGTCTGGTAGGACTTTAGTACTAGATGGGTTGTATTGTAGAGTCTGGTAGGACTCCAGTAGTTGATGGATCATACAGTAGAATCTGATTGGCCTCCAATGTCTCCATAGGTTTATGTGCATTTTAGAAAAGGAGCAATCCAGGGGTCTTTATAATGCAAATAAAGGAGGGAAAACCAGCTTCTTGGTGGCCATGATCTGTAATAGAACCCCTCCAGGAGATAAGTCTATTGCAGGTCTACAGGGGGCCCCAGCCTCCCCCCATTTCACCACTGTTTGTTTTGCTAACCCAGCGAGATCTTTTCTAGAAGAAGGGGGTAGGGTGAACGAGAAGACATCTGTAAAGAATCTCAAGGCCTCACTTTAATGGTGTTCATCACCAGGCCTTCCATAAAAGATGAGCCTAATTAATGACAACAGCCATGGAAATCCCATTGGTGCCCCTACCAGCCCCATCTACGACCAAACACGGAGCCCATTGTTGTAGGAGCTTTTATTCAGGGCTTATGGAGAGATGGAGTTTTATATGGGATGCTGAGGTAATATGAGGAGAAGGACAATGCCCAATGATAATGCCATGCCAGGTGATGGTGCCGAGCCAAGGACAGGACCCCCAAAGAAGAGAAGACAGGAAGGAGTGTTATCCGCTGACATGAAAAGTAGGATCAGATTGATAGAAAAGGTTCCCAGCCTAGAACAACCAAGGATGCATCCTACAAGGGTCGTCAATGGAGGGGATGGTGAAGGGGGGGGGGGGGGGGGATCCTATGTGTATACAATCAAGTACACCTGCCTCCACTGATACATTGTAACAAGTCCATCAGCAGTGTACTCTCAGGACTGACAGAGGAGGGGCGCTCGACCTTTGGATGGAGCCGATGAAGGTTTCAGTGACAAGTTAATATTAATAATGCCCCAGCTGCCCCCTGGGGGTGCAAGAGTATACAGCATATATACACACAATGCCCTGTTGATTGTCCCTATTGTTCTTGACCAGTAAGGCCTCGCCCGTCCCCGCTGACCACAACTAGGCCATTCAATGCAAAGTGACCCATCAGAGCCCCCTGTTTAGCTTCCAGAACTGGACTGAATCCACAATCCTCCTGTTCAGCAGGACAATAGAGCAACCCCAGTCGCTGACCGTCCGTCTCTGGAGTCTGGGAGAGTGGGGCAGTAATTAGCACTGAAGTAGCAGCATCAATGGGGGAGTAAAATAGATAAAAGGTTAATGCTCCATTTTTATGTATAAATCCTTTTTTCTATTTTACTCCCCCATTGATGCTGCTACTTCATTGCTAATTACTGCTCTTCTGCGTCCTTCTTCTTCACTGTCCAAGCCGTTTGTGCTCTTTCCCGCTCTCTGGCCGTCTCCTTCCTGTCGTAGCTCCACCCCCTTTACCTAAGCTCGCTCTTTAACCCTTTCCTTCCCTGCCCCCAGTCCCACGCCGCATCGTTATTCACTTTGCGGCATACAAAATTTGGGCCTGGAGATCCGTGGCCCCATAGGTGGCTCTGCATATGATTTGCATTATGAAGGTGTGCTGCGGGACTTTTCACTTGCAACATGGGAAAGTGGGGCAATGCCTCCATTACAGCTCCTTACGGGCCGCACCCAGCTTCTCCAGACTCCTGAATGTCAAGTTAGGCCATGATAAATGCAAGGGATGTGCAAAGCCTGATAACCCCCCGCCATTAATCTGGGATAATCTGATAATCCAGCAGCCTTCAAGTCCCATCAATGCCGGACTGAAGAGGCTCGTTTACACGGGCAGATAGCGACAGCTTTGAGTGATTATTTAGCAAAAGAAATAATTGGTATTCAAGTAGCTTCTCAGCTCATTAAATGCCAATTATATATGTAAATGAAGCCTTCCCTGAACTCCGCTAATAGCCGGAGGCTACCACCTGCACTCAGATCCTTTGTTCTCCACGGGGAAACAATGCTATCAGCAGGAGAACAACTGATAAAACTGATCGCTAAAATCAAGTCAGCTTGATTTTAACGATCAGCAAAAAGTGCCCGAAATGCGGGTGCCCCGCGCCAACTTACACGCACCAAATATCGCTAAAACGATTGCCGATTAGCGAGTTTTTAGCGATAATCGTCCAGTGTAAATGGGCCTTTACACGTATGATCCGTCCCAAAGGCCTCCAATCAATTTTAGTGTTTAGTCATCTGAACCCGACAATAATGGAGGTGGGGCTGGACGACTCCAATGTGTATGGAAATGGGGGGTGGGGGAGGGGGGTGAGGAGGGGGTCCCAAACTGTGCAAGTGCATTACATCATTCAGAATATCGCTGGCGGAGCGTGCGTCACGGCGCGGCACAGAATACTTGGACAGCGAGATGTCTCCTGCATCCAGAGTTGGAAACACCAATCATGACTCCATTGGGTAAGGGCAGGAGGTGGTGAGGGTCCGGATCGGAGAGGGCAGCGATGTGCCCATCAGACCATCCAACTGTCACTGGCATTCCGTGCAGGAAGCAGCAGGGGTGATATTTCTGGATTGCAGCCCCACTATTCATCATCCCACAGTTTACAATAAGGGGATGGACTTCCTTTAATCAGCAGCATCTGATAATCCGGCACTTGTTTGCAGTAGATTTTGGGCTTCTGAATTCCTTTATTTTTTGCCAGCTTTTCCATCTGATCGTCCAGAACATCTGACATTCTGTCCGCTATCAGGGCCCATTGCTGCCGGATTAAAGGACGTTTTCAGCAGTATCCTCCAGGTAGCAGGTGTCGTATGGCTTGTGCTGGCGTCCGGTCTGCCTGGTTATCAGCTGAGCCCCCGCCACCTGTCAGTGAGCCCCCTCAGGCTAGTGACCCTACACACAGGGGGCCGCGGACCCCTTCCCGCCTCTTGTCAGGATTCCCCTCCAGGGAGATGCAGCATTGTAATCCGGCACTGCTGGTATTTAACCCCTTATGGACCATCACCTTCTTCACATAGCGGTGAGCTATGGATGGACAACGGCATGTTCACGTAATGTAGGCAACCCCGTCCAATCACAGTCTGCGGATGTAGTCATGTGACAGTTGCGCCACAATCAAAGTCACCGGGCAGTTGTGTGATGGCAATTACAGACATCTACATAGTATATCTGGCGGGCGCCGTAGGGGACGGAGCGGCCGGAAAATCAGAAATCCATCATTTATTGCAAGACTTACTCCCCCCCTACGGCGTACGTTCACAGCGTGCGGAAATAACCAGAGCATACGGTGCCCAGACAGCTTAACATGTGGCATGGCTGGCAGCGCCACCCACCATGCACTGCTAACATAAAGTAACTACCTCATACTGGGCCCAAGTAACACCGCCAAACACTACAGAAAGGATATACTGCACTGTGCTGCACAATGTAAATACCACCATACTGTGCTCAAATACCGCCATATAATGCAAAAATAACACTGCACTATTCAATATAAATCGCACCATACAGTGCACAAGTTATACCTCCATACACTGCAAAAATAAAACACTGTACAGGGCCACATAGTATATATACCGCCATACCGTGATCAAATAATAGCACAGTACACTGCAAACATAATATAGTGTACTGTGTTACCCAATGAAAATACCGCCATACTGTGCTCAAATAATACCACCACACACCACAAAAATAATATACTGCATTGTGTCAGTATATTGTAATACCGCCATACACAGTAAACATAATACATTGTACAATGCCACACAATGTAAATGCCACATACTACCGTATGTACAAATAATACCGTCATACACTGCAGACATACTGCACTGTGCAACACAAATGTATATACCGCCATACTGTGCTCAAATAATAGCACGGTACATTGCAAACGTAATATACTGCATTTTACAAACACTGTATAGAAACAATACCGCCGTACCCTGCAGATTTAATATACTGAACTTTGCTACCCAATGTATATACCGCCATACTGTGCTCAAATAATGCAATCATATACTGCAAAATGCTCTACTGCATTGTGCAGTAAATACGCCGCTCTTCTCCGACAAGGTGACGGGGCTCAGGACGCCCCCTACAGACCACCAGTAGAGAGGAGCGTCTGACCAGACTGTTAGGAGGTGTTGGGACCAGTAGATGGGGGCACACAAGGTGACCGGGCTCGGGACGCCCCCTACAGACCACCAGTAGAGAGGAGCGTCTGACCAGACTGTTAGGAGGTGTTGGGACCAGTGGATGGGGGCACACAAGATAACCGGGCTCAGGACGCCCCCTACAGACCACCAGTAGAGAGGAGCGTCTGACCAGACTGTTAGGGGGTGTTGGGACACATGGATGGGGGCACACAAGATAACCGGGCTCAGGACGCCCCCTACAGACCACCAGTACAGAGGAGCGTCTGACCAGACTGTTAGGAGGTGTTCGGACCAGTGGATGTGTGAGGTCACACAAGGTGACTGGGCTCAGGACGCCCCCTACAGACCACCAGTAGAGAGGAGCGTCTGACCAGACTGTAAGAGGTGCTGCGACCAGTGGATGGGGGCACACAAGGTGACCGGGCTCAGGACGCCCCCTACAGACCACCAGTAGAGAGGAGCGTCTATCCGAGCTAGAGATGGTACAACAGAGTACCAGAGACTCCCATGTCTGCACGTATCACATCTTGTATCCAAACTAGAGGCGGTACAACAGGGTTGCGTGCTTCATGTATAGCTGTATATTTGGGGGGTGGGGTGCTCCATGTATAGCTGTATATTTGAGGGGTGGGGTGCTTCATGTATAACTGTATATTTGGGGGTGGGGTGCTCCATGTATAACTGTATATTTGGGGGGTGGGGTGCTTCATGTATAACTGTATATTTGGGGATGGGGTGCTCCATGTATAACTGTATATTTGGGGGGTGGGGTGCTTCATGTATAACTGTATATTTGGGGGGTGGGGTGCTCCATGTATAACTGTATATTTGGGGGGTGGGGTGCTTCATGTATAACTGTATATTTGGGGGTGGGGTGCTCCATGTATAACTGTATATTTGGGGGTGGGGTGCTCCATGTATAACTGTATATTTGTGGGAGGTGGGGTGCTCCATGTATAGCTGTATATTTGGGGGGTGGGGTGCTCCATGTCCAACTGTATATTTGGGGGGGGGGGTGCTCCATGTATAGCTGTATATTTGGGGGTGGGGTGCTCCATGTATAGCTGTATATTTGGGGGGTGGGGTGCTCCATGTATAGCTGTATATTTGGGGGGTGGGGTGCTCCATGTATAGCTGTATATTTGGGGGGTGGGGTGCTCCATGTATAACTGTATATTTGGGGGGTGGGGTGCTCCATATATAGCTGTATATTTGGGGGGTGGGGTGCTCCAAGTCCAACTGTATATTTGGGGGGGTGGGGTGCTCCATGTATAGCTGTATATTTGGGGGGTGGGGTGCTCCATGTACAGCTGTATATTTGGGGGGTGGGGTGCTTCATGTATAACTGTATATTTGGGGGGGTGGGGTGCTCCATGTACAGCTGTATATTTGGGGGGTGGGGTGCTCCATGTATAGCTGTATATTTGGGGGGTGGGGTGCTCCATGTATAGCTGTATATTTGGGGGGGTGGGGTGCTCCATGTACAGCTGTATATTAGGGGGGTGGGGTGCTCCATGTATAGCTGTATATTTGGGGGGGTGGGGTGCTCCATGTATAACTGTATATTTGGGGGGGGGGTGGGGTGCTCCATGTACAGCTGTATATTTGGGGGGGTGGGGTGCTCCATGTATAGCTGTATATTTGGGAGGTGGGGTGCTCCATGTATAGCTGTATATTTGGGGGGTGGGGTGCTCCATGTATAACTGTATATTTGGGGGGGTGGGGTGCTCCATGTATAGCTGTATATTTGGGGGGTGGGGTGCTCCATGTATAACTGTATATTTGGGGGGGGGGGGGGTGCTCCATGTATAGCTGTATATTTGGGGGGTGGGGTGCTCCATGTACAGCTGTATATTTGGGGGGTGGGGTGCTTCATGTATAACTGTATATTTGGGGGGGTGGGGTGCTCCATGTACAGCTGTATATTTGGGGTGTGGGGTGCTCCATGTATAGCTGTATATTTGGGGGGTGGGGTGCTCCATGTATAGCTGTATATTTGGGGGGGGGGTGCTCCATGTACAGCTGTATATTTGGGGGGTGGGGTGCTCCATGTATAGCTGTATATTTGGGGGGTGGGGTGCTCCATGTATAACTGTATATTTGGGGGGGGGGGTGCTCCATGTACAGCTGTATATTTGGGGGGGTGGGGTGCTCCATGTATAGCTGTATATTTGGGGGGTGGGGTGCTCCATGTATAGCTGTATATTTGGGGGGTGGGGTGCTCCATGTATAACTGTATATTTGGGGGGGTGGGGTGCTCCATGTACAGCTGTATATTTGGGGGGTGGGGTGCTCCATGTACAGCTGTATATTTGGGGGGTGGGGTGCTCCATGTATAGCTGTATATTTGGGGGGTGGGGTGCTCCATGTATAACTGTATATTTGGGGGGTGGGGTGCTCCATGTACAGCTGTATATTTGGGGGGTGGGGTGCTCCATGTATAGCTGTATATTTGGGGGGTGGGGTGCTCCATGTATAACTGTATATTTGGGGGGGTGGGGTGCTCCATGTATAGCTGTATATTTGGGGGGTGGGGTGCTCCATGTATAACTGTATATTTGGGGGGGGGGTGGGGTGCTCCATGTATAGCTGTATATTTGGGGGGTGGGGTGCTCCATGTACAGCTGTATATTTGGGGGGTGGGGTGCTTCATGTATAACTGTATATTTGGGGGGGTGGGGTGCTCCATGTACAGCTGTATATTTGGGGTGTGGGGTGCTCCATGTATAGCTGTATATTTGGGGGGTGGGGTGCTCCATGTATAGCTGTATATTTGGGGGGGGGGGTGCTCCATGTACAGCTGTATATTTGGGGGGTGGGGTGCTCCATGTATAGCTGTATATTTGGGGGGTGGGGTGCTCCATGTATAACTGTATATTTGGGGGGGGGGGGTGCTCCATGTACAGCTGTATATTTGGGGGGGTGGGGTGCTCCATGTATAGCTGTATATTTGGGGGGTGGGGTGCTCCATGTATAGCTGTATATTTGGGGGGTGGGGTGCTCCATGTATAACTGTATATTTGGGGGGGTGGGGTGCTCCATGTACAGCTGTATATTTGGGGGGTGGGGTGCTCCATGTACAGCTGTATATTTGGGGGGTGGGGTGCTCCATGTATAGCTGTATATTTGGGGGGTGGGGTGCTCCATGTATAGCTGTATATTTGGGGGGTGGGGTGCTCCATGTATAGCTGTATATTTGGGGGGGTGGGGTGCTCCATGTATAACTGTATATTTGGGGGGGTGGGGTGCTCCATGTACAGCTGTATATTTGGGGGGTGGGGTGCTCCATGTACAGCTGTATATTTGGGGGGTGGGGTGCTCCATGTATAGCTGTATATTTGGGGGGTGGGGTGCTCCATGTACAGCTGTATATTTGGGGGGTGGGGTGCTTCATGTACAACTGTATATTTGGGGGGTGGGGTGCTCCATGTATAGCTGTATATTTGGGGGTGGGGTGCTCCAGGTATAACTGTATATTTGGGGGGTGGGGTGCTCCATGTACAGCTGTATATTTGGGGGCTGGGGTGCTTCATGTATAACTGTATATTTGGGGGGTGGGGTGCTCCATGTATAGCTGTATATTTGGGGGTGGGGTGCTTCATGTATAACTGTATATTTGGGGGGTGGGGTGCTCCATGTATAACTGTATATTTGGGGGTGGGGTGCTCCATGTATAGCTGTATATTTGGGGGGTGGGGTGCTCCATGTATAACTGTATATTTGGGGGGTGGGGTGCTCCATGTATAGCTGTATATTTGGGGGGGTGGGGTGCTCCATGTATAGCTGTATATTTGGGGGGTGGGGTGCTCCATGTCTAACTGTATATTTGGGGGGTGGGGTGCTCCATGTATAACTGTATATTTGTGGGAGGTGGGGTGCTCCATGTATAGCTGTATATTTGGGGGGTGGGGTGCTCCATGTCTAACTGTATATTTGGGGGTGGGGTGCTCCATGTATAGCTGTATATTTGGGGGGTGGGGTGCTCCATGTATAGCTGTATATTTGGGGGGTGGGGTGCTCCATGTATAGCTGTATATTTGGGGGGTGGGGTGCTCCATGTATAGCTGTATATTTGGGGGGTGGGGTGCTCCATGTATAACTGTATATTTGGGGGGGGGGGTGCTCCATGTATAGCTGTATATTTGGGGGGGTGGGGTGCTCCATGTATAGCTGTATATTTGGGGGGTGGGGTGCTTCATGTATAACTGTATATTTGGGGGGTGGGGTGCTACATGTATAACTGTATATTTGGGGGCTGGGGTGCTCCATGTACAGCTGTATATTTGGGGGGTGGGGTGCTTCATGTATACCTGTATATTTGGGGGGTGGGGTGCTCCATGTATAGCTGTATATTTGGTGGGTGGGGTGCTCCATGTATAGCTGTATATTTGGTGGGTGGGGTGCTCCATGTATAGCTGTATATTTGGGGGGTGGGGTGCTCCATGTCTAACTGTATATTTGGGGGGTGCTCCATGTATAGCTGTATATTTGGGGGGGGGGGGGTGCTCCATGTATAACTGCATATTTGGGGGGGTGGGGTGCTCCATGTATAACTGTATATTTAGGGGGTGGGGTGCTCCATGTATAACTGTATATTTGGGGGGGGGGTGCTCCATGTATAACTGTATATTTGGGGGGTGCTCCATGTATAGCTGTATATTTGGGGGGTTGGGTGCTCCATGTATAACTGTATATTTGGGGGGTGGGGTGCTCCATGTATAACTGTATATGTGGGGGTTGGGGTGCTCCATGTATAGCTGTATATTTTGGGGGTGGGGAGCTTCATGTATAACTGTATATTTGAGGGGTGGGGTGCTTCATGTATAACTGTATATTTGGGGGTGGGGTGCTCCATGTATAACTGTATATTTGGGGGGTGGGGTGCTTCATGTATAACTGTATATTTGGGGATGGGGTGCTCCATGTATAACTGTATATTTGGGGGGTGGGGTGCTTCATGTATAACTGTATATTTGGGGGGTGGGGTGCTCCATGTATAGCTGTATATTTGGGGGGTGGGGTGCTCCATGTATAGCTGTATATTTGGGGGGTGGGGTACTCCATGTATAGCTGTATATTTGGGGGGTAGGGTGCTCCATGTATAACTGTATATTTGGGGGTGGGGTGCTCCATGTATAGCTGTATATTTGGGGGGTGGGGTGCTCCATGTATAGCTGTATATTTGGGGGGTGGGGTGCTCCATGTATAGCTGTATATTTGGGGGGTGGGGTGCTACATGTATAGCTGTATATTTGGGGGTGGGGTGCTCCATGTATAGCTGTATATTTGGGGGGTGGGGTGCTCCATGTATAACTGTATATTTGGGGGGTGGGGTGCTCCATGTATAGCTGTATATTTGGAGGGGGGATGCTCCATGTATAACTGTATATTTGGGGGGTGGGGTGCTCCATGTATAGCTGTATATTTGGGGGTGGGGTGCTCCATGTATAGCTGTATATTTGGAGGGGGGGATGCTCCATGTATAACTGTATATTTGGGGGGTGGGGTGCTCCATGTATAGCTGTATATTTGGGGGGTGGGGTGCTCCATGTATAGCTGTATATTTGGGGGGTGGGGTGCTCCATGTATAACTGTATATTTGGGGGGTGGGGTGCTCCATGTATAACTGTATATTTGGGGGGTGGGGTGCTCCATGTATAGCTGTATATTTGGGGGTGGGGTGCTCCATGTATAGCTGTATATTTGGGGGGTGCTCCATGTATAGCTGTATATTTGGGGGGTGGGGTGCGTCATGTATAGCTGTATATTTGGGGGGTGGGGTGCTCCATGTATAGCTGTATATTTGGGGGGTGGGGTGCTCCATGTATAGCTGTATATTTGGGGGGTGGGGTGCTTCATGTATAACTGTATATTTGGGGGGTGGGGTGCTTCATGTATAACTGTATATTTGGGGGGTGGGGTGCTCCATGTATAGCTGTATATTTGGAGGGTGGGGTGCTCCATGTATAGCTGTATATTTGGGGGGTAGGGTGCTCCATGTATAACTGTATATTTGGGGGGTGGGGTGCTCCATGTATAACTGTATATTTGGGGGGTGGGGTGCTCCATATATAGCTGTATATTTGGGTTGTGGGGTGCTCCATGTACAGCTGTATATTTGGGGGGTGGGGTGCTCCATGTACAGCTGTATATTTGGGGGGTGGGGTGCTCCATGTATAGCTGTATATTTGGGGGGTGGGGTGCTCCATGTATAGCTGTATATTTGGGGGGTGGGGTGCTCCATGTATAGCTGTATATTTGAGGGGTGGGGTGCTCCATGTATAACTGTATATTTGGGGGGTGGGGTGCTCCATGTATAGCTGTATATTTGGGGGGTGGGGTGCTCCATGTACAGCTGTATATTTGGGGGGTGGGGTGCTCCATGTATAGCTGTATATTTGAGGGGTGGGGTGCTCCATGTATAACTGTATATTTGGGGGGGTGGGGTGCTCCATGTATAGCTGTATATTTGGGGGTGGGGTGCTCCATGTATAGCTGTATATTTGGGGGGTGCTCCATTTATAGCTGTGTATTTGGGGGGGTGGGGTACTCCATGTATAGCTGTATATTTGGGGGGTGGGGTGCTCCATGTATAGCTGTATATTTGGGAGTGGGGTGCTCCATGTATAGCTGTATATTTGGGGGGTGCTCCATTTATAGCTGTATATTTGGGGGGTGGGGTGCTCCATGTATAGCTGTATATTTGGGGGGTGGGGTGCTCCATGTATAGCTGTATATTTTGGGGGTGGGGTGCTTCATGTATAACTGTATATTTGGGGGGTGGGGTACTGCATGAAGTGATGGGGCAGACAGCTGCCCATTGTGCGGGTGCCTCAGCTGTGCCCGTCAGGCGGTTGCCAGCTGTCTCTGAAGACTTGGCCTTCTATTCTTCCATAGAAAAGAGCGCGACTTCAAGGAGCTCCCGGAATTAACCCCGTCACTACTGGAGGAAAACAAAGGACAAAAGTGTGATATAGCTTCTGCGCTGTAATAACCCGATTATTATCACACAGTTTACTCATAGAACTGCATTACAACCTGCCTGTGGCCGGCTGCGACCGCTCCGCGGCGGAGTATCGGCGGCACTCATTTACTGCGTTATCATAGGATCTACAGGCAATGTGAAGACCGTTACCGCATGTAACCCTAAGACCGCGCAGCTGGCGCAGGACCGCGTGATCTACAGCCGCGCTGTGCGAATACGGCTCTGATAGACTCTTCACTACAATCTGCCTCAACCGGTGGAAGGAGGGGGACGGGGGGGGGGGGGGGGTAGAATCTGCTACACATCTGCCCTAAAGTGAAAACGCCCCTGACCCCATATAGCGATCCAACTGGACCAATTAAGTATGTTTAACCCTTTGTGTTCCGTATATATCTGTCCACTATAATTATCCAGCCTCACTGCTATTCACACGGGGGGATTGCGATTTTGGCGATTTCACTGTGAGTGTACGTGTGTTTTTGTTGCTTTTTTTGTATTTTTGACCTACAAGGGTCATCCGAGCGTAATCGGTTTTTCACGCACATTTACAATAAAAAAATAGAAGGTGGTCCGATCTCTGTCCATTGAAGTTCAAGGGTGCGTGGAGTAAAATGGCGCACACACACATGCGAATGTACTCCTCTTTTTGCGCACGTACCGATTTTAGGCCCTGCTCACATGGGTAACTAACATCCGCGTTGCATTAAGGTTTGTAGCTGGCAGAACTCGGACCTATTAAAGTAAATGCAGATAGTCACATGTGCGATTCTTCCACTGACTGAGGACGCCTTCGCACGATCGCGGGTACCACCGGCTCTAACTTTCTGCCTTTTGCGCAGCAAACCTGCAATAGAAGTCTATGGAAGGTACAGAAATGCGCAAGGGGGAAGCGTGAAACATTGCGCAAAATGCAGAAAAAGACGACAGCGGCCCTTATTAGGCTTTAAAAGCCATTCAATTCCACGAAAAGAGAGCGTCACGCATGCGTGTAATCTGTCCCCGTGCGCGCAAATCACGGTACTATGCACAGACACGTGTGCAAAACTCTGACTATTGCCATCTCCGATTCTCATTCATGAGCAAGGAGCGTATATGCTGTGAATGAGAAATGGGGTGGAGGGCTGGGCGGGCGGGCGCTGCCGGGGTTACGACTTTGTTGTAACAGTTGAGTGTAAAATGTAACCAGTTACCAACAACAAACGGAACTATTAGTGACTTTGTAGCAATCCGAATAATCACTGGTGCATAATAATGAGTGCAAGATCATGCCCTACAGGGCGACACAGGGCGGGCGTCATCCTCCACTCTGATGGCCTTCACAATGTGCCCCCAATCTACAGTTAGGGTTATTCCACTTTAGGGAAAGTATTATGGCTGCCATTACATCCTTCATACCAATATCGCCCAAACCTGCAGGTCAGCTTTTCCAAATGTAAAATATAAAGCACCAGAGGAGAAGGAATCCTCCGAGCGGCCGTCATGTCCGATCTTCTGTCAGGACTCAAGAAAAGAAGGATTTAGGGATTCTGATTTCTGACAACCTCAAAATGAGTCCACAATGTGGTCAGGCAGCATAGCAAGCACATGGGACACTGGGCGGCATAGCTGGAGGTGTTACCAGTGAGATCCCGCTGGACAGAGGTCTAGTGAGACCTCATCTGGGACACTGGGCTCAGTTCTTGGAACTTTGTCTACAGAAAGACATTGACAACATAGAACAAGTCCAAAGATGATCTACAAAAATGGTGGAAGGTCTCAAGAACAGGAGGAGAGAAGGGAGAGGGGGACATGATGGAAACCTTTATATATGTTACAGGAGGAGAAAAGGGAGAGGAGGGACATGATGGAAACCTTTATATATGTTACAGGAGGAGAGAAGGGAGAGAAGGCCATGATGGAAACCTTTATATAGGTTACAGGAGGAGAGAAGGGAGAGGAGGACATGATGGAAACATTTATATATGTTACAGGAGGAGAGAAGGGAGAGGGGGACATGATGGAAACATTTATATATGTTACAGGAGGAGAGAAGGGAGAGGGGGACATGATGGAAACATTTATATATGTTACAGGAGGAGAGAAGGGGATATGATGGAATCCTTTATATATGTTACAGGAGGAGAGAGGGAGACATAATGGAAACATTTATATATATTACAGGAGGAGAGAAGGGAGAGGGGGACATGATGGAAACCTTTATATATGTTACAGGAGGAGAGAAGGGAGAGGGGAACATGATGGACACCTTTATATATGTTACAGGAAGAGAGAAGGGAGAGGGGGGACATGATGGAAACATTTTATATATGTTACAGGAGGAGAAAAGGGAGAGGGGACATGATGGACACCTTTATATATGTTACAGGAGGAGAGAAGGGAGAGAGGGGGACATGACGGAAACCTTTATATATGTTACAGGAGGAGAGAAGGGAGAGGGGGGACATGATGGACACCTTTATATATGTTACAGGAGGAGAGGAGGGAGAGGGGGACATGATGAAAACATTTTATATATGTTACAGGAGGAGAAAAGGGAGAGGGGGACATGATGGACACCTTTATATATGTTACAGGAGGGGAGAAGGGAGAGGGGGACATGATGGAAACCTTTATATATGTTACAGGAGGAGAGAAGGGAGAGAAGGACATGATGGAAACCTTTATATATGTTACAGGAGGAGAGAAGGGAGAGGGGAACATGATGGACACCTTTATATATGTTACAGGAAGAGAGAAGGGAGAGGGGGGACATGATGGAAACATTTTATATATGTTACAGGAGGAGAAAAGGGAGAGGGGACATGATGGAAACCTTTATATATGTTACAGGAGGAGAGAAGGGAGAGGAGGACATGATGGAAACCTTTATATATGTTGCAGGAGGGGAGAAGGGAGAGGGGGACATGATGGAAACCTTTATATATGTTACAGGAGGAGAGAAGGGAGAGGAGGACATGATGGAAACCTTTATATATGTTACAGGAGGAGAGAAGGGAGAGGGAGACATGATGGAAACCTTTATATATGTTACAAGAGGAGATAAGGGAGAGGGGGACATGATGGAAACCTTTATATATGTTACAAGAGGAGATAAGGGAGAGGGGGACATGATGGAAACCTTTATATATGTTACAGGAGGAGAGAAGGGAGAGGGGGACATGATGGAAACATTTATATATGTTACAGGAGGAGAGAAGGGGATATGATGGAATCCTTTATATATGTTACAGGAGGAGAGAGGGAGACATAATGGAAACATTTATATATATTACAGGAGGAGAGAAGGGAGAGAAGGACATGATGGAAACCTTTATATATGTTACAGGAGGAGAGAAGGGAGAGGGGAACATGATGGACACCTTTATATATGTTGCAGGAAGAGAGAAGGGAGAGGGGGGACATGATGGAAACATTTTATATATGTTACAGGAGGAGAAAAGGGAGAGGGGACATGATGGACACCTTTATATATGTTACAGGAGGAGAGAAGGGGGACATGACGGAAACCTTTATATATGTTACAGGAGGAGAGAAGGGAGAGGGGGGACATGATGGACACCTTTATATATGTTACAGGAGGAGAGGAGGGAGAGGGGGACATGATGGAAACATTTTATATATGTTACAGGAGGAGAAAAGGGAGAGGGGGACATGATGGACACCTTTATATATGTTACAGGAGGAGAGAAGGGAGAGGGGGGACATGATGGAAACCTTTATATATGTTACAGGAGGAGAGAAGGGAGAGGAGGACATGATGGAAACCTTTATATATGTTACAGGAGGAGAGAAGGGAGAGGGGGACATGATGGAAACCTTTATATATGTTACAGGAGGAGAGAAGGGAGAGGGGGGCATGATGGAAACCTTTATATATAATACAGGAGGACAGAAGGGAGAGGAAGACATGATGGAAGCCTTTATATATGTTACAGGAGGAGATAAGAGAGAGGAGGACATGATGGAAACCTTTATATATGTTACAGGAGAAGATAAGGGAGAGGGGGGACATAATGGAAACCTTTATATATGTTACAAGAGGAGATAAGGGAGAGGGGGACATGATGGAAACCTTTATATATGTTATAGGAGGAGAAGGGAGAGGGGGACATGATGGAAACCTTTATATATGTTACAAGAGTAGAGAAGGGAGAGGGGGGACATGATGGAAACCTTTATATATGTTGCAAGAGGAGAGAAGGGAGAGGGGGACATGATGGACACCTTTATACATGTTACCGGAGGAGAGGAGGGAGAGGGGGGTATGATGGAAACCTTTATATATGTTACAAGAGGAGAGAAGGGAGAGGAGGGACATGATGGAAGCCTTTATATATGTTACAAGAGTAGAGAAGGGAGAGGGGGGACATGATGGAAACCTTTATATATGTTGCAAGAGGAGAGAAGGGAGAGGGGGACATGATGGAAACCTTTATATATGTTACAGGAGGAGAGAAGGGAGAGGGAGACAGGATGGAAACCTTTATATATATGTTACAGGAGGAGAGAAGGGAGAGGGGGACATGATGGAAACCTTTATATATAATACAGGAGGACAGAAGGGAGAGGAGGACATGATGGAAACCTTTATACATGTTACCGGAGGAGAGGAGGGAGAGGGGGGTATGATGGAAACCTTTATATATGTTACAAGAGGAGAGAAGGGAGAGGAGGGACATGATGGAGACCTTTATATATGTTACAGGAGAGAAGGGAGAGGGAGACAGGATGGAAACCTTTATATATGTTGCAAGAGGAGAGAAGGGAGAGGGGGACATGATGGAAACCTTTATATATGTTACAGGAGAAGATAAGGGAGAGGGGGGACATGATGGAAACCTTTATATATGTTACAAGAGGAGATAAGGGAGAGGGGGACATGATGGAAACCTTTATATATGTTATAGGAGGAGAAGGGAGAGGGGGACATGATGGAAACCTTTATATATGTTACAAGAGTAGAGAAGGGAGAGGGGGGACATGATGGAAACCTTTATATATGTTGCAAGAGGAGAGAAGGGAGAGGGGGACATGATGGAAACCTTTATATATGTTACAGGAGGAGAGAAGGGAGAGGGGGACATGATGGAAACCTTTATATATGTTACAGGAGGAGAGAAGGGAGAGGGGGGCATGATGGAAACCTTTATATATAATACAGGAGGACAGAAGGGAGAGGAAGACATGATGGAAGCCTTTATATATGTTACAGGAGGAGATAAGAGAGAGGAGGACATGATGGAAACCTTTATATATGTTACAGGAGAAGATAAGGGAGAGGGGGGACATGATGGAAACCTTTATATATGTTACAAGAGGAGATAAGGGAGAGGGGGACATGATGGAAACCTTTATATATGTTATAGGAGGAGAAGGGAGAGGGGGACATGATGGAAACCTTTATATATGTTACAAGAGTAGAGAAGGGAGAGGGGGGACATGATGGAAACCTTTATATATGTTGCAAGAGGAGAGAAGGGAGAGGGGGACATGATGGAAACCTTTATATATGTTACAGGAGGAGAGAAGGGAGAGGGAGACAGGATGGAAACCTTTATATATATGTTACAGGAGGAGAGAAGGGAGAGGGGGACATGATGGAAACCTTTATATATAATACAGGAGGACAGAAGGGAGAGGAGGACATGATGGAAACCTTTATACATGTTACAGGAGGAGAGAAGGGAGAGGGGGACATGATGGAAACCTTTATATATGTTACAGGAGGAGATAAGGGAGAGGAGGACATGATGGAAACCTTTATATATGTTACAGGAGAAGAGAAGTGAGAGGAGGACATGATGGAAACCTTTATATATATGTTACAGGAGGAGAGAAGGGAGAGGGGGACATGATGGAAACCTTTATATATGTTACAGGAGGAGAGAAGGGAGAGGAGGACATGATGGAAACCTTTATATATGTTACAGGAGAAGAGAAGTGAGAGGAGGACATGATGGAAACCTTTATATATATGTTACAGGAGGAGAGAAGGGAGAGGGGGACATGATGGAAACCTTTATATATGTTACAGGAGGAGAGAAGTGAGAGGAGGACATGATGGAGACCTTTATATATGTTAGAGGAGGAGAGAAGGGAGAGGAGGACATGATGGAAACCTTTATATATGTTACAGGAGGAGAGAAGGGAAAGAAGGGACATGATGGAAACCTGTATATATAATACAGGAGGACAGAAGGGAGAGGAGGACATGATGGAAACCTTTAAATATATATTACAACAGGAGAGAAGGGAGAGGGGGACATGATGGAAACCTTTATATATGTTACAGAAGGAGAGAAGAGAGAGGAGGACATGATGGAAACCTTTATATATGTTACAGGAGATAAGGGAGAGGAGGACATGATGGAAACCTTTATATATGTTACAGGAGGAGAGAAGGGAGAGGGGGGGCATGATGGAAACATTTATATATGTTACAGGAGGAGATAAGGGAGAGGAGGACATGATGGAAACCTTTATATATGTTACAGGAGGAGAGAAGGGAGAGGGGGACATGATGGAAACCTTTATATATGTTACAGGAGGAGAGAAGGGAGAGGAGGACATGATGGAAACCTTTATATATGTTACAGGAGGAGAGAAGGGAGAGGAGGACATGATGGAAATCATTACATATATTACAAGTATAAATGGGGAAGCTAAGCACTAGAACAAGAGGACAATCTGAGATTAGTTAGGAGGTTTTTCTGCTGTCGTGTTTCTATGATTTTGTGCCTGAAGTTTCTATGTTTCCAGGACTGGGGATCCCACATACACATGAAGCTTCGTTACAATTTCCGGATAAGCCGCCATGGTGCATAGCGGCAGGCTGTGACAATTATTCCTCAGCTAATTTCCACCGGACACATTACATACAGGTCAGCGCCCCCTTACACTGCGCCCATCATTATCCCGCCTCACCCTCCCCTCCCGGGTCTAGAAGCACACAGACACTTATTACAGACTTTCTGGGTAATGCACATTCACAATGGCCGACCCCCAGCGATGGGGATAATGTGCGCAAGAACACGTTCACCAGAGGAGGCGTCACCAGAGCCGTTGATCACCCCTCATACGTGCGACATGCTGCAGCTGACACTGTTATATGGGAGATGAGGAAGCTCTGAGCTCACACGACTAAAACCAGAGAAAAATGGTGAATCCAACCCAAAATAACATGTAGATTCACGGTCACTGATTGATGTAATAAGCACTGTAATTTATTGATGTGGACAACAGGAACCAGCATGTCACAGGGGTCACATTTGGTCCAGCTGTCCTCTCGCTCTGAGCGGGGCTGGCAGTACTACTAGTCATGTCCTCCTGCACCCGAGCCTGGAGGGGGACATTCTGTTGCTCAGTCTGCCCCACACAGGGACGGGCAGGGAACTACAAGCAGGGTAACGCCTCCCTTCATGGCTTACAAAAAAAGTTATTGTCAGTTACTAAAAGTCCCCAATAGGAAACCATCAACAGCGCAGTCACTGCTGACGGTCTCCAGATGGCAGCTGTGGATTATTGGAAGCCACCAACAGCGGCACAAGAATATTCCGTACTCGGAGGGCACAATCACACCCATGATCTGGGGTGCAAAAATAAATCAGTCCGAAATCGCATGGAAGTGGAAGACATTGATCTGCGGGACGTTCCCACGAGCGCTCAGTCCGACTACAAACAACGCGGGGCGCGCTATTTCTGATGAAGGGTGTCCATTCAGGTCAGCGGGTTTGTGTTAAAAAAGTAACCGCATCCCACTCACAAGCTGCAGGCGCCATCCGGTTGTAATGCATGTAACCGGGGGGCTGTGAAGAAAGCGTACAGATAGCAGCGGAGTGCCGGGAATCGGTACTGATGTGGGGGACAACCAGATGCAAAACAGAGGGATATTGCAGAAAATGTCTGGGGGGGGAGGGGGGGGACGCACAAAACAGACTGATTTTTACGTACTGAGACTGCAGTCCCCCGTGAATACAACGTAAAGCGACAAATGTGATCATAGCGGAATTTTTTTTTTTTTTTAGACAGTGCCGCTCTCTCTGCCATTTCTGTCTCTTTCTTTCTCTGTTTTGCTTTCGCTCCTGTACTCTCCATTTCTCCTTCCCTCGGGTTCTCTCTCTCTTTCTACCTCCCTCCTTCTTTCTCTCTATTTATTTCTCTCTCCCTTTGTCTCTGCTTTTCTACCTCTCTCTTGTTTCTCTCTCTCTCTCGCTTTCTCTGTCTTTCTATTTCTCCTCTCTTTTTCTCCCCCTTTCTCCTTCCCCTGGGCGCACGCCCGCGCTCTCTCTCTCTCGCTTTCTCCTCTCTCTTTCTCCTTCCCCCGGTCTCTCTCTCTCGCTTTCTCTGTCTTTCTATTTCTCCTCTCTCTCTTTTCCCTGGGCTCTCTCTCTCTCTCTCTCTCTCTCTCCCCCCTTCTCTTATTCTCTCTCTCGCTTTCTCCTCTCTCTTTCTCCTTCCCCCTGGCGCTCTCTCTCTCTGGCCTTCTCTGTCTTTTTATTTCTCCTTCTCTCTCTTTCTCCTTCCCCTGGGCTCACTCACACACTCTCTCTCTCTCTCCCCCTCTCCCCTTCTCTTATTCTCTCCCTCTCTCTCGCTTTCTCCTCCCCCCGGTCTCTCTCTCTCTCTCTCCCCCCTTGTCTTATTCTCTCCCTTTCTCTCGCTTTCTCCTTCTCTCTCTTTCTCCTCCCCCGGTCTCTCTCACCTTCTCTGTCTTTTTATTTCTCCTTCTCTCTCTTTCTCCTTCCCCCGGTCTCGGTCTCTCTCTCTCGCCTTCTCTGTCTTTTTATTTCTTCTCTCTTTCTCCTCCCCCGGTCTCTCTCTCTCGCTTTCTCTGTCTTTCTATTTCTCCTTCTCTCTCTTTCTCTTTTCCCTGGGCGCTCTCTCTCTCTCCCCTTCTCTTATTCTCTCTCTCGCTTTCTCCTCTCTCTTTCTCCTTCCCCCTGGCGCTCTCTCTCTCTGCCCTTCTCTGTCTTTTTATTTCTCCTTCTCTCTCTTTCTCCTTCCCCCGGGCTCACTCACACACTCTCTCTCTCCCCCTCTCCCCTTCTCTTATTCTATCCCTCTCTCTTGCTTTCTCTGTTTTTCTATTTCTCCTTCTCTCTCTCTTTCTCCTTTCCCCGGGCTCCCTCTCTCCCCTTCTCTTATTCTCTCCCTCTCTCTCGCTTTCTCCTTCCCCCAGTCTCGGTCTCTCTCTCTCACCTTCTCTGTCTTTTTATTTCTCCTTCTCTCTTTTTCTCCTTCCCCCGGGCTCACTCACACACTCTCTCTCCCCCTCTCCCCTTCTCTTATTCTATCCCTCTCTCTTGCTTTCTCTGTTTTTCTATTTCTCCTTCTCTCTCTCTTTCTCCTTCCCCCGGGCTCCCTCTCTCCCCTTCTCTTATTCTCTCCCTCTCTCTCGCTTTCTCCTTCCCCCAGTCTTGGTCTCTCTCTCTCACCTTCTCTGTCTTTTTATTTCTCCTTCTCTCTGTTTCTCCTTCCCCCGGTCTCGGTCTCTCTCTCTCGCCTTCTCTGTCTTTTTATTTCTTCTCTCTCTTTCTCCCGGTCTCTCTCTCTCCCCTTCTCTTATTCTCTCCCTCTCTCTTTCTTCTTCCCCCGGTCTCGGTCTCTCTCTCTCTCACCTTCTCTGTCTTTTTATTTCTCCTTCTCTCTCTTTCTCCCTCTTTCTCCTTCCCCCGGGCTCTCTCTCTCTCTCGCTTTCTGTCTTTTTTTTCTCCTTCTCTCTCTTTCTCCCTCTTTCCCCTCCCCCCGGGCTCTCTCTCTCCCCTTCTCTTATTCTCTCCCTCTTTCTCGCTTTCTCCTCCCCCGGTCTCTCTCTCTCGCCTTCTCTGTCTTTTTATTTCTCCTTCTCCCTCTTTCTCCTCCCCCCGGTCTCTCTCTCTCTCTCTCTCCCCCCCCCCCCCCCTTGTCTTATTCTCTCCCTTTCTCTCGCTTTCTCCTTCTCTCTCTTTCTCCTCCCCCGGTCTCTCTCTCTCGCCTTCTCTGTCTTTTTATTTCTCCTCTCTTTCTCCCTCTTTCTCCTCCCCCCGGGCTCTCTCTCCCCTTCTCTTATTCTCTCCCTCTTTCTCGCTTTCTCCTCCCCCGTCTCTCTCTCTCGCCTTCTCTGTCTTTTTATTTGTCCTTCTCTCTCTTTCTCCCTCTTTCTCCTTCCCCCGGTCTCTCTCTCTCCCTTTCTCTCGCTTTCTCCTTCTCTCTCTACTCCTTCCCCCGGGCTCTCTCTCTCACGCCTTCTGTCTTTTTTTTTCTCCTTCTCTCTCTTTCTCCCTCTTTCTCCTCCCCCCGGGCTCTCTCTCTCCCCCCTTCTCTTATTCTCTCCCTCTTTCTCGCTTTCTCCTCCCCCGGTCTCTCTCTCTCGCCTTCTCTTTTTATTTCTCCTTCTCTCTCTTTCTCCCTCTTTCTCCTTCCCCCGGTCTCTCTCTCTCTCTCCCCCCTTGTCTTATTCTCTCCCTTTCTCTCGCTTTCTCCTTCTCTCTCTACTCCTTCCCCCGGGCTCTCTCTCTCACGCCTTCTGTCTTTTTTTTTCTCCTTCTCTCTCTTTCTCCCTCTTTCTCCTCCCCCCGGGCTCTCTCTCTCCCCCCTTCTCTTATTCTCTCCCTCTTTCTCGCTTTCTCCTCCCCCGGTCTCTCTCTCTCGCCTTCTCTTTTTATTTCTCCTTCTCTCTCTTTCTCTCTCTTTCTCCTTCCCCCGGTCTCGCTCTCTCGCCTTCTCTGTCTTTATTTCTCCTTCTCTTTCTCCCTCCTTGTCTCTACCTGCAGGGCCTTAAGTGTCTCTACAATTATTGCTCCCCATTAGTAACCGGTAGTACCATGATTAGGGGGGACCCCATCACCTTACCACAAAGTGGGAGCAACCTTCATTATTATAAGGGTCACCCAGATCGCCATGTCATCAGCCATAGTGCAGCATGTTGGGGCAGACAGCAGCCCCTCCCCCGCTTCCCCACCCCAGTAATTAGATTTAGTTAATGACATAAATGGGAAAAAGAAGCTATTTGATGGGTTGTCGGGTCAGATAATAATCATTCTTTAGATTGTAGCACGACAACGCTGGTGACATCAGCAGCTTCACCCTACAAAGGCCGCTGGCAGCCTGCCAAGCCAGGGAATAATAGAATTACTGGACCAGAAATGAGACAATTTACATATCATTACCATGAAGGGGACAAGGACGCCGAGCCCCGCTGACACCTCTGATGCTGGTATGATAATACACCCCTCCCCCACCCACCAGCCCGCAGCTTGGGTGAAAATTGTCTTGTTTAAACAGGAAGAACAATATTACTCCACTAATGAGAGGAGGGCGCGGACCCCGACCAACCACACAAGGGGGGCACAGCAGACCCCTGACCCCGAGAGACCACACAATGGGGGCAGAGCAGACCACGAGAGACCACACAATGGGGTCTGTGTTCCCTCAGACCCCAAATTACTGTGTACACAGACACTTACATAGTGCTAAACATGTAGACTGTGACCCCCTCTTACAGCCGGCACCGAGGGGCTCCATCACAGGCAGCGACAAAGAGCGTCTGCTCTGCCGAGACGATGAATGTACAGACCCTGAATCACTAAGATATGGAAACAGATGTATCTAATCCCATCATGTGTGATACCGTCTGATAAGATCTGTATCTAATCCAACCATGTGTGATACAGTCTTCTGAGCTTCGTATCTAATCCGTCATGTGTGATACCATCTGATAAGATCTGTATGTAATCCTATGAGGTGTGATGCTGTCTACAGTATCTAAGCCCATCTTACTGTGTTCAGTTTTGTATCTAATTCTATTATGTGTGATACCGTCTGCTTAGTCCCTGTCTGCTCATCTGTGTATCTAATTATGTCATGTGTGATAAGGCCCATTTAGACCCGATTTGCTCACCCCTGTCTTTCAGCATGACCGCATGCTTAGTTCTTAGCGGGATGCAGCTGATACTATTGTTTCAGCTGGTATCCCGCTCGGACAACAATATGCCGTTGGGTGAAGGGTACATGCAGATCGGCGGTGTGGGCATTACCACGCGCTCACACAACTGTGTTTACCTGCGGGTCACGTGTGTATCTCTCGCACGCGATCATGCAGCAAGTACCCAATGACGTGAACTTGCTGCGTGTCGCCAATCTCCATACACTATCTTGGCATGTAATACACCAAAATAGGACATTCCGCAATTTTTTTCACGTGAGTAATACAAAAAAAAGAAACACCGGTGTGAGTGTGCCAGTAGAAACCAATAGGCTATTGGCATTGCATAAAAGGAGAGGATCACACAGGCATACCCTAGTACAGAAATCAGCAGATGCCACCGGGTGTAGAGCTGACAACTGGGGTCCAGTGGGGGGAGGTCACCAGGTGTAGAGCTGACCACGGGGTCTGATGTGGGGATGTCACTGGGTGTAGAGCTGACAACTGGGGTCCAGTGGGGGGAGGTCACCAGGTGTAGAGCTGACCACGGGGTCTGATGTGGGGATGTCACCGGGTGTAGCGATGACAACTGGGACTGGTGGGGAGATGTCACCAGGTGTAGAGCTGACAACGGGGTCTGGTGGTGGGATGTCACCAGGTGTAGAGCTGACAACGGGTCTGGTGTGGGGATGTCACCAGGTGTAGAGCTGACAACGGGGTCTGGTGTGGGGATGTCACCAGGTGTAGAGCTGACAACGGGGTCTGGTGTGGGGATGTCACCAGGTGTAGAGCTGACAACGGGGTCTGGTGGTGGGATGTCACCAGGTGTAGAGCTGACAACGGGGTCTGGTGTGGGGATGTCACCAGGTGTAGAGCTGACAACGGGGTCTGGTGTGGGGATGTCACCAGGTGTAGAGCTGACAACGGGGTCTGGTGTGGGGATGTCACCAGGTGTAGAGCTGACAACGGGGTCTGGTGTGGGGATGTCACCAGGTGTAGAGCTGACAACGGGGTCTGGTGTGGGGATGTCACCAGGTGTAGAGCTGACAACGGGGTCTGGTGTGGGGATGTCACCAGGTGTAGAGCTGACAACGGGGTCTGGTGTGGGGATGTCACCAGGTGTAGAGCTGACAACGGGGTCTGGTGTGGGGATGTCACCAGGTGTAGAGCTGACAACAGGATGTGGTAGTGGGATGTCAGCAGGTGTAGAGCTGACAACGGGGTCTGGTGTGGGGATGTCACCAGGTGTAGGGCTGACAACGGGGTCTGGTGTGGGGATGTCACCAGGTGTAGAGCTGACAATGGGGTCTGGTGTGGGGATGTCACCAGGTGTAGAGCTGACAACGGGGTCTGGTGTCGGGATGTCACCAGGTGTAGAGCCGACAACGGGGCCTGGCAGGGGGATGTCACCGGGTGTAGTGCCGACAACTGGGAATGGTAGTGGGATGTCACCAGGTGTAGGGCTGACAACGGGGTCTGGTGGGGGGGATGTCACCAGGTGTAGGGCTGACAACGGGGTCTGGTGGGGGGGATGTCACCAGGTGTAGGGCTGACAACAGTGTCTGGTGGGGGGGATGTCACCAGGTGTAGGGCTGACAACGGTGTCTGGTGGGGGGGGTTGTCAACAGGTGTAAAGCAGACAACGGGGTCTGGTGGGGGGGATGTCACCAGGTGCAGAACTGACAATGGGGTCTGGTGGGGGGAAGGGGATGTCACCAATCAATCAGTAAGGACATCGCAGCCTCTGGACCTTCCAGAATCTACTGTTGGCCATGTTATTGGGGCAAACTAGAATGCTGTATCCGTACATGCCTCGCCAAAGGCGGCCAAAAGCGGTACGGAAATATGGGAATAAAATCTAATTTGATCGTAGTCTACCTGCGTCCCAATACTTGTGTCATCATTGTGTATATTACACCCCTGGGGGTCTCCTGAGGAGGTCGGACATGTCATCTGCAGAGACCTCCTGTAGGGGTGAGGGCGCTGGTGTCAGTCCACTATCTTACCCCTGTTAATCTGCTTATGTGAATTCCTCACAGACACCACCTACCACTCAGATAATTCTTCTGATACCATCACCCTACAGTGCAAGTTCCATTGTCCTCATGGACAATATGGTGGCTGTCCTGCCACCGTCCTCCTGTAATCTGTCAGCCATTAACTGCCTGTAAATGCAGTTTCCTTTCCCAGCAGATAACAGCCCCATCAGTGACACCTCACAGATCCTCAGCCATAGTGATAATCCCAGGAGAGGATTTATTTGTCGATAATGACTATCTGCACTAAGCTAATGCGCTTAAGGGTTCAGGAGTGGAGATAAGAGTCCCCTGCCTACCTTCATCTCTGAGCCTTCAGGACAGGTAAGAGTCCCCTGCCTAGCGTCATCTCCAAACCTTTAGGACAGGTAAGAGTCCCCTGCCTAGCGTCATCTCCAAGCTTCCAGTACAGGTAAAAGTCCCCTGCCTAGCATCATCTCCAAACCTTTAGGACAGGTAAGGGTCCCCTGCCTAGCGTCATCTCCAAACCTTTAGTACAGGTTAGAGTCCCCTGCCTAGCGTCATCTCCAAGCTTCCAGTACAGGTAAAAGTCCCCTGCCTAGCATCATCTCCAAACCTTTAGGACAGGTAAGAGTCCCCTGCCTAGCGTCATCTCCAAGCTTCCAGGACAGGTAAGAGTCCCCTGCCTAGCGTCATCTCCAAGCCTTCAGGACGGGTAAGAGTCCCCTGCCTAGCGTCATCTCCAAGCCTTTAGTACAGATAAGAGTCCCCTGCCTAGCGTCATCTCCAAGCCTTCAGTACAGGTAAGAGTCCCCTGCCTAGCATCATCTCCAAACCTTTAGGACAGGTAAGGGTCCCCTGCCTAGCGTCATCTCCAAACCTTTAGTACAGGTTAGAGTCCCCTGCCTAGCGTCATCTCCAAGCCTTCAGGACGGGTAAGAGTCCCCTGCCTAGCGTCATCTCCAAGCCTTTAGTACAGGTAAGAGTCCCCTGCCTAGCGTCATCTCCAAGCCTCCAGTACAGGTAAGAGTCCCCTGCCTAGCGTCATCTCCCAAGCCTCCAGGACAGGTAAGAGTCCCCTGCCTAGCGTCATCTCCCAAGCCTTTAGGACAGGTAAGAGTCCCCTGCCTAGCATCATCTCCAAACCTTCAGGACGGGTAAGAGTCCCCTGCCTAGCGTCATCTCCCAAGCCTTTAGGACAGGTAAGAGTCCCCTGCCTAGCATCATCTCCAAACCTTCAGGACGGGTAAGAGTCCCCTGCCTAGCATCATCTCCAAACCTTCAGGACAGGTAAGAGTCCCCTGCCTAGCATCATCTCCAAACCTTCAGGACAGGTAAGAGTCCCCTGCCTAGCGTCATCTCCAAACCTTAAGGACAGGTAAGAGTCCCCTGCCTAGCGTCATCTCCAAGCCTCCAGTACAGGTAAGAGTCCCCTGCCTAGCGTCATCTCCAAGCCTCCAGTACAGGCAAGAGTCCCCTGCCTAGCGTCATCTCCAAACCTTCAGGACAGGTAAGAGTCCCCTGCCTAGCGTCATCTCCAAGCCTCCAGTACAGCCAAGAGTCCCCTGCCTAGCGTCATCTCCAAGCCTTCAGGACAGGCAAGAGTCCCCTGCCTAGCGTCAACTCCAAGCCTCCAGGACAGGTAAGAGTCCCCTGCCTACCGTCATCTCCAAGCCTGCAGGACAGGTAAGAGTCCCCTGCCTAGCATCATCTCCAAGCCTTAAGGACAGGTACTTCATGTCTATGCAGTCCCACCGCTGAGGCTGGATGACGGACCGCGGTGCCCAGGAAGAGAGTGCTGCGCGTTCCCAGTCTTCTATTGACATTAATAATCAACCTGATATGTAAGAGCTTCATCTTCACTCCAACCAACCGTGAGCGATAAGAGAAGAATCTACATCAACGCTCAGCATGTGGATATTGATGGGACTCGACAGCTCTGGGGTCACGAATCTCAGTGGTTTCACCTCGGGCTTCGGGCCTGCAACGTCTGTCTTCTGCCCTGGGAGTCGCTCTCGGGATTCACACTTCCCCTGATGGGATTTATATGTCTACCAACCTCTTCAAAAAGTACATTTCTGTCTCTTCCTCTGCATACAACTGGTGATCGCTGAACACTTATTGTTTCTGTAGCTATCCTATATTCATGGGCTCACGGCCTGACGGTCAAGATGGTTGACCATTCGCCTTCCATCCCACACTAACAGGACAGCCTCACTGGAGCAGGACATGGCCGATACCAAAGAGTAAAGAATGATATTCCATTATGTGACTAATGGCAATGAGCCGGACTGCAGGGGTAAAGCTGTGACACTGCATGGCTGACCTCATCTGTGTGTGACCGATACGGTCGCACAGGATGCCAGCCACGAGCTAGTAGTGGGGCACCAGGCTGGGAAAATCACCCCGTGTTAGGTTCACCTGCCTATGCAGCACCCAAACCTAGCTTGGTTTGAGTGCTGCATATGTTATAAGCTTGGTTCCGGAGCTGTATTTATCTTATGAGCTTGATTCTGGTACTGTATTTATTATACAAGCTTGGTTCTGGAGCTGTATTTATCTTATGAGCTTGATTCTGGTACTGTATCTATCTATATATATAAAATTGAATGTATGTCTGTCTGCGTGCGTGTCTGCGTGTCTGCGTGTCTGTTTGTCCTTTATGCGCTACTACACCATTCATCCGATCGCCATGAAACTTTGGGAAGTTGTTAAGTACACTCCTGGGAAGATTATAGGCATAGTACAAATATCCTACGATAAATGGCGCGCGAGCGTCGTCGAAAGTTACGCCCCCCCCCACGTAGATCGAATAAGTAAGCCACCTGCTATTGTGATGTCATCACTGATGTCATCAACATCGGACGCCCTTGAACATGCCCCAACATGTTCTATAAAGCTGCATTGTGATGTCATTAAGGCTCTATTATGACACGTACAGCTTGGAACCACTAGAGCACGCCAGCCAATTACCATTGGAGTTGGAAGTGGGTAAACAAGTACTAGGATATCTTCCTAAGAAGCCACAGCAGCCGGATAAATTGTATGTTCCACCCAACGGCTATTTTATTTAGCCCGCAAGGGGGAAGCAGCGGCCTACAAAATCTCATTCAGGTAGGTAGGTTCAGTTCTTGGAGGTTGGGGAATGCTTATGGGCAAGGCCTTATGTCTCATCCCAACTCGATTATTCAATTCTAAGCGCAAAAGAATTAGCGTCCAAATTTTACGTACGGAATTTAATTCTCTCACTTCCCAATGTCATAGAAACTTGAAATTTGCACGAGCATTGATTATGTCATAAATAGGAAAAGTTAATGGGTCCCAACTCGATTATTCAATTCAAAGCGCCAAAGAATTAGCGTTCAAATTTTACGTACGGAATCTAATTCTCTCATTTCCTGATGTCATAGATAGATAGATAGATAGACTGTATGCAATAACCCTGATAGATAGATAGATAGATAGATAGATAGATAGATAGATAGATAGATAGATAGATAGACTGTATGCAATGACACGTACAGCTTGAAACCATAAATACTAGAGCACGCCAGCCATTTACCGTCAGTCTCCATTGGAGTTGGAAGTGGGCAAACATGTACTAAGCTATCTTCCCAAGAAGCCACAGCAGCCGGATAAATTGGATGTTCCACACAACGGCTATTTTATTCAGCCTGCAAGGGGGAAGCAGCGGCCTACAAAACCTCAGTGGTCGCTGCTGCCGTCATCTAGATATATAAAAACGAATGTATGTATGTATGTCTGTCTTCGCAGCAACGCGCGACGGGTACATTGAATGTATGTCTGTCTGCGTGCGTGTCTGCGTGTCTGCGTGTCTGCGTGTCTGCGTGTCTGCTTGTCCTTTATGCGCTACTACACCATTCATCCGATCGCCATGAAACTTTGGGAAGTTGTTAAGTACACTCCTGGGAAGATTATAGGCATAGTACAAATATCCTACGATAAATGGCGCGCGAGCGTCGTCGAAAGTTACGCCCCCCCCCCACGTAGATCGAATAAGTAAGCCACCTGCTATTGTGATGTCATCACTGATGTCATCAACATCGGACGCCCTTGAACATGCCCCAACATGTTCTATAAAGCTGCATTGTGATGTCATTAAGGCTGTATTATGACACGTACAGCTTGGAACCACTAGAGCACGCCAGCCAATTACCATTGGAGTTGGAAGTGGGTAAACAAGTACTAGGATATCTTCCTAAGAAGCCACAGCAGCCGGATAAATTGTATGTTCCACCCAACGGCTATTTTATTCAGCCCGCAAGGGGGAAGCAGCGGCCTACAAAATCTCATTCAGGTAGGTAGGTTCAGTTCTTGGAGGTTGGGGAATGCTTATGGGCAAGGCCTTATGTCTCATCCCAACTCGATTATTCAATTCTAAGCGCAAAAGAATTAGCGTCCAAATTTTATGTACGGAATTTAATTCTCTCACTTCCCAATGTCATAGAAACTTGAAATTTGGCACGAGCATTGATTATGTCATAAATAGGAAAAGTTAATGGGTCCCAACTCGATTATTCAATTCAAAGCGCCAAAGAATTAGCGTTCAAATTTTATGTACGGAATCTAATTCTCTCATTTCCGGATGTCATAGATAGATAGATAGATAGATAGATAGATAGATAGATAGACTGTATGCAATAACCCTGATAGATAGATAGATAGATAGATAGATAGATAGATAGATAGATAGATAGATAGACTGTATGCAATGACACGTACAGCTTGAAACCATAAATACTAGAGCACGCCAGCCATTTACAGTCAGTCTCCATTGGAGTTGGAAGTGGGCAAACATGTACTAGGCTATCTTCCCAAGAAGCCACAGCAGCCGGATAAATTGGATGTTCAACACAACGGCTATTTTATTCAGCCTGCAAGGGGGAAGCAGCGGCCTACAAAACCTCAGTGGTCGCTGCTGCCGTCATCTAGATATATAAAAACGAATGTATGTATGTATGTCTGTCTTCGCAGCAACGCGCGACGGGTACGCTAGTGTTCTATAAAGCTGCATTGTGATGTCATTAAGGCTCTATTATGACACGTACAGCTTGGAACCACTAGAGCACGCCAGCCAATTACCATTGGAGTTGGAAGTGGGTAAACAAGTACTAGGATATCTTCCTAAGAAGCCACAGCAGCCGGATAAATTGTATGTTCCACCCAACGGCTATTTTATTCAGCCCGCAAGGGGGAAGCAGCGGCCTACAAAATCTCATTCAGGTAGGTAGGTTCAGTTCTTGGAGGTTGGGGAATGCTTATGGGCAAGGCCTTATGTCTCATCCCAACTCGATTATTCAATTCTAAGCGCAAAAGAATTAGCGTCCAAATTTTATGTACGGAATTTAATTCTCTCACTTCCCAATGTCATAGAAACTTGAAATTTGGCACGAGCATTGATTATGTCATAAATAGGAAAAGTTAATGGGTCCCAACTCGATTATTCAATTCAAAGCGCCAAAGAATTAGCGTTCAAATTTTATGTACAGAATCTAATTCTCTCATTTCCGGATGTCATAGATAGATAGATAGATAGATAGATAGATAGATAGATAGATAGATAGATAGATAGACTGTATGCAATAACCTAGATAGATAGATAGATAGATAGACTGTATGCAATAACCCTGATAGATAGATAGATAGATAGATAGATAGATAGATAGATAGATAGACTGTATGCAATGACACGTACAGCTTGAAACCATAAATACTAGAGCACGCCAGCCATTTACAGTCAGTCTCCATTGGAGTTGGAAGTGGGCAAACATGTACTAGGCTATCTTCCCAAGAAGCCACAGCAGCCGGATAAATTGGATGTTCCACACAACGGCTATTTTATTCAGCCTGCAAGGGGGAAGCAGCGGCCTACAAAACCTCAGTGGTCGCTGCTGCCGTCATCTAGATATATAAAAACGAATGTATGTATGTATGTCTGTCTTCGCAGCAACGCGCGACGGGTACGCTAGTTTATTATATAAGCTTGGTTCTTATTTCCTCAGCTGTTCCGGTGCTGTATTTATGTACGGAGCTTGGTTCTGGTACAGTTCTTATTCCATGAGCTGTTCTGGTTGTAGGTTCTATCTTGCTGCTTTCTGCACAAGCAAAATCTAGACAAATTGCCAATCAGTGCAATATACATATATAGGTTTTCTTTCTTATGACAGGGAGGCGCAAAAAATAACCTAAGGCCCGGTGAGCTGCTGTGTGAGTGGGAGAGTCTGGCGTGGTTCACAAGTCATTGGGGCTTCCTGTTGATTTTTAGGTTTGGTCTGAAGCTCTGTGACATAAAGAGGCATTTGCTGAAAAAACAAGTCGTCAGGACCTCTATTTACACCTTGCAGAGCGAAGGACTCATCCGGGCCTTTCATATGCGTGACACTTCCTAAAGAGGATCTTAAAAGGGACAGTAGCGTTGGCTTCTTTCTGGCTGACTGCAAGGAACAATAGCTTCCGTTTACTGCATGGCCGTTAGAGAGAGGGTGTACTTGAGGTTCCTTGTCTCTTTGGTGGAATCGCTACTGTCTGGATCTCCACTGAAGCTGTATACAAGACATTCCCCATACTCCCCTATATTGCCCTTCAGGTTCTTAGAAAAGTTGGGTGACAGCTGTCATGGCGGCCATATTGGTTATCATCCACCTTTCCTTCAAACAGATATATTAGTATAATCAGCTTCATAGAATTTTGAATATCACGACTGAAGGCGATGGCTCTCATTTACTGGGGAGTCTTTGATTTTAGGGGTAAATGCTCCTTGGGCCGGGAGTTACGGTTGGCTGGAGATTACATGGTGTAGCAGGTATTCATCTTGGTGGGGGGTTTAGGTGGATTTCCTCTTTCAGAGGCAGAAGGCCTTTTGTCTTGTACAAATTGCTAATCCCGGCCATATGCCTCGCCGCGTCCTGCGGTTCCTGTCTGTGCCGGGGCTTTACATTTGCAGGGTGCAGCTGGTGTCGTCTGCAGGGTGGAGCGCCTTGAGGTTGCACTTTGTGGTTTGCATATCAAAGACGTAGTTCTGAGCCAGATGACAACTTCATGGACAGGAAGTAAGGCAGAACAGTCGCATCATTTGATTCTTCTTCTTAGCCTTGGGTGAAGTGCCAGGAGAACATGTCCTAGTCCTTGACAGGACCTCCGTCAGTGACATCACACAACAGGGAACCATTGACAGTGTTCCCGACTGGCCCAATGTATGGGTTCATTTGAATCACAATTTGAGTGGAGAGCAGGTGGAGGAGATTTAGGAGACCCGGGCACTTAAATTGGTGATGGCTGACCAAAACAATTCCAGGAGAACATTCCCCACCATACATGACCATGACCAGTCCATATATTGACCCACATGATGGAGTATGATAGATTGCTGCTGACAACTTTTTCCCTTCTCCTGTGCAGTTTATGGGTGCGCTGGAGTCACATTTTTGTTTTCCTGATACTAAGATACAATAACGCGGTCAACGGTTATAACCCATCTGTGCCAAATACCTGGCCACCAACACAACACTCAGCCACTTGTGTGCCCCATTGAGTTGGGCAGAAGACTGCTATTCAGAGGCCTGAAGTGTGGATTGAAGCTCCAGTCCCATGGTGTACATGACCCCCCACCCTTATATTTGGGGTTGGGACAGCGGTCCCTTTGATTCTTGCCCCCTGCCTGGTGGGTGAAGCCTTCCTTGGAGCTCAGGATCCCTGGAGGCAGCAACATTCTCGCTTCTCCTGATATTTATGTTAACTAGACTCCTTCATGAACCGGCTGCGTCCAGCAGCACTGGGGGAAGGGGCGCATTGATTTAAGTAAGGTGTAGATGGGATCTGATGACACCAGGCTGATGCAAATCGGTTGTGGAACGCGGACGATTGACTTTCATGACGGCAATCTTGCATCAGTTCTATATGATGCCCGGGCAGTAAGTAGTAGGTGACGCTGGGCAAAGGGCATGCGGGTGGTCACTCACCAGTCATGTGATAATGTGGTCTCACTTACACCAGCAGAGTGAGAACAGAGCCATCCACTGCTGTTCACCCTCCACCGGGGGCATCTTTCTGTAACGGGCTCGTGGTAAGTGCCCACGTTTGGGATGAAGCAGCGATACTGCAGATATTTTGGGATTCTTCTCCCGCCTGACATCAGTTGGGTGTTTGGATTAAACTATAACCCCCTTCTCCGTACCCTTGAATCTGATCTTACAGCTTGGAGTCGGTCACCATTTTCTTGGTTTGTTGGGTTAATGCCCTGAAGACGCACACCCTACCCAGCCTGCTACTGACATCTTCTCAGGACAACCAAGATATGGGAGGCAAGAGAACCTGTGACTTTTTTGATTCCATGCGGGACTGGTCTTCGTCCAGAGCGTCCCCTCTCGTGCTTGTTCACTTGCGGGCCTGGCATGGATTTGCTTGCTGTTCCCGACCGGTCTCCTCCCTTGGCTCTCTTACAGCCCTGGTTGGTTGCCATGTATGGTGTCCAGTACATCTTTATGTTTTTTACCGCAGGTTCCATTTCCTGGTATATGCGATGTCTTGGTGACCTCTCTCCAACTTGGGCAGGGGCCTCAGGGAAGCTGGAACTCCTCTTCTCTGAAAACATCTGCCTCTCATCGGCGGCCGCGTCACATGGGGTTTACCGGATGGACAGGTTGTTGCTGGATGGGGGATCGGGGACTCTGCCCCTAGCTGGAGGGGAGCTCGGGAGGAGGAGTTGGGTTGGAATAAGCACTTTGTCCTTACCCATAAACATGGAGTTGCGGTGGCCTACAGGGTTCATTCACATCTGGGGACTCTTCACGCGATATTCAGTCAGGTGATAAAACAGCAGTATGTCTTATTTTGATGCGTATTCCACACCGCAATAGACCATGGAGGTGAGTGGGCTGGAGCAAATATGCAGTGGATATGCAGGAAACCTGCGTGCTCGCTGCATATTTGTATCAATGGGCCCTTCTGCGGGGTTGCTTGTGCACGTAAATACACAGTGTAGTAATGCGCACGAAAACCTGCAGGAACGGTCAAAAAGCACATCACACCCCAACCTGCCACCACCCGCCACTGACCCCCCTGCTGTCAGCTACAGGTGTAAACTGGTAATGACCACAGAGGAAGAAGGAAAAGGACCATGACTGCCCCCAGTGGATGAAGGTGGTAAGAACAGCAGTTATAGCGGGATCAGAAATAGCATTGCTTAGCAAAAATAAGACTATGGCTGCCCTCTAGTGGAGGGAGGTGGTAAGACAAAGTTATAGAGGGAACAAAAATGACATCCTGGCTGCCCTCTAGAAGAAAAAGGCTGACTTTTGGTCACTTTATGGACTTTACAAACAATCACTGCAGTGCAACAATTAAAATTAGGGCTGCCACCTAGTGTGGGGAGGTGGTACAACATTTACAGGAGGAGCAATAATAAGATCATGGCTGCCCCCACAGAAAAAGAAGTTATAGCAAAAGTCATTTAGGAGCAAAAGTAAGATTATTGCTGCCAGTTATATGTTGGAGCAAGAAGATGGGTAGAGGGGTTATATCTACTTTATGACATACTACAAATATCAGATTGGTATCAATGCCAGGAGCAATATAATGTGACTACTACCGCAGCGGGCACCGGGGTGTGCTGTGTGTGTAGAGACAGACGAATAATAGTCACATACAGCCAAAATTGAATGCAAAGATCAGTGGATGCCATAGCGTCCAGTCTCATCGTTTACGACATCATTACAAACAGATGATAGCAGGGGTCAGAGGCCGTCCGTGTAATGGGGGCCAAGAGACCAAATGTGCTTCAGCCCAGAGCCTGGAAATGGTTCCCACAGACACAGCGGTGTAAAGATGGCGCCCCCTGTCTCGAGAGCGGACAATGAAACAGTTGGAACTGCTGGTGCTTGTTGGACGATCAGACGCTCCTCTCTACTGGTGGTCTGTAGGGGGCGCCCTGAGCCTGGTCATCTTGTGTGCCCCCATCCACTAGTCCCAAAACCTCCTAACAGTCTGATCAGGCACTCCTTTCTACTGGTGGTCTGTCGGGGGTCCTGAGCCTGGTCACCTTGTGTGCCCCGATCTACTGGTCCCAACACCTCCTAACAGTCTGGTCAGACACTCCTCTCTACTGGTGGTCTGTAGGGGGCGTCCTGAGCCCGGTCACCTTGTGTGCCCTCATCCACTGGTCCCAACACCTCCTAACAGTCTGGTCAGACAGCCCACTCTACTGGTGGTCTGTAGGGGGCGTCCTGAGCCCGGTCACCTTGTGTGCCCTCATCCACTGGTCCCAACACCCCCTAACAGTCTGGTCAGACGCTCACTCTACTGGTGGTCTGTAGGGGGCGTCCTGAGCCCGGTCACCTTGTGTGCCCTCACACATTCACTGGTCCTAACACCTCCTAACAGTCTGGTCAGACAGTCCTCTCTGCTGGTGGTCTGTAGGGGGCGTCCTGAGCCCGGTCACCTTGTGTGCCCCCATCCGCTGGTCCCAACACCTCCCAACAGTCTGGTCAGACGCTCCTCTACTGGTGGTCTGTAGGGGGCGTCCTGAGCACGGTCACCTTGTGTGCCCTTACACATTCACTGGTCCTAACACCTCCTAACAGTCTGGTCAGACAGTCCTCTCTACTGGTGGTCTCTAGGGGGCGTCCTGAGCCCGGTCACCTTATGTACCCCCATCCACTGGTCCCAACACCCCCTAACAGTCTGGTCAGACAGTCCTCTACTGGTGGTCTGTAGGGAGCGTCCTAAGCCCGGTCACCTTGTGTGTCCTCACACATCCACTGGTCCCAGCACCTCCTAACAGTCTGGTCATACGCCTCTCTCTACTGGCGGTCTGTAGGGGGCGTCCTGAGCCCGGTCACCTTGTGAGCCCTGACACATCCACTGGTCCCAACGCCTTCTAACAGTCTGGTCAGATGGTCCTCTCTACTGGTGGTCTGTAGGAGGTCCTGAGCCGGTCACCTTGTGTGCCCTCACACATTCACTGGTCCTAACACCTCCTAATAGTCTGATTAGGCACTCCTCTCTACTGGTGGTCTGTAGGAGGCGTCCTGAGCCCGGTCACCTTGTGTGCCCCCATCCACTGGTCCCAACACTCGTTAACAGTCTGGTTAGAATGGCCGGTGGGGGACAATTCATGGATACGACCATCCAGCTTCTCACACCCCAATAATGCGCCCCCCTCAGACTCTGGTAAAGGGTGAAATCTCTTCTCTGTGTCGTAGAAGCGTCTATTGGCCAACAAGGTCTACCCAAGTGGAAGAAGAGGTCACTGCACAGAAGGAGCCTCCGAGAGCCTCTTATAGGACAAGAGGGGGAACCACCTTTAGAGCCTCCAGTGACCGTCCATCTAATCACCACAACTCCCATCATTACAGATCTGCCTGAGATGAAACTGCAGAATGGGTTTTGCAACAAACCGACAACTTCTTCTGGGGGCGGGATGGTTGACAGAGTGTACAGTATATAAGTGAGGGGGACATGTTGCTGGCGGGCGGCTCTGACTGTATCCCTTCACTATTGTATCCATGTAATTGGACTCCGGCAGCAGCTGCTGTATGTGGAGGCTTTTCCCTTTCCACCTGTGCAGGTCTCTGGAGAGGAAGAGGACAGGTGCAACGCTCTGCAGAGGGGAGGGCCGCCAGCTGTCAGCCTGGGGATGAGGGAGATGACTGCGGGCGGCGGCGGCACTGCAGCTATTTCCAGGACAATTACTGAATGTCACCTGTACAATCTGCCACCATTTATTTCAGACGTCCCAGAAATCAGGATAAGTGGCAGGAAGCCGCGGCTGTGAGCTGACATCATCCCGCCGCACATGGAGGTGGAATATCTCCATCCATATCCCCAGCGGCGGAGGCCGGTCTGTTCACTGAGCCCCCACCATAGTATCTAGCTAGCTCGTATTCAGCAAAACTCGTATCACTGAGCAGCGGAATGGGAGCGCAGAATTTGGCGCAAGCAGCATGAATCGCTGACCCCTTCCTGTCAGCCGGTCAGATCATGTCAGTATCTCCATCTAATCTACAAGAAGCTTCCTGTCCGCAGGGGCCGATATTCCTGCAGAACCATTTCACCACCGAGTGGAATCTACAGCGGTGTTTCTCAACTCCAGTCCTCAGCGCCCCCCACAGGTCATGTTTTCAGGATATGCTGTAGTAAGAACACCGGTGGCAATGTCTGTGCCATCAACAATAATTACATCACCTGTGCAACACTGGGGAAATCCTGAAAACATGACCTGTTGGGGGGGGGGGGGGTGGACTGGAAATGGGAAAGACCGATCTACACCATAACTGTGGTGCCCACCCGCAGAGGAGTTGGTGAGTGGGGGCGGTGGCAACGAATCCAATGCTTCCCTCCTGACCGCGGCAGAAAGTAATTAAAATGGGAGAAGTAAAAAAATAAAAATAATCGCAGTTCGTGACAGCAGGGAGCGGCATAAACAATGGACGACCAGCTGATCGCTCATCCTTCAGTGTAAATAGTGGCCATTCAGTGCTGAATGGCCGCTGTATCAAGTCAATGGAGAGGGGCAGGGGAGTGCGAGGAGAGAAATCTCCTGCGCTGCCCCACCTCCCTGCTGCCGCCCAGTGAGCGAGCCAGCTCTGCCAGCTCCCGTGTGACAGTATGGGGACGAGTGTCGGGCATCGTTTGCCCGACATTCGTCCCGTGTCAATGGACTCTTATTTTCCAACCTGGCCACTAGGGTGCAGTGTGAGCGATTAGACAAACGATGAGAATAAACATTCACCATTATTAATGGCCATAAAATACCAGTTTCTCCCGCGCGAGGCTAGAGGAAATCGCCAATGGCTCACATCACACGTGCGATGTAGTGTGAAAACAAAATCACAGCATGTCCATTATTTTCAAATCCTTGTCCGTTGTTTCCAATTGGAAGCAATGGGAGAAGATCACTATCCCTTGCTGCGGCTGTGACAGCTGCAGCAGGGGATTCCTTTAGCTCCGCAGGGATGTGAGGCTGTCAGATCCAGAGGCTTAAACTTGTTCTCAATGGGGCCGATGGCAGCAGCGCTGACCCCATTGAAAACAAAGTGATAACATTGCAATCTTCTACTGCTGCGACAGCAGCGGAAGGGGATTCCTTCATCCCCACGGGGAGTACCCACACCACTGAACACTAATAGCAGCAGCAGGGGATTCCTTCATCCCCACGGGGAGTACCCTCACCACTGAACACTGACAGCAGCGGAAGGGGATTCCTTCATCCCCACGGGGAGTCCCCTCGCCACTGAACACTGACAGCAGCGGCAGGGTTTTCCTTCATCCCTGAAGGGAGTTCCCTCATGACTGAACACCCTGCCACTGTTGTCACAGGGTTCAGTGAGGAGGGGACTACCCTCGAGAATGAAGGAATACCCACTGGATTGGGGATAACTTACTCCCTTCATGCTAATGTTATTGTGGGGGCGAAACAACCTCTGCAATGACAGCAGAACAGGACTCTGGGGTCTGCGGATATCCCGTGGAGAGGGGAGAACTTGTAATTCTGGTCTAACCCCTTTGCAGGGAAGCGGTCATCCAGGTATTACAATGCGATCCACGTTAAGCCGTTACAGCTGCTAATGGGGCTTCCTTGCCACCGTTTGCTTCTGTCATCCCTAACGAATAATCTGCATTTGTAGTTTTCTAGTGAGCTGCAGAGTCAGATTCCCCTCGGGCCGTGCCGGCCGCCCCTGTTCTTGATTGCCGTGCCTACTGATTTATCATCGCTGTAGTCCTGCGCAGGAGCCGTAGCGAACCGTCCCCGCGCCGCGCACCTCAGCTCACTACAATACAGCAGATTGTAAAGGTCCATTCAGGGACCACATCCCCCATTAGGGGCTCATTCACATGACGGCACTGGCGCTGCGTGTTATGTGTGCAGACGGTATTTGTAAGAGTAATGCACAGTGAATCGAATCCATCGATTCCAAAGGGTTCGGTCACTTGCGTTTTTTGTGCGCTCATTTCGGTTGCGCAAAAATATGCATCATATCCTATTAAGGTACGTATTTTACACCAATTATCCCGTATTACGCTTAACTGGGCACCGAAATCAAAGGGAGCATGCTTTCATGTCTTCTTGCACATGCAAACATGTAGGGCATGGACACGCCAAAAGACATTGAAATATGAACAGATGTGCGCAGAGGCGCACATAAATACACGTACGCCCATGTGAAGCCGGATGAAGGTCTACCAGAGCTTAAATAATACTGAGAATATCCGCTGGCATCCATATTCATGGCGTATTTTTTTTTTGCAGCCCGTTTTCTGTAGGTTGTGACAAAACTGACATCACTTGGGCCTATTTTTTTTTTCCCACATAAAAAACGTGCCGCGGGTGATGGTGTGACACGGATTCAGGATGGAGAAGCGGTGACAGATGGAGGCCATATACTTTACTGAACGAACTGGTTACCTGCCCCCTGCGTAAATTCAACCAGCTGTCCCCACTTATAGCGAACATCTCCAGATGACAGTCGCGGTATTCGTGGATTGCAGGGTCACTGCGCCATTGGTGCCGGAGTTTCATTTTGGTGCGGCGCCGCTATCTTCTAAGCACCCCGTCCCCGCCCAATACCCTTCTCATCACACTGCCGTCCTCTGCTGTCACGGTGGAGGTTCGCTACTTCCCCGGGGTGGTTTTGAAATCGGGGAAAAAAACAAAAGAAAAACAAAAAAAACCCCGCATGTTTGCGAACGCGGTATCGTGCTGGGATTCACGGCTAGATATCGCGTTTGCCCATATGAAGTTAGCCTGATGCAGCGGTAAATCCTTCCATTTGCACCAAAAACTTTTCTTGTGCCCCGGTGATGGGCTGGGCCTGGCCTGCACTATCTGCCTATATTAGGGGCGTCCTTAACAGCGTTGATGCGATAACTGTGTTAGCACCGCATCAAAGGGGCGGAGCCTTCTCTTTTAAGCCTCTATGAGGCTGCGACAAAATGACGTCGTCTAGCACCCTACAACATGGCACCCGTTTGCGCCTTAATGCTCTCCTAGGACAGCGCTGCAGTGCTGCCCAGACCGGCGCTGGTATCCGACCGGAGGGAGTGCGGTCTCATGCGGCCGTCAGGCGCCGCTCACCTGTGGACAGGGAAGCGCACCACCCATAGACGGAAGAAACATGGATGAAACACGGACATAAAAACACAAATACATGTGCAATGAAAACTGCGTTATTCCAGGACCAAATCTTCATCCGCAAGTGTGAATGAGCCCTCCCCGTACAGCGTGACTACGGGGTTAATACGTCTGGCGCACCCGTACAGTGGGATTACAGGGTTAATATGCCCCGGCACCCCCGTACAGCGGGATTACAGGGTTAATATGCCCCCGGCACCCCCGTACAGCGTGACTACAGGATTAATACTCCCGGGCATCCCCGTACAGCGTGACTACGGAGTTAATACACCCCGGCACAGCCATACAGCGTGACTACAGGGTTAATACGCCCCGGCACCCCCGTACAGCATGACTACGGAGTTAATACGCCCCAGCACAGCCGTACAGCGTGACTACGGGGTTAATACGTCGGGGCACCCCCGTACAGCGTGACTACGGAGTTAATACGCCCCGGCACCCCCGTATAGCGTGACTACGGAGTTAATACGCCCCGGCACCCCCGTACAGCGTGACTACGGAGTTAATACGCCCCGGCACCCCCGTACAGCGTGACTACGGAGTTAATACGCCCCGGCACCCCCGTACAGCGTGACTACGGAGTTAATACGCCCCGGCACCCCCGTACAGCGTGACTACGGAGTTAATACGCCCCGGCACCCCCGTACAGCGTGACTACGGAGTTAATACGCCCCGGCACCCCCGTACAGCGTGACTACGGAGTTAATACGCCCCGGGCACCCCCGTACAGCGTGACTACGGAGTTAATACACCCCGGCACCCCCGTACAGCGTGACTACGGAGTTAATACGCCCCGGCATCCCCATACAGCGTGACTACAGGGTTAATACGTCTGGGCACCACCGTACAGTGTGACTATGAGGTTAATACGTCCCGGCACCCCCGTACAGCGTGACTACGGAGTTAATACGCCCCGGCATCCCCGTACAGCGTGACTACGGGGTTAATACGCCCGGGCATCCCCGTACAGCGTGACTACGGGGTTAATACGCCCGGGCATCCCCGTACAGCGTGACTACGGGGTTAATACGCCCGGGCATCCCCGTACAGCGTGACTACGGGGTTAATACGCCCGGGCATCCCCGTACAGCGTGACTACGGGGTTAATACGCCCAGGCATCCCCGTACAGCGTGACTACGGGGTTAATACGCCCGGGCATCCCCGTACAGCGTGACTACGGGGTTAATACGCCCGGCCATCCCAGTACAGCAGGACTACGGGGTTAATACGTTCGGCGCATCCCCGTACAGCCTGACTACGGGGTTAATACGCCCGGGCACCCCCGTACGGCAGGACTACGGAGTTAATACGCCCCGGCACCCCCGTACAGCGTGACTACAGGGTTAATACGCCCCGGCACCCCCGTACAGCCTGACTACGGGGTTAATACGCCCGGGCACCCCCGTACAGCCTGACTACGGGGTTAATACGCCCGGGCACCCCCGTACAGCCTGACTACGGGGTTAATACGCCCGGGCACCCCCGTACAGCCTGACTACGGGGTTAATACGCCCGGGCACCCCCGTACAGCCTGACTACGGGGTTAATACGCCCGGGCACCCCCGTACAGCCTGACTACGGGGTTAATACGCCCGGGCACCCCCGTACAGCCTGACTACGGGGTTAATACGCCCGGGCACCTCCGTACAGCGTGGCTACGGGGTTAATACGCCCGGGCACCCCCGTACAGCGTGACTACGGAGTTAATACGCCCCGGCACCCCCGTACAGCGTGACTACGGAGTTAATACGCCCCGGCACCCCCGTACAGCGTGACTACGGAGTTAATACGCCCCGGCACCCCCGTACAGCGTGACTACGGAGTTAATACGCCCCGGGCACCCCCGTACAGCGTGACTACGGAGTTAATACACCCCGGCACCCCCGTACAGCGTGACTACGGAGTTAATACGCCCCGGCATCCCCATACAGCGTGACTACAGGGTTAATACGTCTGGGCACCACCGTACAGTGTGACTATGAGGTTAATACGTCCCGGCACCCCCGTACAGCGTGACTACGGAGTTAATACGCCCCGGCATCCCCGTACAGCGTGACTACGGGGTTAATACGCCCGGGCATCCCCGTACAGCGTGACTACGGGGTTAATACGCCCGGGCATCCCCGTACAGCGTGACTACGGGGTTAATACGCCCGGGCATCCCCGTACAGCGTGACTACGGGGTTAATACGCCCGGGCATCCCCGTACAGCGTGACTACGGGGTTAATACGCCCAGGCATCCCCGTACAGCGTGACTACGGGGTTAATACGCCCGGGCATCCCCGTACAGCGTGACTACGGGGTTAATACGCCCGGCCATCCCAGTACAGCAGGACTACGGGGTTAATACGTTCGGCGCATCCCCGTACAGCCTGACTACGGGGTTAATACGCCCGGGCACCCCCGTACGGCAGGACTACGGAGTTAATACGCCCCGGCACCCCCGTACAGCGTGACTACAGGGTTAATACGCCCCGGCACCCCCGTACAGCCTGACTACGGGGTTAATACGCCCGGGCACCCCCGTACAGCCTGACTACGGGGTTAATACGCCCGGGCACCCCCGTACAGCCTGACTACGGGGTTAATACGCCCGGGCACCCCCGTACAGCCTGACTACGGGGTTAATACGCCCGGGCACCCCCGTACAGCCTGACTACGGGGTTAATACGCCCGGGCACCCCCGTACAGCCTGACTACGGGGTTAATACGCCCGGGCACCCCCGTACAGCCTGACTACGGGGTTAATACGCCCGGGCACCTCCGTACAGCGTGGCTACGGGGTTAATACGCCCGGGCACCTCCGTACAGCGTGGCTACGGGGTTAATACGCCCGGGCATCCCCGTACAGCATGACTACGGGGTTAATACGCCCCGGGCACCGCCGTACAGCCTGACTACGGGGTTAATACGCCCGGGCACCCCCGTACAGCCTGACTACGGGGTTAATACGCCCGGGCACCCCCGTACAGCGTGACTACGGGGTTAATACGCCCGGGCACCCCCGTACAGCGTGACTATGGGGTTAATACGCCCGGGCACCCCCGTACAGCGTGACTACGGGGTTAATACGCCCGGGCACCCCCGTACAGCGTGACTACGGGGTTAATACGCCCGGG